>JARQOD010000001.1:423282028-423385961 GCA_033576555.1 Oophaga sylvatica | reverse complement strand
CATCTTCTTCTACCTTGACAGTTTTGCAATGCTAGCTTCCATGAAAATCACTGGTGATTGATATAAAGCTTCCTTAGTCCTTACAAAGAGGTTCTGCAGTAGCTTGAGTAGAAAACATTCTGTAAAGGGTCAATCCCCTTCAGGATCTCCTATTGACTATAAAGTTTGATTGATGCTGTTAAGATGTCGGTCCTGATCTTTCTCCCCATTCTTGTGTATTTTGCAGCTGTACCCTCGTATAAAGCCCAGGCAGAGGACTCTGGCTTGAGTGGCATAGACCCCATCCTATGTTCACACTGGAAACCGCAGATCACGTGCTGGAAACATTTCATCAGGACGTGTTCGGAGGACGACATTTCACATTCAGTGGCTTTAAATAATGGAGAGGTTAAGATAACTTGTCCCGAGTTGTATTATAAACTTCCTTGGTTGAAGCCAAACATTTGCAAACTGTACGAAGCGATGCCATAGGATGTCTGCAGGAACTGGGTCCACAGCACCACTGCAGATTTACTGTCCCCTGGTACCACCGAGACGTTTCGGTGTAAATAAGTTTTATTTCACGCGTTTCGCTCCTTCGGCCTGCTTTTCGCCAATGTTTTAGTGCCTGTGCATATAGTACCAGGTGGGACCCCTTGTAACACGTGATGGGCACAGCACCTTGGGCGGTTCACCATATTCGCTCGCCTTTTAATCTTAATTTCCAGTTGGTGTCCTTTTTATTTGCCAATCAAGAGTGCCCTAAAAACTACACAAGAGGATGTGGAAAAGGAGAGAACTGTATGTAGATGATTGATGGCACGCAGCAGCGTGGAAAGAGGAAAAGAAAGCGGCAAGTGCAGGTTATGTTATAGAAGATGTAAGGGAAGTGTATGGTGAGGAGGGGCTCAGACCACCATGTTTTTTATGTAAGTGGGGGTGGGGAGGAGGGATAAAACACTATTTGCACTTTGAGCCATTTATGCATAAACGGATTCACCACTAGTCAGAGCCTAGTATGGCTGTATACACATTTGCCACCAGTAACCTCCGTTGGATTCAGTGGTTTGTACTGGGGTGGACGCCATGTTTTTAGACACAGGGTGTTATTCTGTAGTACTTAGATCACCAGACATCTCATTTCTCTAGGCAATTTCAAGTAGGGTAGACTTTAGACGTGTGACTGCATTTGGGAGAGCACTGTAACTTTTTTTTGTAGTTTGATGCAGGATTTGGTCCTTGAAGGTGAATTTATGACATTTAAGAAAAGTTATCGAGTTTGTATAAGATTAGAAAAACATGGCTGCTTTCTACTATCAACAGCACTGCAATGATTCAGTATTGCTACAAATCGGAGCAGTGGCCAAGAGCGGAGCAGCCATGCTCTACTAATCCCTTTAAGGCTGGGGGCGCTATACCACAGAGTAGCACAAGTAAATGGGGTCAGATTGCATTCACCTGCATTATGCTGCACAACTGTCGCCAGCTAGCCCCAGCCTAAGGCCGGGGTCACACTTGCGAGTGTGATGCGATAAACTCGCGCATCAATACCTGGCACTGCCGCCGGCACTCGGACAGGAGTGTGCTGCTGCATAGAAATACATGCAGCCGCACACTCCTGTGTCGGTGGCAGTGCCGGGTATTGATGCGAGACACTCGCAAGTGTGACCCTGGCCTAATACTGGAGGTTGTGGATATAGCTGCTGTAGTAACTACAAGTCCCAGCAGTGTTGGGATATTTAGGGTAACAGCTGGAGAGCCAAAGAGTAGACCCAAGGGCCAATGTCCCCCTGATTTAGAAATATTGGACAGTCCAAAGCTAGATTATCCATGGTGGCGCCTTCTGCTGCCTCTCGATAAAGCTTTAATGGATACTCGGGTCAGGACGTGGTCCTTAAACGCTCTCCAATGTGTGTGGCTCAAGCTAATGCTAAACTACAACTCCCAGCATGCTTGGATTTGTAGTTCTGCATTAGCCAGAGCCCCATCGGTTGGAGTGCTCCGTATTAAACTGTGACAGGCCGTGGATCAGGAGAGATTGCCATGTGTGATTGCCCTGCGAGTGCATGGGATGTTTCTGGAAGGGATGCAATAAGCTATACACTGTATTGTGGAGTAGATAGAAGTGACTTTCACTGGAACTCACTGTACTTTATTACCAGAAGTATTTCCTTCAGTTCTGGGCTGTGTTCAGCCGGAGCGCAGATTTGTGTCATTTCTATCACGTCCTCACATCATGCCGTGCTGAATATGCTCTTACCGATATGTTTGCGTTCAGTGTATATATTGTGGTGATGGTGGAAAGGTTATTTGTTAAGTTTATTTGCTACTACTGAAGTTTATTTCTGACAAGATCTAGAAGATAAGAGTTCAGAAAGAAAACCCATTGTAAATTATCAATAAAATGCTACAGCATGTTCAATGATCCTGTGTCTGCTTATTCTGGAGGGGACGGGGCTCTAATACATACTCTGTATACATGGGCCTTTAAGGGGAAACTTTTCTTCAGCAAATTGGGGTAATTCTGTGAATAGTGATGAGCAAGCATGCTCGAGGGCTAAGAGTATTTCTGGCATACTCAAATACTATATTACAGCTGCAAGGTGTGCAGGCAATCCCTCCATGTGTTGCTTCTGTCGACCAGCCACAAGAGCAAATATAGTATTTGAGCACGCCGGAGATACTCCTCACTTATACTGGTCTGCAGACAGGTAAAAGCATACCACATAAAAAACAATCCCTTTAATTAAAGGGTTATTCCCCACCCCACCTCCAAAGAGGATAGGGGTTAATTTGCTCATCATTGAGATCCTGAGAACATAACTTGACCTGCATGGAGCAGGGGTGCACATGCTCAGTGTGAGTACAGCGCTCGGCTATGTCCGGTTGTCCTGTACACCGCATGTGCACCTCTGCTGCATTCATTGTCTATGTGACAGCTGGACATAAAGTGTTGTACTCACACTGAGCATGTCCACGCTGCTCCTTTCATTGTCTATAGGATGGCCAGACTGACGGGGTATGCGGCAGAGCAAGAAGAGACCACCGGGCTAAGAACAATCCAACGGGATTTATTGAGGCAGGCAGCATACCAAATCAAATATCCATGTTATTCCTGATGTCCATAATAAGTCCAAAATCACAGACCGACGTGAGGTCTTGCCGCAGCTAAGAGCCCTCACCCTTTTTCTCTAGAGATCTCCCAAAACAACACTGGTCACGCATAAGTCCCTTGTCTTGGGCTACTGGGAACAGCCCAAGGGTAGGGGAGGAGAGGTTCCCACCTCCTAGTCAATGGTTTGGTCCATTGCATGGCTCTGATATGTCTATATGAATGTGTATTGTGAGTTCTCCCCCGGCTTAGGAGAACAATGGGGAGTCCTCTAGCTGTGCTGACATAAGCCTAAGTTAAATGATGATGGAGGAACAAAGTTATACAGAAATGCAGGACAGGGCAAACTATGTATCATGACAATTCCTTCCCCTCCAATTTTGTGTACGTACGAGGGACCTCTACAGGTCGCTTGTTAAGTACACACAGGCAGGGCTGACCGACTCAGGGCTCCTCCTGCCTGGACAGTCCATCTGCATTTTGGTGTTGGCTGCCTCTTCTGTACTGTATGGTAAAGTTATAGGGCTGCAGAGCCAGGCTCCATCGTAGTAGGCGTCCATTGTCCCCAGAAGCTCTGTTCAGCCAGGTGAGGGGATTGTGATCAGTAACCACAGAATTCTCGTCCATACAGATACGGCTTTAGTTTCCGGAGGGCCCACACTATAGCCAGACATTCTTTTTCCACAGTTGCATAGGCCACTTCTCGGTCCAGCAGTTTCCTGCTGAGGTAGGCGACGGGGTGCTCGTCCCCCGCTGCATTCACCTGGCTGAGTACAGCTCCCAATCCATAAGCAGAGGCGTCCGTCTGCACAATGAATCGCCTCTTATAGTCTGGAGCAGCCAGAACAGGGTCACAGACCAGGGCGTCCTTCAGCCGGTTAAAAGCCTCCTCACAGACTGGAGTCCAGATTACCAGCCTGGGCATCGTTTTCTTGGTCAGGTCGGTAAGAGGCTTGGCCACAGTGCTAAAATGAGAAACAAATTTTCGGTAATAGCTGGCAGTGCCCAAAAAAGCCATAACTTGTTTCTTAGTTTGGGGTACAGGCCAGTCTCTAATAGCCTGGATTTTTGCAGGTTCCGGACGGAGCTTCCCGCCCCCT
Source organism: Oophaga sylvatica (assembly GCA_033576555.1). Classification (NCBI taxonomy): domain Eukaryota; kingdom Metazoa; phylum Chordata; class Amphibia; order Anura; family Dendrobatidae; genus Oophaga; species Oophaga sylvatica. The sequence continues at coordinate 423,381,770 of JARQOD010000001.1, read as the reverse complement.
ACTCTATGCCCTAGGTACTGAACTTCACCCATCCCCAATTGGCATTTATCGGGTCGAATGGTTAGGCCGGCTGCAAGAATCAGGTCAAGAACAACGGCTACTTGATTCAGATGTTCCTCCCACGTCTGGCTGAAGATGGCGATATCATCTAAGTAGGCACAAGCAAAGTCCCTACATCCCCGGAGGATCTGGTCTACCATTCTCTGGAAGGTTGCCGGGGCATGTTTCATTCCAAAAGGCATGCGTAGAAATTCGTACAGACCAAAGGGGTTATAAAAGCGGACCTTTCTCTCCCTTGCTCCGTCAGAGGAATTTGCCAGTATCCCTTACTGAGATCTAAGGTAGTGACATATCGGGACCCAGCCAGTCGGTCTAGAAGTTCGTCAATACGGGGCATTGGGTAAGGATCACTGACAGTATGGTCATTAAGTCGTCTGTAGTCCACACAAAATCGAGTACTCCCATCCTTCTTGGGTACTAACACCACAGGAGAGGCCCAAGGGCTACGAGAGGCCTGGATTACCCCAAGCTGTAACATCTCCTCTAGCTCGTTCTGCATGGTGTTTCGAACTGATTCAGGTACCCGGTAAGGAGCCTGTTGTATGGGACGGATACCCTGGGTGTCCACATGATGTTGGGTGACGGTGGTTCGACCTGGTTGAGATGAAAAGGCAGCCCGTCTTTGTTGAAGCACTCCCAGCATCTGGTCTTTCTGTAAGGGTCCAGGTGATCTCCCAGAGGAACCTCTTCCACAGTGGAAGGGGCTCTCGTGGCTTCCACGAGATCAGGTAGGGAGTCCTCTTCCTCGTGACCGTCTTCTGAAGCTAGCCGACAGCTTGCTATCATTGGAAGGTTCTGGTCGTGGTATTCCTTAATCATATTCACATGAACAGTCTTTTGTCTTAGTCCCTGATCATCTAAAGCAGGGTTCCCCAACTCCAGTCCTCAAGGCCCACTAACAGGTCATGTTTTCTGGATTTCCTTTGTATTGCACAGGTGATGCAATTATCACCTGGGCAATACTAAGGAAATCCTGAAAATGTGACCTGTTGGTGGGCCTTGAGGACTGGAGTTGAGGAACCCTGATCTAAAGCAAGAAGGTAATTGGTATCATTTAGTTTCTTGAGAACCCGGAAGGGACCCTCCCACGTGGTCTGCAGTTTATTTTGTGGATGGGGAATAATCATTAAGACCTGTTGTCCTTCTACAAACTCCCGATAGCGTGCCTTACGGTCATACCAGGTCTTCTGTCGGGTTTGAGCCATACGCACATGACTCTGGGCTAAACTAGCAAGTTGAGCCAGGGTTTCTCGCAGCTTAGGGACAACAGGGGCTCCTGTATCTTCAACTTGCCCCGCCCAGTATTCATTGAGCAGAGTTAAGGGTCTCTCCCATAGAGGAGTTCAAAGGGGGAAAACCCGGTGGACTCCTGAGGAACTTCCCGATAGGCAAACAAGAGATGGGGTAGGTACTTCTCCCAGTCTGAATCTTTGTCAGTGAAGGCCTCAGCATACTTCAGAGTGCCGTTAAATCGTTCACAAAGTCTATTTGTTTGTGGATGATACGGTGTAGTTCGAATCGCTCGTACTCCACAGGTGCGCCACAGACACTGGACTAGTTCTGACATGAACTGGGAGCCTTGGTCCGACAAGATCTCACTGAGAAATCCTACTCTGGTGAAAATGGTAACCAGGGCCTCGGCCACCTTGGCTGCAGAAATACTTGACAAGGCCACAGCTCCAACGATATTGACAGCTACTCTTTGAAAATTGGTTCTGTCTCTATGATAGGGAGTGTTTGCAGAGGTGCCTTTGGGTGATTTCCAGGTCGCCCTCTACGCTGACATATATCGCAAGTTCGGCAGAAATGCGCCACTGCCTGAGAAATCCCTGGCCAATAGAAGGTTTGAGTCAATCGTCTCTCAGTGCGGGTTTTGCCTTGATGGCCAGCAGTAGGAATATCATGAGCAAGGTGTAATAGGGGAATTCTGTATTTCTGAGGAACAATCATCTGTTTGTTACAAGTCCAGGGCTTATCTGGGGAGGCAGCATTGGTAACCCTATACAAAAGTCCATTTTCTCGGATAATTCTTTCCCCGTTCTCCCCTAACTGCCCTATCTCAGCTCGTGCTCTAAAACTAGCTAGGGTGGGGTCAGTATCTACCTCTTGTCGAAACTGAACTCTATCCCAGGTATCACTCACATTGTCCCCACAAGAAGAATCACTCACCGGCTGTGTCGGCGGTTCTGGTGGCCTCATTTCCATGGATGAGTTGTAGGCGTCCCCATTTGCTGCTCTCTTGGCTTGACTTCTGTTACCGCACCGACAAAGTGGCAATGCAGATGTTGGTGCTGAAAGTCAGAAGAACAGGTGGCTGGGGCTCGCACCCCATAGACTCCTGGTATGGGAGCCAGGGTATCGGAGTCACTTGGCAAGTCATCAGGGACTGAATCCAGCTCTTCTCCTGGTGAGAGTGTCTGTAGATAACGAACCGGCAAGGGTGGTCTGTAGCCATCCTGTCTCCGAACACCTGGACATTGAAATTGCAGATGTCCAGGCTGCCCACATCTATAACATCTGCGCTCTGGGACTCTTCCCCCACGTCGTAGTCCCGAAGGTGGAGCAGGAGTAATGCGAGGCCCAGTCACACGAAGGTCACCATGAGTTGATGGTCTATTGGGATGGTGAATATGGGAGGCCGAAGGACCAGGGGCTGCCATCGTCAGGGGGCTGGTAGTTCTTTTCTCACTAAGTAGTAGTTTTTTCCATTGAGGCTTGATGGTGAGAGCCTCATCCGCTAGAGCTGCAGCTTCCTCCACAGTGGCTGGTCTCCTTTCACGCACCCATTCTCGGATCTCAGCGGGGCACTTGAAGTAAAACTGCTCTTTCAAGATGACCTGGAGGAAGGCCCCCCAAGTTAAGGCCTCCTCTCCCTCCAGCCAGCGATGACATATTTGTTTGAGTCTGTGGGCATACATCTTGAAGGACACCTCCTCATCACAGGCCAAAGTACGAAACTGGGTCCTATACGTGTCTGGGGTCACAGCATAGTGTTCTAGAACAGTCCGTTTAATGTCTGCATACTCACAGTCCACCCGAGGGTCCATAGCTCTATAGGCTGCGGCAGCTCTACCCTCTAAGAGCCCCACCAGATGTCGTACTCGCTCTCTTTCTGGACTTCCATTAATCGACACTGATGCTCAAAGTCCTGGTAGAAGCCCTCAATGTCACCTGCAGCCTCCTGGAACGGCTTGAAATCTTTGCGGGACACTCTGGGGAGTTCCCTCATGGTGGGTGCTGGGGTTACAGTCTGTCTGGAGCTTCTAGCTGCTTCCAAAGCTATCTGCCTCTCCAGCAATGCCATCTCCTTAGCTCCTCGCATGACCTCCATCTTATAGTCTATGGAGACCTCCTCTCCCATCATTGCCATCTCCTCCTCGTACCACACAGCCCACTGACTTTTTTGGTTATTTACCTCTGCCTGTCGCCTTTCCTCCATTTGCCGTGGAGGTGCTTTCCTCAGTGTCCTCTTGCAGGCGAACTCCTTCCAAAGCCTCAGTTAGCTGCTCCTTGGAGAGTCCCTTGTAGCTGACCCCCAGTTCACGGGCCTTTGTTTGTTAGCTCCCCACAGTCTAGTTCTTGTGCTCTGAGGCTCTGGTTCCAGACGTTGATGGCCGTTGTCCTCCATTCGTTCTGCTCTGATCTCACTGCTGCCAACCAGTTTGTGACGGGGTATGCGGCAGAGCAAGAAGAGACCACCGGGCTAAGAACAATCCAACGGGATTTATTGAGGCAGGCAGCATACCAAATCAAATATCCATGTTATTCCTGATGTCCATAATAAGTCCAAAATCACAGACCGACTGAGGTCTTGCCGCAGCTAAGAGCCCTCACCCTTTTTCTCTAGAGATCTCCCAACACAACACTGGTCACGCATAAGTCCCTTGTCTTGGGCTACTGGAACAGCCCAAGGGTAGGGAGGAGAGGTTCCCACCTCCTAGTCAATGGTTTGGTCCATTGCATGGCTCCGATATGTCTATATGAATGTGTATTGTGAGTTCTCCCCCGGCTTAGAAGAACAATGGGGAGTCCTCTAGCTGTGTTGACATAAGCCTAAGTTAAATGATGATGGAGGAACAAAGTTATACAGAAATGCAGGACAGGGCAAACTATGTATCATGACACAGACATAGCATGTGCACCCCTGCTCCATTCATTATGTCCGGACATCTTATAGACAATGAATGCAGTAGTGGTGCACATGCTCAGTCTGAGTGCAGTGCTTTGCTATGTCCGGCTATCCTATAGACATTGAATGGAGCGGAGGTAAATTATATGCACCTATGTGACTATGGAGACCCAGTCTCACAAGGTCCCAGTGGTTGAAAATTTACTGTACAGTTATCAGAACCATGTTTTACAAGTCGTGCCCTCATCATGTTCCCCATTGCAGGTTTTATCCTCAGTCAGTAGATGCTGAAGTATCAGATGGAAAAATCTTGATATCAAGATACGTAATGATACAAAAAGTGAAAAATCCTTTAAATTGTAATTTTTCCTTTCAGAAACCAGACTCCAAGTTTTAAATGCCATTAAAGGGGTATCATATCCTATATAAAGTGATTATGAAAATAAGAGGATCGCCCCCTCCTCCACTCACTCACTTTTGAGGGACTGCAGTGAATGTATGGGGGTTTGCGATAATTTTCCTGCAGAGCCCTGTGGCCCCGTCATTCTCAGATCAGTGGTTAGAAGCCACCAATCACAAGAATGTGGCTGCTACCTTAGTTTTTGCAGGAACTGCCTACTTCGGTATCTGGGGACAGAAAAGTGACAATACCTTTATGTAATCTCGCCCAATCAGGTGCCAGTAATGGTGCCTGCATGATTCGCTCATGTAAAAATGTGTAAATCAATTTGCAGGAGACCCATGATCCTCTTCCTACCTGCCGCCATTTCCAGCTTCTTGGATTAGCTGGTCTGGCTAATCAAAAGCCGTGATAGAGATGGCAGCAGGTAGGAAACTGTTAGAAGGGGTCCGGTCCAGCAGCGAGGCGCATGGCCAGGACCTTGAGGATTCATTTTAGTCTTCAGCGCATGTCTCCGTCCATTTCATACAAACCAGGACCCCAAACACCCATACAGCAATCAGTGAATAAAAACCAGAATAACTCACTTCTGCATCAGTGTTATAGAAAACAGACTGTAATAACAGCCGAGACTAACACACCCGCTCTGACGCATCAATAAAGAAAACTCCACCATGACCCAAGTAACGTCTGTTGTGCTCTTTATTAGGTAAACACAGACTACAAAAGCCGGCGCCCGTCCCCGTCAGGTTTTACAATGGTGCGATTCACCGTCCCTACAGAACCACAAGCAATGTTACTTTAATATACAGCGATCACTTGGGGCGTTCTGTAGTAGCCGAATACATGGGGACAGTGAATCCATCGTTACACTGAGCCCAATCACCGTTCTGGGGTGACGGGGGTCCGTAGCCGAGTATTCGTGTAAAATAAGGTTTTCTAATAATACAGAAGTACAAATCATCGTATAAAGTGAGTATTACAAGGGGCAGAACGACACCGAACAGCCTGGACATCCAGGAGCAGTAGAAAAGGATTCAGCCTTCGTCCTAATGGTAAGAAGGGACGTCCCAGACATCCCATAATGTCCCATCCCTGCAGGCGCTCAGTCCCTGCACATTATATCATGCGCCTACAACCTGCCATAGAAAGGGTTATAAAAGTCTGCACCCTACACTAACGGGACAGCCATGATATACAGAAAGGATCCTGGAGAAATTGGCAAAGTTTACAGATGACTGGCTGGAATAATCTAAATAAGAAGAGCTGCAGTGTAAAGCCTTTCATAAGACAAGGAGGTGAATTTGCATCTGTCTTACATATTGCAGGTCATTATAAAAAAATGACCTATTGGTTTTTAAGTTTAATGTGTAGAATTAAAAATGTTAATATAAAAAAAAAATACATCTTTATGAAAATAACTAATAACTTTCACACTACCCCAGGCCTAGTATTACTTTCCTATGGGACACAGGCATGACTCAGACACTGTACACAAAAAGACAAAATCCCAAACAATGGTGTCAGAGGGATAAATAGGTATAAACATAAAATATGACATTTTACAATATTTATTGAACAAAACATTATAACGAATTTTTTAAACAAATACGAGGATTTTAACTGAGGAGGGTGTAGATTGGTATAAATGGTTTAATCTTATTCACAAATGTGCTTTTAGAGGAAACTATATGCAATAGATGTAATCATAGAGCAAAGTGCCTGAATATAGCTGAAGTCAAACTTCCTCAGACACAGTAATAGTAGTCAAATGAAATATATGTTAGGAAGATAAATCACTGGAAGAAGCCAGATAGGCGAAACGGCGCTGTCAGGGTCGTAGCTGTGGTATGTCTGGGTTTACACTAAGTAACATGAGATCTATTTTATTGCTTTGCAGCTGCAAATCACGTGCCAAACAGCGCCGTTTCGCCTATCTGGCTTCTTCCAGTGATTTATCTTCCTATCATATACTTTAGTTGACTACTATTACTGCGCTTGAGGAAGTTTGACTTCAGCTATATTCAGGCACTTTGCTCTATGATTACATCTATTGCATATAGTTTCCTCTAAATTCACATTTGTGAATAAGATTAAACCATTTATACCTATTTGCTGCTAAGCCCCCTGCTACTGACAATCTACACCTGGCTACCTCAGATAAAATCCTTATGTTTACATTTTAATGATTTTTTTTAAATCATTTTTCAATATTACATTTTACGATATTTATTTTTATGCCTCTTTATCCCTCTGACTCCATTGATTGGGATTTTGTCTATTTTTGTATCTATGAGGTTGTTCTAAACTGTATATGGACTTTTGATATAAAAACGGTTTGTACACATGCATTATCTGAACATGCTGAAATCAGGGTAAAGGTCTTTGTGAAGAGAGGAGGAAGTGAGCTGTGATGACACTTGCTTACACCCCCTTTTGAGCAATAACTGCTATCTACTGTATATAGGTGTTATCAGTTATTGTACAAGAGGAGGAGGAGGTGAGCTGTGACATCACCTATTGTGAATGGCAGATCCTGCATTATCTGCTGTATATAGAGGTGTTAACACAGGATCTACCATTCACAATATGTGATATCACAGCTCACCACCTCCTCTTCCTGTACAATGACTGATATCACCTCTATATACAGTATATAACAGGATCCACCATTCACAATAGGTGATGTCACAGCTCACCACCTCCTCTTGTACAATGACTGATAACACCTCTATATACAGTAGATAACACAGGATCTACCATTCACAATACGTGATATCACAGCTCACCACCTCCTCTTCCTGTACAATGACTGATATCACCTCTATATACAGTATATAACAGGATCCACCATTCACAATAGGTGATGTCACAGCTCACCACCTCCTCTTGTACAATGACTGGTGACACCTCCATATACAGTAGAACTTGTCATCAGTCATTGTACAGGGGGAATGAGTGGCTGGGTCTAATATTAGGCCTGGGGGAAAGTGTGTAAGGTTATATTTCTGATCTTTTTATTGTTCAGATCACTATGGGGGAAAAAAGACGTTTACACATACATTTGGCATAAAAAGCTTCATATCAGGGAATGTGTCATCAAAAAATGAGCCTACAAGCCACAATCTAGACTTAAAATTTGCAGAGCCTTTCCTGTATGTTGGATACTGCCGCAGCTTTGAGTCTTGCATAACAAAGCTGCTGCAGTGTTTTTGTAGTGCCTAAAGTCACAGCTATAGTGACCCCTGCATGAGCTCATTCACATTGTACAGGATGTGAGGACTCACCCTTGGCCTCACATTACACAGGGGTCTCTGATTGTAGATGTGTCTAACGGAGCAAAGTAAAAAAAAAAAAAAAAAAGCAGCAAATACTGAAGAAAAGAATTAATAGGTAAGCACAGAGCAACTATACATCGACTTCAATCTCCCAGAAACCACCATCCTCTGAGGGGTTAGCAAGTTATAAGATTTTTATTTTACATGTAATAGGACAGGTGTCTCACTCTGGAGACCCCCGCTTCATGCCCAGGTGCTGTGCATGAAGGGGCTCGCTGACTGGCTGCACATCTCAGCCTATGAAGTCCGTCACCCCTCTCACACACATCACTGACCATGTGGAAACACCGCCTTGTGTGGAAGTGGAGCTGCCGGGCCGCCACTGATATCTGGCAATCAAACACCTTTGATCATTAGAATATATTAATAAATTATATATCTTTATATATATTTTTTCCCCAAGTGGACATCCCCTTTAATTATTCAAGATGACTAAATACTAGCCCCTGTTACAGCTCCCATCTCTTCTCAGACCCCGGAGAGACAAATCAGATAATACAGGAGGCAGAATTACTACCGTGTGAGTTGGGTTTGTGTCCGCCTTAAGCGAGGGTCACTCATCTTTCCCCTGAAATAAACAGGACTTGAAAATCAAATTTCACCAAAGTTGGAACCCAAATAATTGATCTGTAGGGTTGATGCAAATCAATTTGCTGGACCTGGTCCCATAATCTGTGCCTAGTGGATGGCATGACCGCCTCTTACCAGATAGCATCGCCCAGCTTCTGATTAGCTGGCCTGTGGCGGCACCATACACGAGGTTATGTCATGCCGGGCTCTCGAGGCTCCTGTCAGGCAGTGACAGACTCCGAACATGCCGATGGACCAAGTCCTGTAAATCGATTTGCACTAACTACTGAATATTTGCAAGACAACGAATCGATAATGCTTCACCCTCTCCAGGTCCAGAACTGGCTCCACACTTGTGCTCCGGTCTCTGCGTTTTAGGTGCAGCAGTGAGGTTCTGACTAACATGCATGTGACCGCTGCAGCCAATCACTGAGCTCAGAGACTTGTCATGGCTGCATCAGTAGAGCGGCTCACAAGTACTTAGGTCATGATGTAACTGCTGCATCCAAAACACAGCGCACCAATGTTGGGGAGCAGGTGCTGGACCTGGGGAGTATTATATTTTAGTTGTTTTACAAATATGTAGTCACTCGGACACCACTTTTGTGAAAGTGGAAATCCCCTTTAAAGAATTAAAAAAAAAAAACTTGACAAAAAGGAGAAACAACGCTTTTAAAGTGTTATTTGATAAGGCAAATAAAAATGGCTGCTCCCCGCTGTGTAAACCAATCGTGTCTATGCAGCCAGCGCTGCCCTCTAATGGTGCACCTCGTTCATCACAAGTGCCAACAACAGGTAAATCCTGGGCACTTCACTATGAGAAAGGGGCTCAGTAAACGGGGGGTGGGCAACACTGCTCCAGACATCCCCTCACAATTCACGTCCATTGTATTGCCCAGAAGGTTAGTGCTTTTGTAGAAGAGAGAAAAAGAACCTGAGATCTAGTATAGAAAGTCTTCATTCTTCCGCAGAGACATCTGAGGCTCATACAGCAAAAAAAGGTGCTGAGAAAACCTCACGGTCGCGTTCTTGCCTGTGAACGTACAGTCTGAAGCATTACTGTGGATACATATTGCACGGTTACGGTGAGGAACTCTCGCTCTGAGAAGTCCCTGAACTTATAAGTTTAGTCTTACATCAGGTGCGGAAAGTGGAGCAAGTAGATGGCATCGAGAAGTGACAATTACAGACACGACGCTGCATCCTCCCATCTTCAATCACTGGTCCCGAGATTCATACAGAAACTTGGCAGCCTGGTGAGAAGAGAACAGAAGAGATGTAGCAGAGCCCGAGATTGTCTCCGTTGGATCACAGGTAAGCGCTATGCTGACAAGCTCAGCTCTGCTACATCAGTGAGCTGTCAATGTTTCTACAGAACATACATTGGTGTTTAGAGGCAGGTGATTTTATCCAGAGCTCTTGGGGTCTATTCACACACAGCAGATAAAAAAAGTGTATACAGCTCCTGTGAAAACCTATGTATCTCCATTGGTAATAAATTACTAGTAAACCCAGTATATACTTGTATCCCGCAGTTCCGTATGTAATCATTCCCCTCCTGCAGGCGAGCTAGAAGAGGCGGCAGAACAAAACAAGTCATAAGACTGCAGGATCAGACTACACATAGGGTTTGATTGTAGTCTGTAACCATGGAGACACATAGGGCTGCACGGGAGCTGATGTAGAATTTTTTTTTTTAATTCTAAGTAGCAGATTTGGTGCATGCAGTGATAAGCAATGAAATCACTTGATGGATGTGTGCAGCACCCCCATATCTTCCCCTACAAGTGGCGAAGACTGCATCCAAAATGTCATATATAACAACTATTACCACGAAGCAGCACCACCCCGGCCCAGAGGACAAGTGTTGTATTGCAGCTCATTCACTTCAATAGAGCCAAGCTGCAATACCAGACACAACATGTGGACAGAGGTGGCGCCCCATCTATTCTTGGACAGTCCTCGGATTTCTAGGTTTCATTTGCCATTACTTGCCTGAATGAGAACGGTAAAGTCCAATACTGCTTGATTATCTCAGAGTCGCAAAAAGGTGATTTGCATTAGTCACGTAAAGGGGACGACGGGGCAGGCGAGAGCAGGGGGACGATGGGGCAGGAGAGCACTCAGTCCGGGAGGAGTGACCCCAATGCATCATGGTGGCATCTACTCCCAACGGACAGTAAATCATTGCTTGGACACATTGTACCTTGTGCATTGCAGCCAGCCACGACGCCGCCATCTTGTTGTTGCTAATAAAGTCTTCGCTTGTTGTAAACTTCTTCTGTAATAGTTCGTCGGAGCCTTGAGGTTTATACTGGATCAGCATCCCGGTCGCCCGACTGTTCCCCCCTGTAAATTTTATGCAGAGAGAACAAACCAAAATCATGTTGAGTTTTACACCCCAGGATGGAATAAAATCCAGTGGAGACAAAGGCTTTGTTCACACGGATGATTATGGGGTCCACATTTCATTACAACATTGAGGAAGATTTATCAAATAATTTGAGAAGCTGCACAAGATCTGTGTGAACGAGACCTCAGGCCAGGGCTGGATAATAACTCCGGTAGTGTGATTAAAAGATCAACAAAAAAAGAAAAAACTAACCACCAGGCACAATACCAGACACACTCGTCCTATTCTGTATAGATAACTTTTCAGCATTCTCAATATCATCACTGATCACACCTCTATATACAGTAGAGAACATGGGATCCACCATATACAATAGGTGATGTCACAGCTCACCTCCTCCTCCTGTACAATGACTGATAACTAGTGATGAGTTAACGTCTTATCCGGCATCTGGGAGTGCTTGTACATTATGTTTGAGTCTCTGCAGCTGCATGATTTGTGTCTGTTAGACATCCTCAACACATGTGGGGCAGGCATAGCAGTCTAACATCCACAAATCATGCAGCCGCAGAGACTCGAACATAATGTAAGAGCACTCCCAGATGCTGGACAAGATGTTATCCAAGCTTGTTGGTTTATCACTACTGATAACACCTCTATATACAGCAGATAACATGTAATCCACCATTCACAATAGGTGTCATAGCTTACCTCCTCCACCTCCTGTACAATGACTGATAACCTCTATATACAGCAGATAACACAGGATCCACCATTCACAATAGGTGTCACAGCTCACCTCCTCCTCCTGTACAATGACGGATAACACCTCTATATACAGCAGATAACACAGGATCCACCATTCACAATAGGTGCTGTCACAGCTCACCTCCTCCTCCTGTACAATGACTGATAACATCTCTATATACAGCAGATAAGACAGGATCCACCATTCACAATAGGTGATGTCACAGCTCACCTCCTCCTCCTGTACAATGACTGATAACACCTCTATATACAGCAGATAACACAGGATCCACCATTCACAATAGATGATGTCACAGCTCACCTCTTCCTCCTGTATAATGACTAATAACACCTCTATATACAGTAGATAACACAGAATCCACCATTCACAATAGGTGATGTCACAGCTCACCTCCTCCTCCTGTACAATGACTGATAACATCTCTATATACAGCAGATAAGACAGAATCCACCATTCACAATAGGTGATGTCACAGCTCACATCCTCCTGTACAATGACTGATAACATCTCTATATACAGCAGATAAGACAGAATCCACCATTCACAATAGGTGATGTCACAGCTCACCTCCTCCTCCTGTACAATGACTGATAACATCTCTATATACAGCAGATAAGACAGAATCCACCATTCACAATAGGGATGTCACAGCTCACTCCTCCTCCTGTACAATGACTGATAACATCTCTATATACAGCAGATAAGACAGAATCCACCATTCACAATAGGTGATGTCACAGCTCACATCCTCCTGTACAATGACTGATAACATCTCTATATACAGCAGATAAGACAGAATCACCATTCACAATAGGTGATGTCACAGCTCACCTCCTCCTGTACAATGACTGATAACATCTCTATATACAGCAGATAAGACAGAATCCACCATTCACAATAGGGGATGTCACAGCTCACCTCCTCCTCCTGTACAATGACTGATAACACCTCTATATATACAGTGGATAACACAGGATCCACCATTCACAATACGTGATGTCACAGCTCACCTCCTCCTCCTGTATAATGACTGATAACATCTCTATATACAGCAGATAAGACAGAATCCACCATTCAAAATAGATGATATCACAGCTCACTTCCTCCCGTATAATGACTGATAACACCTCTATATACAGTGTTATGTCACAGCTCACCACCTCCCCTTGTCTTCCCAATGACCTTGCCAGGATTAGAGCATGCTCGTCACATTACATTCAGCGGTGTCTAGGGTCAGTAGAGTCGGTTTATTGCTGCTTATGTCCATGTGCATAACAGGAGGTAGGAGTCTAGTATTGGGCCTAGTGGTCAGTGTTAAACAAGACTTTTCTTTGTATTTTATATTTAGTGTCAAATATAGAATAGTTGTATAAAAAAAAATATATATTTTATAACAAATTCAACATAAAAACCTGATTAAGCAATTGGTCATTTTCTGCTGACACCTTCTCCGTAACTTCTCCCCATCACCCAGAGCGGCAGCACACACATTACACAATGTCACCAATAGTCGGATTATAAAGCCATATTACAAGTCACATCTGCATAAATTCGGATTGTGGATGCTCCCAGTGCTGAGAAGATGGGCAAGAATGACAGAAGAATCAATCTCAGAAATCCCCTTTAATATACAGCTGTGACCACACACATTAACTGCTGGCTGAACCTGTGATTTTCGGAGGGACTGCTCGACTGAGGAGTATGCCGGTGTCCCATCTCCTCCCACAAGGCAGCAGAAAGAAGAGTTGGGCATATTAAATTCCAACATGCTCAATCCTTTTTGTTCGTTATGAAGATCCACTGCCAAGGGTGTCAGGAAGCACAGCAGATGGCCGCCTTATCCAATGTGTATGGGGGGCATTTATTACGAGAACGGAAAGCGAGTGATACAGGATATAACAGGTAGATGACTAATGGAATTTTGCAACCGCTTTACCAACACGGGGTCGTCCAACAGTTGAATACAATTTTTCTAGGCAAGAGTGGTTTTAAGATACTGTAATTAGCGGAGGCATACTCACCCTTCTGCACCCCCATGGATCCAGCTCAGGAGGCACCAGGGGTCTGTGGCGGCTCCGGAGCGATGTAGGTTACCTGATATACTATGAAGAGAGAGGCAGGTTCCTGGCGACTTCTCCCTGCTCCTCCGGATTGTCAGTCCTCCCCCACCCATGTGTGTTTATAGGGAGAAAGACTGGTCAATCCCAACCCCCAAGGATGGATTCTTGGAATAGTCATCCGAGACGCATCGTCCTTACCCGGCCCTTTTCTGAAATGCCACAACCATTCTCTAACAATAGGAGCATCCATTAAGAGACTAATAATGCAAAGAAATCCCCCCCCCCCAAAAAAAAGCAAGCACATCTATCTGAAGTACAGGAATGAAAGGTAACCAAAGACGCAATAATAATCATCAATGAAAGCAAAATTCCTTCCATTCTGGCAGATAATGAAAATATAGTTCAAATTCGATTTTGCCAATTATTATATACATATTTTTTTTTTTAGCATTGGACCACCCAGAACACGACTTCCGTCTTTTTGCACAGGAGCGTAGCTACAGGGGGTGCTAAATTAGCAGATATATTGGTGTTCTGGTGCCTGAGGGTTAGACATATACCCCATGGCACATGCACATTAAATGGAACCTGTCACTCAGTTGATGCTGCCCAAACCACGGGTATCCCCAATTAGGGGCACAGTTTGGGCAGCACAAATCGAATGACAACTCCGAGTGCTGTAAGATTACACCTCTGCCCCTTTAACAGGCAGCGCCCCCTCATATGGATTGCTGGTTGGATCAAGAGGGCTAGTCTTTACGTCTCTGGTTAGCTTTGCAATCAGAACCATTTATGGGACTAAGTGATTGGAATATAAAATATGCCGAGCCAAGATGTCGGAGCTGGATCAGCGTATCTTATACCGTACCTGTACCCTATTGATGTCTATGGAAAATCAGACGCATGCAGCACTGAGCTACTCACACGATCATCACGACCATTAATTAATGCAATTGGGGAAAATTTACCGTAAATGTTAAGTTTGTTCGAGGAGTAAATTGATTTGGGGATAAAAAACAACCAATCGAAAAGTCGGACATTGCATGCGAACACGGGGTAGAGGGGCTACACAAAACCTGTGCTGAGTCGCTGACCTTCAATTACGCACTGGCTCTCCAGCAGGCTGGTGTATGTATGAATATCTTTTCACATCAAAGCAGCGTGAGCAGTGAAAAAGAAAGTTATTAACAGGCATCATCACTAACAACAGCAAGTATCAGGTGAGAAAGATAGCCGACAGAAGAACGTGAGCTCATGGGAATGAAGGAGGTCTGGGATGAGAAAGAACAAATGGGGGTCACCATAAAATTATTGCAAAAAGGGCTATGCAATCCCACGGATCATCATATAGCCCCCAAATGCATCATGAAAGCCCCCCCCATGGCACTTTAGTGGGCTTGGTTGCAGTTCTCTGCACACATATAAGCATCATGGCCCCTTTATTATATGGAGCGGTGTATCTGGGTCCTATAGATCCAGTAAGTAATGGCCGATCAGGTTTTATTGATATTCTATTGCTTGGTTGTGATAGGAAAAAAAAAAAAGGGTTGGCTAATGTTTTCCAGAAACAGCGCCACTCTTAAAAGTGAGCTGTATCTGGGTATTGCAGCTCATTCCCATTCAAGCTAGAAGGGCTGACATGACCCTCTATCTTATAGAAGTCTTAAAGGGTATGTCCAGGATTACAAAAGCATGGCGGTTTTCGTTCCGACACAGCACCACACCTGATCATGGGTCGTGCATAACATTGCGGCTCAGCTGCATTCACTTGAATGAAGCAGAGTTGCAATTTCATGCCCAATCCTTGGTCAGAGGGTGATAATCTTTGTAAAAGGAAAAAGCCGGATTACGTACCGGTAATGCTCTTTTAATGAGTCCACGACAGCACCCACTTGAGAGAGGGATCCGCCCATAGGAACAGGAAACCTACAGAGATAAAAGAGGGCGGTCCGCCTCTCCTCCTCAGTTGGATTTCAGAGTACCCGGAGGACCGCCAGTATCAGGCATTTATATTTTTCAATTTCTTCATTTCATTCAAGAAGGTATATACACAGTCTATTAACTTTCAGGGAGGGAACTGAGTGGGTGCTGTCGTGGACTCATTAAAAGAGCATTACCGGTACGTAATCCGGCTTTTTACCCTTCGCCACGACAGCACCCACTTGAGAGACTTTCACCTGGGAGGGACCACCGTGCTGAGAACTGCTCTACCAAAGGATAGGTTAGAGGAGGATGATAAATCAAGCCTGTAGTGGTTGTAAAAAGTGGAAGGAGACGACCAGGTTGCGGCCTTACATATAGACTCGATTGGGACGTCTCCTCTTTCTGCCCAGGAGGATGCCATGGCCCTGGCGGAATGTGCTTTTATGCCTTCTGGGGGATCTTCATTTTTTGAAGTATATGCCAGACAGATTGCTTCTCTGATCCACCGAGATAGGGTGGCTTTCGTGACCCCGTATCCCTTCCTTTGGCCCTGGAAGGATATAAAAAGAGCCCTACTCTTCCTCCAGCTAGCCGATCTTTCAATAAATTTTAACACTATTCTTTTCACATCTAACATGTGATATTTCTCTTCTGACAGAGAAGAAGGGTTACTAAAAAAGGAGGGTAGGTGAATTTCCTGCGATCTATGGAACTTCCCTGCCACTTTTGGTAAATATGAGGGGTCAGGTTTTAAGATTAACTGATCCTGGAATGATAGCAGAAATGGAGGATCTATAGATAATGCCTGCATGTCACTGACTCTTCTGGCTGAGGTTAATGCTACCAAGAGTACCATTTTAAGAGATATAATCTTAAGGGATATGCAATCTAACGGTTCAAAGGGTGGACCTGTTAGGGCGTCTAGAACCAAGTTTAGATCCCAAGGAGCAATTCTAGATATATGAACTGGTGTAATTCGTTCACAAGCCTGGATGAATCTAGCTATCCATCTATTACCAGCTAGATTATAACTATAGAGTGCTCCTAGTGCAGATACTTGGACTCTAAGTGTGTTTACTGATCCTAGATCTTTCCCTTTTTGCAGAAATTCTAAGATAAATTTTATCGGAATCTCTTTAAAGTTGAGATCTGGATGGAATTCTAAAAATCTTCTCCATATCTTGGTGTAGATTTTAGTAGTGGTTGGCTTTCTGCTATGTAAGAAGGTGTTGATTAATTCCTCAGAGAACCCCCTTGTTCTCAGTATTTCCCCTCAAGTTCCACGCCGTCAAGTGGAGACTGTCCACTTGAGGGTGGAAGAAAGGCCCTTGAGAGAGAAGCCTGGGAGTTGAAGGAAGTATCCAGGGATCTATCAAGGACATCATTTGAAGGCATGAGAACCAAGGTCTCTTGGACCAGAATGGGGCTATCAATATTATCCGTGCCCTGTCTGCCCTGATCTTCCTGATGACTTGCGGTAGCAATATGATCGGGGGAAAGGCATATGCTAGCCTGAACTGCCACGGACTTTGAAGGGCATCCAGAATTTCTGGCTGATCTGCCATACTCAGGGAGGCGAATCTTGGTAGTTGTCTGTTCTGTCGAGTGGCAAAAAGGTCTATCTCTGGAAGGCCCCATAGTGAGACAATGTTTCTGAATATTTTTTTGTTTAGGCACCACTCTCCTTGTCGCAGGGTGTGGCGACTTAGGAAGTCCGCTTATGAATTGTCTATGCCTCTGATGTGAAGAGCTGACAGAGAAACAAATTTTTCCTCGGCTAAAGAAAATATTTCTCTTGTGGAAGACATTAATTTGTCCGACCGTGTTCTGCCTTGTCTGTTGATATATGCCACTACTGTGGTGTTGTCCGAGAGGATTCTCACATGTTCTCCTTGAAGCTGCGGGAGGAAATGATATAGGGCATGACTCACCGCTTTTAATTCTTTTAAATTTGAGGAATCGTTTATTTGTTTTCTTCCCCACCGGCCCTGGGAAAAAATTTCTCCCATGTGAGCTCCCATCCTGTAGGGCTGGCGTCAGTGGTAATGATACGAGAAGGTGTTATTACCCAGTCTACTCCTTCTGATAATTTATTATCATCTAACCACCAGTATAATGAATGTATTACTACGTGGGATAAGGTGATTTTGTTTGTTAGATGACCTCTAGCATAGGCTTCTTCTGATATTATTTGGTGCTGTAGATCTCGGGTGTGAAATTGCGCCCACTTAACCGCCGGAATACATGAAGTGAGGGACCCCAATAGGGACATTGCTTCTCTCAGAGTCATGCGAGGTTTCCTTATTGCTGCACTGACTTTTGTTTTTATTGCTGATATTTTTACCTGTGGCAGTAGACATTTCTGCACTGTTGAATCTAATTGGAGGCCAAGAAAGGACTGGACGGATTGCGGCTCGAACCTGGATTTCTTGCTGTTTATGAGCCAGCCTAGAGCCTGTAGGGATAAGATTGCATCATTAACCCGTGTGGTACATTGTGCTACTGAATTTCCCACTATCAAAAAGTCATCCAGATACGGTATTATTAGGGTATTTTTTTGCCGTAGGAAGGCCATTACTTCCAGCATCACCTTTGTAAACACTCTTGGTGCGATCGAAAGTCCAAATGGCATCGCTGCAAACTGGAAATGATGTATGCTGCCGTCTAAGGAAACTGCCACTCTGAGGTATTTTTGGTATCTGGAATGGATTGGAAGATGATAATAAGCATCTTTTAGATCTAAACCTGCCATCATGCAGTTGGGAAAAAGCAGTTTAATTGCCGATCTAATGGATTCCATTTTAAATTTTTCATTCCTGATGAACAAGTTTAATCTTTTCAGATTGATAATTGTTCTGAATGAGCCATCAGGTTTTGAAACTAGGAAGAGCGGGGAGTAAAATCCTTTCCCCTCTTGCTCTACAGGCACCGAGATCAATACGTTTTTAATTATGAGATTTCTTATCTCATTTTCAAGGGCCTGTTGTTGTACCGGGCAGCTTAAGGATGTTAGTATAAATGTATTTTGGGGAATTTGATGAAATCTTATTTTTAACCCATGTTTAACTATGTCCAGGACCCATATATTGGTAGATATTTTTCCCCATTCCTGGAAGAATGATTTCAGTCTTCCCCTTACTGGGGGGACTGGTTGGTTCATTTTATCTTTCCCTACGGAAGGTATGTCCTCTGAACATAGCACCTTTATTTTTTCCTTCCTTTGATGACCAGCGGTTTTGGTTTTCAGTTGTTCTTCCTTTACCAAATGATCTCCTCTTAAACGCCCTCCTAAAGGATGGAAGAGGGGGGTTAGGGAAGGCCTTCTTTCTTTCTAATGCCTTTTTGAGGATGTTATCCAATTCTTTCCCAAATAAAAACTCACCATCACACGGAATAGTACAGAGTTTTGATTTGGATTGTGTGTCTCCTCTCCAACTCTTAAGCCATAGACTACGTCTGGCATTATTTAATAGGCCTGTTGTTCTGGCCGCCAGGCGTAGTGAGTCGGCCGAGGCGTCGGCTATAAAGGCGGCCGCTCCTCGAATTAGGGGAATAGCAGCTCGTAACTTGTCTCTGGAAATTTTCTTCTCTATTTGTTGGTCAAGTTGATCAATCCAGACCAGCATAGAATGGGCCGTACAAGTACTGGCTATCGTAGGTTTGAATGTGCCAATAGCTGCTTCCCACGCTCTTTTAAGTGAGGCTTTGGCTCTGCGGTCAAGGGGATCTTTTAATAATCCTGCATCTTCCACCGGTAAGGATGACTGTTTTGAGGAAGAGGCGACCGCTGCATCAACTTTTGGAACTTTAGACCAGTTTGATAATTCCTCGTCGCTGAAGGGGTACCTTCTTTTTGAGGCAGAGGAAAGATAACCCCTCTGATCCTGTTTTTCCCACTCCTTTTTAATTAAGGCTTTAATGGCCGGAATTACTGGGAACGCTCTTTTCCTATCTGTTAGGCCTGCGAACATGACCTCTTGAGTGGTTTGAGGTCCCTTTACATCTGGACAGCCCATGGTGTTTCTGACAGATTTCACTAGACTGTCCATGTCCTCTAAGGGAAAACATGAACGCCCCCCCATATTTGAGGAGGATGAGGACGCAGAGGATGCAGATGATTCTGCTGTATCGGATGCTATTCCTTTCTCTGGATCTGAGTCCGAACTGGAAATTATTGCTTTTTTCTTTTTCTCCCGTATGGGTGCTTTTTTGGGCTGATTAAGGGCCTGCAGTTCTGCTCTTATTATAGCCCTTATGTCCGATTCTGATACGGACGCTTGTTGAACTGTATCTTTTATGCATATTTTACATAACCTTTTTGTATATTGTTTGAGCTAGTGGGCACCTACAGAGGCCACACTCTTTGTTTTTTGTTTTCCCTTTTTTCTTAGCCTGAATGATTATCCAAAGAGGGAGAGGGGGAGAGAGAGAGAGAGAGAGAGACACCTGTCAGCTTTTTATAGGTAGATAGTGATAACTCACCCAGTGAAGCTGTCGGTACGATTGGGAAGGCGGTGAAACAGGTCTCGTGGCATGGGTTCTGTGGCTTACGTCCGAGGATTTGTGGTCTCTGGAAGGAGCTTCAGTATCCTCTGCCGGGGGATGCGTGCTTTGTCCTGGGGAAGACATGCTTGAACGCTGCTACCTCTTAGCAGGGCTTTTTATCTGCCACTTCCTGTTGCCTTCTAGTACCTCCTCCTCCATTATATATATATATATATATATATATATATATATATATATATAATATATATATATATATTATTATATATATATATATATATATATACACACACACAATCCATCATGCATCACTTGGGGATACATGATGTTATGCTGAACTGGGCTGCTTTGCAATTTGTGCAGCAGCCGCAGCATATATCACTGAATCGATCGTTTTTTTTTTTTTTACTTGTAGGTGGAATGGGTTGGAGGGGCAGGCGAGTGGGCGGGGCGGCGTCTCTGCTTCCTCAGCCCTCTGAATGTGTCAGCGTCATCGCTGGGTGGAGTGGGTGGAGCTGGCGGGCGACTGGGGGGTGGCGTTCTGCTTCCTCAGCCCTCTGAATGTGTCAGCGTCATCGCTGGGTGGGAGTGGGGTGGAGCTGGGTGGAGGGGGACGGGCGACTGGGCGGGGTGGCGTCTCTGCTTCCTCAGCCCTCTGAATGTGTCAGCGTCATCGCTGGGTGGAGTGGGTGGAGCTGGGTGGAGGGGGAGGGCGACTGGGCGGGGTGGCGTCTCTGCTTCCTCAGCCCTCTGAATGTGTCAGCGTCATCGCTGGGTGGAGTGGGTGGAGCTGGGTGGAGGGGCGGGCGAGTGGGCGGGGCGGCGTCTCTGCTTCCTCAGCCCTCTGAATGTGTCAGCGTCATCGCTGGGTGGAGTGGGTGGAGCTGGCGGGCGACTGGGCGGGGTGGCGTCTCTGCTTCCTCAGCCCTCTGAATGTGTCAGCGTCATCGCTGGGTGGAGTGGGTGGAGCTGGGTGGAGGGGGAGGGCGACTGGGCGGGGTGGCGTCTCTGCTTCCTCAGCCCTCTGAATGTGTCAGCGTCATCGCTGGGTGGAGTGGGTGGAGCTGGGTGGAGGGGCGGGCGAGTGGGCGGGGCGGCGTCTCTGCTTCCTCAGCCCTCTGAATGTGTCATCGCTGGGGAACTTCCAGTGACCCGGAAGTTCCCCCTTACCGCTTCCTGTCGGCTCCAACGCTGACGCCGGCCCTTCTGTGACACGCTTTCTCCGTGTGCTGGGGCTGCTATCCTGGACCCACCATTTTGGATCCCATATGCGTGTCAGACGAGGGGGAGCCGGATTACAGCACTCCCCCGACGCTGCTTCCAATATGGAGCTCCTGCCGTTCCCAAAGAGACCGCACAGGCAGCTGCAATACCAGGTATTTCTTCCCTGTAGGGATATCCTGCGGTTTCCCATAGGAACAGGAAACCAACTGAGGAGGAGAGGCGGACCGCCCTCTTTTATCTCTGTAGGTTTCCTGTTCCTATGGGCGGATCCCTCTCTCAAGTGGGTGCTGTCGTGGCGAAGGGTAAAACAACCATGTTTTTCTAATCTTGGGCAAAACCTTTAAGTAGAAGTGGTTTAACTAGTGAATGACGTCTATTATAAGGGTCTGATAGATGTGGGTCTCATGCCCATCACAAGAACAGGAATCCCAAACCCACATTTCACAGCTGTTGTGAATGGAGAGGTGACCATGTGTTCACCTCTATGAGAAGCGGAAGGAAAAAAAAAATAAAAAAAATAAGAGACCTATAAATATGTGGACACCCCTCCATCCACAGCAGCTGCAAGTTAGTCAGGGGTCACGGGTCATATGTTCCTGAAATAGATGCAATATGCCATAAGTGTGAGTGATAGGGAGCATTCATGCAATCTGCCGAGTACCAGTGAACACAGTCCGGAGTAAGTCGTTACCTCCAGGAGTGAAGCCCTCTGTCAGGATCTGAACTGTGGAAATCCGAGCAACCTCAATTTCATAATGGTTTTCCCCATCTAGAAACAGATAGCTGCAAAAATAAAAGAAAAAAATATATAATATACAGTATATTTTTACCATTCAGTGGCTCCTTGTGCTTTCTGCCACAGATGACGCATCTATCGGTGTCGGCAGAGCGCCTGCCTATCACAGGTGTCTATAAGCTGCTGGAAAAGAACTCACAATGACTTAATGCTCTCAGGAACTCAGGTCCGGCCCGCAGGCCGATAGAATAGGTGTACGGCGACATACAATAACTAATCATTAAGTGTGTTGAATACCTGCTGGGACACAGACACGATGGCATATCAGCAGAAGAGACGTCACCAGCTCGGCAACATGGAAGTGAGCCAAGCAGGACTATCCCTTTACAGTACTCTTCTCTTCTATGACCCAAAAACGAGTGATGTATGTATATAATGGGGACTGCAGTAATGGAGCCGCTGATCAATATTGTAAGGGCAGATAGATAAGAGCACCAGGCAAGTAACCTCTCTTACATGCCAAGGCCTGCACACGTTGGGACGCCGTCCACACAGTGGTCACAGGGTGTGTGACGTGACCAGCGCCTTCATTATTGCCACATTTACTTACTTGTGTCATTCGTACATCTCGTAACTCCTCATTTTAGGCACATTATTACCATATATCACAAACTGGCCAGCACCTTTAGATCTGACAAATCCTACTTTCTCCTAGATTTAGTGGATTACAATTATTGTTTTTTTTTCTACATCATTGATCCTTATGGGAGGCAGAGCTTTTATTACCGGTGGTTGTTGGAGAGACGGCACATGACTGTTTCAGACTTCTCGGAGAATCCCTGGGTAATACTGAAGGTGGCTCCTGACAATGTAGTAGGAAAGAAATCAGACACAAATCAGGAAAAGAAAAAAACAAAATATATGCACTGTGTTTTGATTTTTGCAGCAATAAGAAGAAAAAAAAAAAAAGAGGGCAATTGCATTGTGTGAACATGGCCATAATGGAACACTCTATTTCTGTTCTGAAAAAATGTGGAGGGTGCAGCAGTGCGATTTTGCAAAAACCATATTACACTGTGATCCAACATGACTGCACAGTGCAATAATCATGGTACAAAAAAACAAAATACACACACCATGGAGCCTTGGACTTATGCCACATATCAGGGTGTCACAGTCAAAGTGTTTCCTGAGCAGAACTTATGCCCACTAGGCTCTCGAGTTGGAATTGGGAGACAGCCTGTGCTGGGACCGTGACACCCAAATATGTAAAGGGGGGCCTAGGACAAGCAATAACTAATCCTGTACGTGTATTACTGCCATCCTTCCATTACACACTGCTTAAACGAGCACGGCCTCAGCTCACCGTTCATCAGGACTTTCAGTTGTCGATCGTAGAACTCCATCTCTTTCTGTGAGATGACAGAACATTCCCCGCACTGCCGCACGGGGTCCACGAAACACATCCGTGGTAGAGGCACTTTCTTACTGCAGCATTTATCGCAGAAGCATTTCCCGCACCTTCGGCAGTGATGCTAGGAGAAAAAGAAAGGGGGAAAAAAAAATAATCAAAAATTAGTAACAGGAGCATCTCTTAGGCCTGTGACTTTTTTGGTTATTCTAAGATTTCCTAAATAAAATATTCAGGAATTGCCGCTGCCTAGACCACGCTGTCCTCGGCTGTTTACAGTATACACCGACGTCACCCTATAGGCCCCATTCACCAGAAGGGATGTCCCATCGGAATCTCACAGGCTGATCCTTTTTGTTTTCTATTGTAACCACTTAGAATTATGAGAAAAAACCTTTAAGTCAAACAAAAACTAACTTTACAATTTAGCTCTTATTAAACATCCTCTCCATACTCAAGAACAGAGAGACATTTTTAAATTCTATTGTGTATTGACGGTTGCCTTGGTTACCAGCCACCGCCACACTCTGTAAGAAGTGGCTGGTCTCTTAGGCAAGGACATGTAAAGCTTGTACGCGCTGCTGTGATCACTGGGCCTGGCAGGGTGAAGAGTGAGGATCAGAAGTGCCACCACACCGCAATTCTGAGCTGTCAGTCACCAGGAGTGCACGGCCACAAGCAGGGAGGCTGCGGAGCCATGTGCATCCCCCCTCAGTAAAACAACACTATACTCCCCTCCACTGCCGTTCCAGCAGTGTCAGCCCTGGTCTCCCAGTTTTAGAAGAGTTTTCGGCCTTTGAAGGTAAATTCCAAAGGTTTCCTCTCACTGACAGCAAGTGGAGATCTGGGCAGTGATGAGGGAGTGCGGCACGGTGTATTGGAGGACAGTACGCCCGCTCGCCCTACACAAGGCTCCTACCTTCCTGGTTATGAAGTCGAATTTGGCTTCACAATGCATACACCGGGGGCACTGGAAGAGAAGGAAAACTCAGGTTAGTATCCCGTGACGGACCCAAAAAACTTCACCATAAAACTTATTATTTTACTCAAAAGAAACGTTACCAGAGAGCAGCAGCCCATAGCAACCAATCAGTGCTCAGGTTTCATTTTGCCAGAGCAGTAACCCACCTACGACAACCAATGAGAGCCCGGCTTTCATCCTACCAGAGCAGCAATCCACTCATGACAACCAATGAGAGCCCGGCTTTCATCCTACCAGAGCAGAAATCCACTCATGACAACCAATGAGAGCCCAGCTTTCATCCTACCAGGGCAGCAACCCACCCCTGACATCCAATGACAGCCCATCTTTCATTTTACCAGATCAGCAACCCACTGATGATAACCAATGAGAGCCCAGCTTTCATTTCACGAGAGCAGCAAACCACCCTCAACAAATGACAGCCCAGCTTACTATTTTACCAGAGGAACAGCTTCGTAGCAACCAATCTTACAAGAGCAGTAACCCATAGCAACCAGAGCTCAATCACATTCTCACTGGTTGCTATGGACACAAATTCCAGACAAAAAAAACAAACAAACCTATATGTATAATATTAAATATATATATATTATGCACACACATTCACATACAAAAATAAAAACTACTAGTACAAAAACAACAATGCTGCAAAATGTGTGAATCCAGTGTAATACGGTCGGCGGAGGCCTTCCTGTGATACCAATCCGATGCCGACACTCCCGTGTCTGCAGGGGATCTGTGCCAGGATTCGCCCTGTACAAGGGACTAATGCGCTGATGGAGGCTTCATGTCTGAGCACTGTCACTATCACCGGCCTCGTCCCATTAGTGACCATTCACAGAATAACTATTTGTGAGTGTTCCCCAAGCAAGTACAATACTGAGTGCGGAGAAGTGAAGACTGCAGGAATGGCGGAGAGGGCGGCCGGCTGCTCGCACAGGACGTGACCCGTCCCCGGGGAGAGGCCGGGCACAGTCCAGTGACCGGCGCGGAGCCAGGAGGATTACAGACAACACACCAGGAAGATTAATGAAAAGTACAGTGGGCCGGGGGGCAATATCCAGCCTCTTTAAGGGGCACACAGAATAAGAACAAAAAGTTCCCTACTAATAATTTTCTCTTCAGGGATTCGGCTTTGACTGGACTGAAGCGATGCTGGGAATGGGCCCGCGTCCGCCAAGGTGAAGGCAATGGTAAAAAGGCCAACACATTCCTGTCTCACAGCACTAATGGGTGCTTAAAGGAACAGTCTATCGCCCTCAATAGCTGATGTCTGCAGATGCGATGTCATCAGGACCATCCACCTCCCAATGTGGAAGTGATGGGGCAGGACCCCCCCACGTCAACGTTTTCTACATCAAATCCATTCCATGTGAACATACCCTTAATTTTGAGACCACAGATTTCACTGCAAATGTGAAGTCTTTACAATCACGACACCTTGTCAGTAACATGGGTGGCAGGTGCATTACCCAGATCCATAAAACAGTAATGACCGTTTATGACTCTCAGGCTGTATAAGTACTTTACAGAGCACCGAGGGGACCATAAACCCAGACCCAACCCTCCCAAACATGTGTGACACACCACAACCTGAAGATCTACATCACGCTAGCGACTCCTGGGCGAGCGGGTGCTCGGCCGACAGTCCCTCTATTGTCTGGTAAAGTAGAAGACGGTGAAATGCTCCAGCGTTGACTACAGTTCCTTTCCATGAACCTCCGCAATCTTCAGCCAAAGTTTTCCCGCGTTCTATGTAAATTGTGGTGAAGGCGCACACACACACACACAAACGGCGTAGACAAGGGCACACACACTGGGAGCAGAAAAGGGCCCCCCCACACATACACACACTGGGAGCAGAAAAGGGCCCCCCCACACATACATACTGGGAGCAGAGAAGGGCCCACACACACACACACACTGGGCGTAGAGAAGGGCACCCCCACACACTGGGCGCAGAGAAGGGCACGCACACACACACACTGGGCGCAGAGAAGGGCACCCCCACACACTGGGCGCAGAGAAGGGCACACACACACACACTGGGCGTAGAGAAGGGCACACACACACACTGGGAGCAGAGAAGGGCACACACACACACACTGGGAGCAGAGAAGGGCACACACACACACACTGGGCGTAGAGAAGGGCACACACACACACTGGGAGCAGAGAAGGGCACACACACACACTGGGAGCAGAGAAGGGCACACACACACACTGGGAGCAGAGAAGGGCACACACACACACTGGGAGCAGAGAAGGGCACACACACACACTGGGCGCAGAGAAGGGCACACACACACACTGGGCGCGGAGAAGGGCCCACACACACTGGGTGCAGAAAAGGGCCCCCCCACACATATACACACTGGGAGCAGAGAAGGGCCCCGCACACACACTGGGCGAGAGAAGGGCCCGCATACACACACTGGACGCAGAGAGGGCCCCACACATACACACACTGGGCGCAGAGAAGGGCACACACACACACACACTGGGCGCAGAGAAGTGCCCACACACACTTGGCGCAGAGAAGGGCCCACACACACACACTGGGCGCAGAGAAGGGCCCACACACACACACTGGGCGCAGAGAAGGGCCCACACACACACACACTGGGCGCAGAGAAGGGCCCACACACACACACACTGGGCGCAGAGAAGGGCCCACACACACACACTGGGCGCAGAGAAGGGCCCACACACAAACACTGGGCGCAGAGAAGGGCCCACACACACACACTGGGCGCAGAGAAGGGCCCACACACACACACTGGGCGCAGAGAAGGGCCCCACACACACACACTGGGCGCAGAGAAGGGCCCACACACACACACTGGGCGCAGAGAAGGGCCCCACACACACACACTGGGCGCAGAGAAGGGCCCACACACACACAACCACTGGGCGCAGAGAAGGGCCCCACACACACACTGGGCGCAGAGAAGGGCCCACACACCATGCGCAGAACACACACACTGGGCGCAGAGAAGGGCCCCACCACACACACACACACACTGGGCGCAGAGAAGGGCCCACACACACACACACACTGGGCGCAGAGAAGGGCCACACACACACACACTGGCGCAGAGAAGGGCCCACACACACACACACTGGGGCAGAGAAGGGCCCACACACACACACACTGGGCGCAGAGAAGGGCCCACCCACACACACACACTGGGCGCAGAGAAGGGCCCACCACACACACACTGGGCGCAGAGAAGGGCCCACACACACAACACTGGGCGCAGAGAAGGGCCACACACACATGGGCGAGAAGCCACACACAACACTGGGCGCGAGAAGGGCCCACACACACAACACACTGGGCGCAGAGAAGGGCCCACACACACACACTGGCGCAGAGAAGGGCCCACACACACACACACTGGGCGCAGAGAAGGGCCCACACACACACACTGGGCGCAGAGAAGGCCCCCCCACACACACACACTGGGCGCAGAGAAGGGCCCACACACACACTGGCCAGAAAGCCCACCACACACACACTGGGGCAGAGAAGGGCCCACCACACACACTGGGCGAGAGAAGGGCCCACGCCACCACACACACTGGGCGCAGAGAAGGGCCCACCACACACACACTGGGGCAGAGAAGGCCGCACACACACACTGGGGCAGAGAAGGCCACCACACACACACTGGGCGCAGAGAAGGGCCCACACACACACTGGGCGCAGAGAAGGGCCCACACACACACACACACTGGGCGCAGAGAAGGCCCACACACACACACCACAGCACACACACCTGGGCGCAGAGAAGGGCCCCCACACAACACACACTGGGCGCGAGAAGGGCCCACACACACACACAACTGGGCGCAGAGAAGGGCCCACAACACACACACTGGGCAGCAGAGAAGGGCCCACACCACACACACACTGGGCGCAGAGAAGGGCCACCACACACACACTGGGCGCAGAGAAGGGCCCACCACACACACACACTGGGCGCAGAGAAGGGCCCACCCACACACACACACTGGGCGCAGAGAAGGGCCCACACACACACACACTGGGCGCAGAGAAGGGCCCACACACACACACAACACTGGGCGCAGAGAAGGGCCCCACACACACACACTGGGCGCAGAGAAGGGCCCCACACACACACACACACTGGGCCAGAGAAGGGCCCCACACACACACACACACACACACTGGGCGCAGAGAGAAGGGCCCACCACACACACACACTGGGCGCAGAGAAGGGCCCACCGCACACACACACTGGGCGCAGAGAAGGGCCCACACACACACACACACTGGGCGCAGAGAAGGGCCACCACACACACACACTGGGCGCAGAGAAGGGCCCCACACCACACACTGCAGAGAGGCCCACACACACACTGGCGAGAAAGGGCCCAACACACACAACACTGGCGAGAGGCCCACACAGAGAAAGGCCCAACACACACACTGGGCAGAGAAGGGCCCCACACACACACACTGGGCAGCAGAGAAGGGCCCCCCACACACACACTGGAGCAGAGAAGGGCCCCACACACAACACTGGGCAAGAAGGCCCCAACACACACACTGGGAGCAGAGAAGGCCCACACCACCACTAGCAGAAACTGGCCACAACTGGAGAGAGGGCCCACACACACACACTGGGACGAGAAGGGCCCACACACAACACACTGGGAGCAGAGAAGGCCCCCCACCACACACACTGGAGCAGAGAAGGCCCCCACCACACACACACTGGGAGCAGAGAAGGGCCCCCACAACAATGGAGCAGAGAAGGGCACCACACACACTGGGAGCAGAGAAGGGCCCCACACACACACGGACAGAGAAGGGCACACACACACATGGGACAGAAGGCCCACACACACAAATGGCGAGCAGAGAAGGCCCACACCCACACACACACTGGGGCAGAGAAGGGCCCCACACACAACACACTGGGAGCAGAGAAGGGTCCCACACACACACACACACACTGGGAGCAGAGAAGGGCCCACACACACACACACACTGGGAGCAGAGAAGGGCCCACACACACACACACACTGGGAGCAGAGAAGGGCCCACACACACACACACTGGGAGCAGAGAAGGGCCCACACACCACACACACACACTGGGCGAGAGAAGGGCCCACACACACACACACACATGGGGCAGAGAAGGGCCACACACACACACACACTGGGGCAGAGAAGGGCCCCACACACACACACTGGGGCAGAGAGGGCCCACACACACACACACTGGAGCAGAGAAGGGCACACACACACACTGGGAGCAGAGAAGGGCCCCACACACACACACACTGGGAGCAGAGAAGGGTCCCACACACACTGGGAGCAGAGAAGGCCCCCCCCCCCCCCACACACACACACACACTGGGAGCAGAGAAGAAAACATTACTTGGTAGTCTCAGGGATTTTTACTCTTAGAACAAGCAGATCTCTTGTAAGAGGGCCATAAACACCCTCATTGGGTGCTGTACATATAGAAGCTCGACCTATGGGGCCATGATGGAGTAAGCCACCATTTTTATAGTAGCTCTGTATGTAATTGAAGGCATGCTGAAGTCCATTGAGGCTCCATACAGTTGTAGCGGAGCGGTATTATGGCTCCATGTTCCTGAGCCAGATGGAGAGTAAACTATGGCCTCAAGGTGAGACTTTTGGAGCCCTGACACCATCCTAAAGGTAATAGGTAATTGGAGGAACAAACAGATGAACACAGCACAACCTGTCAACACCAGGAAACGCCCTGCAGAAATCCAGCAATAAACCAGCTACAATTACACTGCCATGTGTGCACTGCTCTCCACCTGCTTTACAAGCAGAATAACCAGGGGAAAGTCCAGAAAGCTGGTGATGGAGCCAAGGGCTCTGTGTACTGCCTAGCTAAGGAGGCTCTGCTGTGACTAGTAAGGGTAGGTCAATACAGGATGGGGAGGCACTATCGAGAAAAATGTTAAAATTAAGGGACTTTCCAGGACTTCAACATTCAAGGCTTATCAATAGGATGAGTCCTCCCATCAGCCAGGTCACGTACTGCGTACGGACATCAATAGACGCAGTAACGATCCAGGGTCGGGTCGTCTGTGCTCAGTTGGTGGATTATTTTCGCTGTCCTACTCCTGAGGGTTATATAGATACAGATTTCCCAAAAAAGTCTGATGTAAAATTTCAGAGAAGACATTCGGGAATGTGCTTACTGGAAAGTCCAAAAAACTCCGTGGTATGGGACCATCGTCATGAGACACAGAAAGTTTAGGTGCCACTCGCGCCTCAAGCAGACATCAGGGGGTGCCAATGACGTCACGGATCTGAAGTGAGGGGCGCCGAACCACCCCTTTAAACAAGAACATCTAGACGAAGCCTATAAAGGGTTGAATGAGTAAGGAACTGTCAATGTACAGAACTCACCAACAAAAATTTCGGGAGCTTATATACACAGTGACAGGCATCCAGCTGGAAAGGACACAAAGGGTAATGTTGCCAGAAAGCGCAGGGATATCTGCAGCTGCCAATCTGGACAAGACCACGTGCACAGGTCACATTGGATGAAATGTCAAGTTATACAGAGACCAGGGGTCAAGTGGACCACGGATGCACTAGGGAATTTTTTTTGTCTTACTCGTCCTTTCTTGGCAAAGTTTTGGCAGGCACAAATGGTTATATATCAGGAGCGCGCCACAAACCCCCGACCATACCCCACGAGTCCCTGAACATACAAGGACAAGCTCTGCAGGCTGTGCACGGCGGCCCCATAAGCCCCCCAGCCATGCACATCGGGCCCCACAAGCCCCCCAGGTAGTACAAGGACAAGCCCCCTGGCCGTGCACGGTCGCCCCACATGGACAAGCACTCCAGTCATGCGCGGCATCCTCACAAGCCCTTGGCTGTACAAGAAGAGGCCCCCAGGCCAATACCATGCGGCCCTACAAGCCCCCTCCCCGACCATACACAGCAGCCCCACAAGCCCCAGCTCCCGACCATACAAAGACAAGCCCCCAGAGCAGTGCGCGCCGGCCCCCAAGATCCGTACGCGGCGACCCTACGAGCAACCCACGATCCGTACGTGGCGACCCTACAAGCCCTCACACACGGTCCGTACGCAGCGACCCTACGAGCCCCCCCACGATCCGTACGCGGCAACCCTACGAGCCCCCCCCACACGATCTGTACGCGGCGACCCTACGAGCCCCCCCCACACGATCTGTACGCGGCGACCCTACGAGCCCCGCCACACGATCCGTACGCGGCAACCCTACGAGCCCCCCCACACGATCCGTACGCGGCGACCCTACGAGCCCCGCCACACGATCCGTACGCGGCGACCCTAAGAGCCCCCAAGATCCATACGCGGCGACCCTACGAGCTCCCCACACGATCCGTACGCGGCGACCCTACGAGCTCCCCCACACGATCCGTACGCGGCGACCCTACGAGTCCCCCCACACGATCCGTACGCGGCGACCCTACGAGCTCCCCCACACGATCCGTACGCGGCGACCCTACGAGTTCCCCCACACGATCCGTACGCGGCGACCCTACGAGCCCCCCCACACGATCCGTACGCGGCGACCCTACGAGCCCCCCCACACGATCCGTACGCGGCGACCCTACGAGCCCCCCACACGATCCGTACGCGGCGACCCTACGAGACCCCCACACGATCCGTACGTGGCGACCCTACGAGCCCCCCTACACGGCGACCCTACGAGCCCCCCTACACGATCCATAAGCGGCGACCCTACGAGCTCCCCCACACGATCCGTACGCGGCGACCCTACGAGCCCCCCCACACGATCCATACGCGGCGACCCTACGAACCCCCCCCCACACGATCCGTACGCGGCGACCCTACGAGCCCCCCCCCACACGATCCATACGCGGCGACCCTACGAGCCCCCCCACACGATCCATACGCGGCGACCCTACGAGCCCCCCACACGATCCGTACGCGGCAACCCTATGAGCCCCCCCACACGATCCGTACGCGGCGACCCTACGAGCCCCCCACACGATCCATACGCGGCGACCCTACGAGCCCCCCCACACGATCCATACGCGGCGACCCTACGAGCTCCCCCACACGATCCGTACGCGGCGACCCTACGAGCCCCCCACGATCCGTACGCAGCGACCCTACGAGCCCTCACACAAGATCCGTACGCAGCGACCCTACAAGCCCCCCACGATCCGTACGCGGCGACCCTACGAGCCCCCCACGATCCGTACGCGGCGACCCTACGAGCCCTCACACACGATCCATACGCGGCGACCCTACGAGCCCTCACACACGATCCGTACGCGGCGACCCTACAAGCCCTCACACACGATCCGTACGCGGCGACCCTACGAGCCCCCCACGATCCGTATGCGGCGACCCTACAAGCCCTCCCAACGATCCGTACGTGGCGACCCTACAAGCCCTCACACACGATCCATACGCAGCGACCCTACGAGCCCCCCACGATCCGTACGCGGGACCCTACAAGCTCTCACACACGATCCGTACGCGGCAACCCTACGAGCCCCCCACGATCCGTACGCGGCGACCCTACAAGCCCTCCCACACGATCCGTACTTGGCGACCCTACAAGCCCTCCCACACGATCCGTACGTGGCGACCCTACAAGCCCTCACACACGATCCATACGCAGTGACCCTACGAGCCCCCCACGATCCGTACGCGGCGACCCTACAAGCTCTCACACACGATCCGTACGCGGCAACCCTACGAGCCCCCCACGATCCGTACGCGGCGACCCTACAAGCCCTCCCACACGATCCGTACTTGGCGACCCTACAAGCCCTCACACACGATCCATACGCAGCGACCCTACGAGCCCCCCACACGATCCGTACGCGGCAACCCTACGAGCCCCCCACGATCCGTACGCGGTGACCCTACAAGCCTCACACACGATCTGTACGCGGCGACCCTACAAGCCCTCACACACGATCCATACGCAGCGACCCTACGAGCTCCCCCACACGATCCGTACGCGCCAACCCTACGAGCCCCCCACGATCCGTACGCGGCGACCCTACAAGCCCTCACACACGATCCGTACGCGGCAACCCTACGAGCCCCCCACGATCCGTACGCGGCGACCCTACAAGCCCTCACACACGATCTGTACGCGGCGACCCTACAAGCCCTCACACACGATCCATACGCAGCGACCCTACGAGCTCCCCCCCACGATCCGTACGCGCCAACCCTACGAGCCCCCCACGATCCGTACGCGGCGACCCTACGAGCTCCCCCACACGATCCGTACGCGCCAACCCTACAGAACCCCCAGCAGTGCACCTCTATGTTATGGCTGAATGATGAATGCACTGCACTTATTTAATACACACATTCATACAAGACTGTGGTACTACAATTCCCAGCATGCCTCGCCAACCACTGCCAGTGCAATCTGGGACTTGTAGCTCCACAGTATAACTTGCACTGGGAGGATGCCCCAGACCGGCCCGCACTACATGACAGGAGAGCAGAGAGTGACAGTCGTGTGGCCCCTGTCAGCCGCGTTCACACCCAGTGCGCGGGCAACAACCGCAGTTACCTCTTTATCCGGTATCCACTGTGGCTCCTCCAGGCAAAAAGGACTCCCAAGCGCCCGGTTCTCGGGGAGCATGCGGAGTCCACTGGGGGAGCGGACCAGCTTCTTCCCATCTCGGTCGGTGGACATCTTTACTCCCTGACACCACCGGAGCCCCACAGCCAATCAGGTCCCAGCTCCTCCATGACTGACACATCTCAGGCAACCAATCAGAGCAATACAGATACCTCTACGTGCTCTCTCATTGGCTGTGAACAGGCTTGGAAGACATTAACTCTTTACAATACCTTAAGCGGTGGACCAAACCCTGTCTATTCATAAACATCTATCGGCTGACCGGTATTAAATTGGTTAACTGGACGGAAAAATCACAGGCTCTCAGTTGACAACCTATTGAGACCAATTGGATACGCGGTAATGTATCACGTGACATTTGTCGACAAAAAAAAAAATTATATATAATTTCAGCCAATACGAAGGTGAATATTGTGGGGCGCGTCTAATCACGTGACGAGCCATTGTTCTGTGATTGGAGAGATAACTTTGTTTGTCTGTTCCGCGATTGGTGGGCGAGTCCCGCCATTTGTACAAGCGGAGTCCTTCCTATGCTTGGTAAAGTATGGTATAGAGTGGTTCAGGCCGCTTATCAACCAATGAAATCACTCCTTTTAACTTTGTAAACTGCACTGAAAAATGAAAGCTGGATACTGATTGGATCCTGCGGTTTGTTTTTGTTATGTGATTGGTCCTCATTCATCAGAACTTCCTATTGTTTGTTTTTCTTGTCGTGTCCTAATGATTTTTGAAACATTTTTTTTCATCTTTTTTTTTACGTTCCACTGCATTTTTTAGTCCTGGCGGTCTTGAGCCTGGGACCCATTTAACTATATAGTGCTTTAGTATTGCAGTAAATAGTGACGATCACCATCTCTTGTGAGTACACCTGCACTTGCTGCAGGACCTCAAGGGGTTAAACTCCCATGGAGAAATGAAACCTGCACTGTGATTGGTTGCTCTGCATTTTGATAACTAGGGTATAAAAATCTTACCAATATAAGATTTACCGGGGTTGGGGCTTTTTTTTCTAAATACATTTATTTTAGGCTAAAAACCATCTGTGGAGGAGTACAGGATGGATTTTAGCGGTCTACTATGAAAGTGGTAAAATCCGCGCCTGGGATTGACATGCTGCGGATTTTACGATCAGAACCACGGCTGCTGCTGTATTCGCCAGCATTGCTGTTGGAAACCAATAACTAATGCGCAGCCATACGGAGGCACAGGCAGGGCTGTGGAGTCGGTAAGCCAAACCTCTGACTCCTCAATTTCCATAACTCCCTCACACCAGGGCTGTGGAGTCGGTAAGCCAAACCTCTGACTCCTCAATTTCCATAACTGCCTCACACCAGGGCTGTGGAGTCGGTAAGCCAAACCTCTGACTCCTCAATTTCCATAACTCCCTCACACCAGGGCTGTGGAGTCGGTAAGCCAAACCTCTGACTCCTCAATTTCCATAACTCCCTCACACCAGGGCTGTGGAGTCGGTAAGCCAAACCTCTGACTCCTCAATTTCCATAACTCCCTCATACCAGGGCTGTGGAGTCGGTAAGCCAAACCTCTGACTCCTCAATTTCCATAACTGCCTCACACCAGGGCTGTGGAGTCGGTAAGCCAAACCTCTGACTCCTCAATTTCCATAACTCCCTCATACCAGGTCTGTGGAGTCGGTAAGCCAAACCTCTGACTCCTCAATTTCCATAACTCCCTCATACCAGGTCTGTGGAGTCGGTAAGCCAAACCTCTGACTCCTCAATTTCCATAACTCCCTCATACCAGGGCTGTGGAGTCGGTAAGCCAAACCTCTGACTCCTCAATTTCCATAACTCCCTCATACCAGGGCTGTGGAGTCGGTAAGCCAAACCTCTGACTCCTCAATTTCCATAACTCCCTCACACCAGGGCTGTGGAGTCGGTAAGCCAAACCTCTGACTCCTCAATTTCCATAACTCCCTCACACCAGGGCTGTGGAGTCGGTAAGCCAAACCTCTGACTCCTCAATTTCCATAACTCCCTCACACCAGGGCTGTGGAGTCGGTAAGCCAAACCTCTGACTCCTCAATTTCCATAACTCCCTCATACCAGGGCTGTGGAGTCGGTAAGCCAAACCTCTGACTCCTCAATTTCCATAACTCCCTCATACCAGGTCTGTGGAGTCGGTAAGCCAAACCTCTGACTCCTCAATTTCCATAACTCCCTCACACCAGGGCTGTGGAGTCGGTAAGCCAAACCTCTGACTCCTCAATTTCCATAACTCCCTCACACCAGGGCTGTGGAGTCGGTAAGCCAAACCTCTGACTCCTCAATTTCCATAACTCCCTCATACCAGGGCTGTGGAGTCGGTAAGCCAAACCTCTGACTCCTCAATTTCCATAACTCCCTCACACCAGGGCTGTGGAGTCGGTAAGCCAAACCTCTGACTCCTCAATTTCCATAACTCCCTCATACCAGGTCTGTGGAGTCAGTAAGCCAAACCTCTGACTCCTCAATTTCCATAACTCCCTCACACCAGGGCTGTGGAGTCGGTAAGCCAAACCTCTGACTCCTCAATTTCCATAACTCCCTCATACCAGGGCTGTGGAGTCGGTAAGCCAAACCTCTGACTCCTCAATTTCCATAACTCCCTCACACCAGGGCTGTGGAGTCGGTAAGCCAAACCTCTGACTCCTCAATTTCCATAACTCCCTTACACCAGGGCTGTGGAGTCGGTAAGCCAAACCTCTGACTCCTCAATTTCCATAACTCCCTCATACCAGGTCTGTGGAGTCGGTAAGCCAAACCTCTGACTCCTCAATTTCCATAACTCCCTCACACCAGGGCTGTGGAGTCGGTAAGCCAAACCTCTGACTCCTCAATTTCCATAACTCCCTCATACCAGGTCTGTGGAGTCAGTAAGCCAAACCTCTGACTCCTCAATTTCCATAACTCCCTCACACCAGGGCTGTGGAGTCGGTAAGCCAAACCTCTGACTCCTCAATTTCCATAACTCCCTCATACCAGGTCTGTGGAGTCAGTAAGCCAAACCTCTGACTCCTCAATTTCCATAACTCCCTCACACCAGGGCTGTGGAGTCGGTAAGCCAAACCTCTGACTCCTCAATTTCCATAACTCCCTCATACCAGGGCTGTGGAGTCGGTAAGCCAAACCTCCGACTCCCAACTCCTCAATTTCCATGACTCCGACTCCACCAAAATGGGCTCTGACTCCACAGCCCTGGGCACAGGTCACGCTGGGGTTGCGGAATAATGGCAGATACTCGATATTTGGGCAATATCACATTTCCCTGTTGTGTTTTTACAGCGCCTTTCGTGAGGTCATGGACTGGGCACATTTGGATTTGGATCCTCAAATCACCGCAGCTCTTCGTAAAGGTAGGAGCTTTATTTCACCTATGGACATGTAGTGACTGTCCATATTTGGCCCGACCACGGCTCTCCTGCATGTATGAAGCTGTCACCTGCAGCTCGTGGGTCTGTACTCCGACCATGAAATGCACGTGTCTGATTCTACCTCAGCTGTATTTGTTTTTGCCAAATTGCCTGACAACTAATATGGCCGGGATTATTTCATACATGGGTTGTCGTCCAACTTTCCAAGGCTCCTGAATGTGAGATTAACCTGTTAGTGCAGCAATAGGCTGTGACACTGCACAGAGAGAGAGTCTGGAGTCGCCTTCTACATATCATCCGGGTACAGTGACACAGACCCTGTCATTCGTTACTGGATACTTTTGTAAACCTAATTTTTTTTTCTGTGTAGCAAATATAAAATCCGTCGGAGACATTTTGACTTACTCCGTTGTGGATCTGCAGAGAATCACTCATCTGTCCATTCCAGATATCCAGGACTTACAGAAAAAAGCGGCGGTTACTTTGGAAAAGGATAAAAAGACAATTACAGGTGAAAGATCTAAACTACAGTATATCTAAAGCACAACTGTCTGATCCGAGGTTCCTGCTGTCCCCCATACTTTACACTGTAACTATTTATGGTCAGATTGGATCAGAAAGTGTACAAAGAGATACTTTCCGGTAAAGCTGCAGTGATGG
Source organism: Oophaga sylvatica (assembly GCA_033576555.1). Lineage (NCBI taxonomy): Eukaryota > Metazoa > Chordata > Amphibia > Anura > Dendrobatidae > Oophaga > Oophaga sylvatica. The sequence continues at coordinate 423,343,623 of JARQOD010000001.1, read as the reverse complement.
AAGTCATGCATGATCTCGGTGTTCTTCGAGTCTACATGTCACGCAGCTCACAGACGTCCAACATTCACAGTCCGAATACAAGCTTCTATATCCGGACTGCTCGCGGGTGTCCTGAACCAAATTCACAACCTCATCGGAATATACAGTGCCTACAAGTAGTATTCAACCCCCTGCAGATTTAGCCGGTTTGATAAGATGCAAATAAGTTAGAGCCTTCAAACTGCAAACGAGAGTAGGATTTATTAACAGAAGCATAAATCTTACAAACCAAAAAGTTATGTTGCTCAGTTGAATTTTAATAAATTTTAAACATAAAAGTGTGGGTCAATTATTATACAACTCCTATGTTTAATATTTCATGGAATAACCCTTGTTTGCAATTACAGCTAATAATCGTCTTTTATAAGACCTGATCAGGCCGGCACAGGTCTGTGGAGTTATCTTGGCCCACTCCTCCATGCAGATCTTCTCCAAGTTATCTAGGTTCTTTGGGTGTCTCATGTGGACTTTAATCTTGAGCTCCTTCCACAAGTTTTCAATTGGGTTAAGGTCAGGAGACTGACTAGGCCACTCCAACACCTTGACTTTTTCCCTCTTGAACCAGGCCTTGGTTTTCTTGGCTGTGTGCTTTGGGTCGTTGTCTTGTTGGAAGTTGAAATTACGACCCATCTTAAGATCCTTGATGGAGGAGCGGAGGTTCTTGGCCAAAATCTCCAGGTAGGCCGTGCTATCCATCCTCCCATGGATGCGGACCAGATGGCCAGGCCCCTTGGCTGAGAAACAGCCCCACAGCATGATGCTGCCACCACCATGCTTGACTGTAGGGATGGTATTCTTGGGGTCGTATGCAGTGCCATCCAGTCTCCAAACGTCACGTGTGTGGTTGGCACCAAAGATCTCGATCTTGGTCTCATCAGACCATAGAACCTTGAACCAGTCTGTCTCAGAGTCCTCCAAGTGATCATGAGCAAACTGTAGACGAGCCTTGACATGACGCTTTGAAAGTAAAGGTACCTTACGGGCTCGTCTGGAACGGAGACCATTGCGGTGGAGTATGTTACTTATGGTATTGACTGAAACCAATGTCCCCACTGCCATGAGATCTTCCCGGAGCTCCTTCCTTGATGTCCTCGGGTTAGCCTTGACTCTTCGGACAAGCCTGGCCTCGGCACGGGAGGAAACTTTCAAAGGCTGTCCAGGCCGTGGAAGGCTAACAGTAGTTCCATAAGCCTTCCACTTACGGATGATGCTCCCAACAGTGGAGACAGGTAGGCCCAACTCCTTGGAAAGGGTTTTGTACCCCTTGCCAGCCTTGTGACCCTCCACAATCTTGTCTCTGATGGCCTTGGAATGCTCCTTTGTCTTTCCCATGTTGACCATGTATGAGTGCTGTTCACAAGTTTGGGGAGGGTCTTAAATAGTCAGAAAAGGCTGGCAAAAGAGATCATTAATCCACACATGTGAAGCTCATTATTCTTGGTGCCTGAACTACTTCTTAATACTTTAGGGGGACCAAACAGAATTCTTGTGGTTTGAGGGGTTGAATAATAAATGACACTCTGAATTAACTTTTAACATTTTTAAAAAAAAAAAAAAAATTATAAAAAATTTTTTTGCTGCAGTGCATTTCCCACTTCCAGGCTGATCTACAGTACAAATGTCACAATGCCAAGTTAATTCCGCATGTGTCAACCAGCTAAATCTGCAGAGGGTTGAATACTACTTGTAGGCACTGTATGTGGCTGCCGGGTTGGGGTCAGGAGACCCGTGAGCTTAGGAGATCCTGAACGTCAGACATGTAAAACCGGTCTTTACATGGTGTATCAGTTTTTTTTTATACTGAGTAATAGTCTTAGGCCACGTTCACACCTTCAGTATTTGGTCACTGTTTTACGTCAGTATTTGTAAGCCAAAACCAGGTGAAGAACAATCAGAGAAAAGGTATAATAGAAACACGTCACCACTTCTGTATTTATCACCCACTCCTGATTTTGTCTTACAAATACTGGTGGAAAATACTGACCAAATACTGAAGGTGTGAATGTGGCCTTAGTAAGAGAGGCGGAGTTGCACTTTTAAAGAGAACTCCGAGCGAAGGTGACACACTCTGTTAGAGGGGTATTCCCACCCTATAAAGTGATGGTATATCACTAGGCTGTGCCGTCACTTGGGTCTGACTTTAGGGACCCCCACTGATCCTGAGAATGAGGAGGCTCAGCATTGCTGGAGCCCCTTCACCGTCTTTCCTTCCTGACCTCAGAATAGCAATCAGTAGGGCGGCTATTACCGTGGACGAGACTGTGGGAGTCATTACTGCAGATTTACCATTTATGATTCCTGGAAACTAGAAGGAGAATTTCTGTAAATGGATATTTACCCTTCATCAGCCCTTCATGTAATCATCACATATTAACGCATCTTCCTATGACGCCCAGCATTGCAGTTATACAAGGACACAGCCACTTTCCCTTCCCAGCACCAGAGGCTGGGACTCGGCTGCAGCCTCCTGAATCGCTTCCTTCGAGGAGGGATCCCGACAGTCGGCATAACAGAACTCGCTGGTGAGAGCTCCGCAGGGAAGACCCAGATAGCTCTACAGCTGTGTCTGTCCGTGCAGTACTCCGCAGACTACAGGGGTCTTGGAGCAGGTACCTATAGAACAGATGTTATATAGGGGCTCCTCACTGTTCTCTGTATATAACGTATATGTAACGGACAGGGGCTGTGTACATCTGCACTGAAGATGCCTTTCCAAGCAAGAGATTGCAGCAGTTGATTAAATCCCAGCACAAACTGAGGCCGGATGTCCCAACTGACGTCATCCGCAACATTCGATTTGGAGATGGCGTCTATATCGAGCACACGGCGGATATAGTAAGTGGCATCTTGGATCTTCTGAGGAGGTTTGTGCTCGACAGTGACCACAGTCAGGGTGTCCGTCGACCATACAGGCCCATACTTTCCTGTGAATATAAGATGCAAACCTACCAGACGGAGGCCAAAAGAAGCCATTTTTGACCTCTGTTTGGTGAATGGGGGCCTGTGTGAACTGTAGAAAGTGAATACCAGGAAAAGTCCCCAACGTATACAGTAGCTTGCGAAAGTATTCACCCCTCTTGTTGGCTTTTAACCTATTTTGTTATATTACATCCAGTGTTTAAATATTTTTACAATCCGATTTGTGTGTGATGCATCGGCATTAAGAAAAATGTAGGCATAAATAAAATTTATGGGATCAAATAACTAAAAAGTTTGCAATGAAGCCTCTAAAAATTTCTGGTGCAAGCAATTCCCTTCATAAATCACATGTAAGGAAGTCCACCTGTGTCCGATCTAAGTGTCACATGTCTGTCAGTATATACAACCTTTCCTGAAAGGCCGCAGAAGGCTGCAACACCATTAAGCAAGAGGCACCACTAGCCAAACAACACCATGAAGACCAAGGAGATCTCCAAACAAGTCAGGGACAAAGTTGTAGAGAAGTACAAGTTAGGGTTGGGTTATAAAAAATATCCCAATCTCTGATGATCCCCAGAGCGCCATCAAATCCATTATCATCAAATGGAAAAAACAAGGTACCATAAAAAACCTGCCATGTGAAGGCCGCCCACCAAAACGCTCAGCCCGGGCAAGCAGGTGTCACGGATGTGTCGCCACGAAGATCGTCGCGATTTCACACCCTGACTTCTCACAGCTGAGTTGTTGGTGCTTGGTGTTTGTTGGCAGTGAGGGAGTTAATTCTTCCTCTCTCTTTGCTAGACTAGGCCCAGCCTCGCCGGCTGCAGTTAATGATGCACTAATGAGCTTCCTTTAAATATCTGCCAGTCTGTTGAGGAAGTGTCGGTGAAAGCATTTACTCAGACCAGCAGAGCGGATCGTATTGAGAGATCTAAAAGCTAAGAGTACCTGTGTGGTTTTCTCCTCTCCTCGCTTTATAGTTTATCTCCTTACCCGTTGGTGTTCCCTCTGTAGTTGAAGTTTTTGTATGCAAGGCAGTCTTTTGTTTTACCCCTTGTCTGTCTCGTTTGTCTTATACTGTTTGAAGGCAGTTACCTACCTATTCCCTGTGGTGGTAATCAGGGTCCTTCTCAGGACTAGATTACAGTGGTCAGGGATCTACAGGAGACAGGGTTACGCTGGCGGCCTGGACCTCTGTACCATTAACAGTACCTCCAGGTAGAGGGATTAGACAGGACCCCAGCTCAGGGTCAGCATAGACCCCGGTCCACCTCTATCCTGAGACAGCGTGACATTTTCACCGACCATACTAAAGATTCTCCCCAGCCACCATGGATCCAGTAGCCCATCTAGCTCAGCAGTTGCAGAGTTTGTCCATGGAGCTGACGGACGTTAAATCCAAGGTTTTGTACCCCCTGGAGCAAGCCAGATCTGAACCTAAAGTAGCTCTCCCAGACAGGTTCACTGGAGGGCGGGACAAATTTTTTACTTTCCGGGAGGCATGTAAATTGTATTTTCGGCTGCGGCCTCGGTCGTCGGGGAGTAAAGATCAGAGGGTGGGAATGGTCATCTCGCTCTTACAAGGGGACCTCCAGTCCTGGGCGTTCTCTCTCCCCCGGGTTCCCCGGCTCTCCAGTCAGTGGATAGATTTTTTTCAGCCCTGGGTCTGGTATATGATGACCCGGATCGGGTCTCCCTTGCTGAAATGAAGTTACGTAAGATACAGCAGGGAGATCGTCCGGCGGAGGAATTTTCTTCAGAGTTCCGTAGGTGGGCCACGGACACTCAGTGGAATGACCCAGCTCTTAGGAGCCAGTTTTGTCAAGGTTTATCTGACAAATTAAAAGATGCGTTGGCTCAGTATGACTCTCCCCCGTCACTGGAAGCCGCTATGGCCCTTGCTATTCGCATTGATAGACGGCTTCGGGAGAGGTGTGGGGTAACTCCTCCCCCTGTGATGACTCCACCTTCTACTAAAGCCCCTGATATGGAGGTTCCCCTGGTCAGTTCCGAGGAACCTATGCAGTTAGGAGGGACATCATTCAGAGGGAAGGGATCGGCAGAGCGCCGCAAGACAGGAAGGTGTTTCTTCTGCGGGAGAAAGGGACATTTTATTGAGGGGTGTCCATCCCGTACTTTACTGAGCGAGAAGTCGCCGGAAAACTATTAATCCCAGGTTGTGTAGTGGACGACAATCTGGGAGTATGTATTTCGTCCCCAAGTCCGTCTCAGTTTCTCGTACCGGCGGAGGTGGTGGTAGGTACGAGAACTGAGAGGATTTCTGTTCTGGATAGTGGGGCCGGGACTAATCTGGTGGACGCTCGGTTTGCCCAGGTTCAAGGTATGCAACTGAGTGTATTAGCCAAACCTATTCCCATATTCTCTATCGACGCCAGGCCTCTCGGTCAAGGTAGTTTTTTGCAAGCCGTGCATAACATAGACCTTCAAGTAGGGGCAATACATAAAGAACTATTGTCTTGTTATGTGTTGGAGGGTCTTCCCACTCCTATTGTGTTGGGTCTTCCTTGGTTAACTAAGCATAATCCAGTTATTAATTGGCAATCCAGAGAGATAAGCCAGTGGAGTGATTTCTGTAATAAAAACTGCATGAACACGGTCATCGGTGCGGTCGTGCCTAGAACCTTACCTCCTTTTCTGGTGGACTTTGAGGATGTATTTTCTGGGAAAGGGTGTCAAGAACTACCTCCTCATCGGACGTATGACTGTTCTATAAAATTGCTCCCTGATGCCAAGTTACCTAAATCTAGGTTGTATAACCTTTCTGGTCCTGAGAGGCAGGCTATGAAGGATTATATTTCGGAGAGTCTGGCTAAAGGGCATATTAGACCTTCATCTTCCCCGGTGGCCGCGGGGTTCTTCTTTGTGAAGAAAAAAGATGGAGGCCTACGCCCTTGTCTGGATTTCCGTGAGCTTAATCGGATTACGGTCCGAGATCCGTATCCGCTCCCACTTATTCCAGATCTCTTCAATCAGATTGTGGGCGCCAAATGGTTCTCTAAGTTGGATCTCAGGGGGGCGTATAATCTGATTAGGATGAAGGAGGGGGATGAGTGGAAGACGGCGTTTAACACTCCGGAGGGACATTATGAGAACCTTGTCATGCCATTCGGTCTGACTACTGCCCCGGCGGTGTTTCAACATTTTGTTAATGACATCTTTCGCCACCTAGTGGGACAGTTTGTTGTCATTTATCTGGATGACATCTTAGTTTACTCGCCGGATCTTGTGTCTCATCAGGAGCATGTGAGACAGGTGTTGCAGATCTTGCGAGATAATAAACTTTACGCCAAATGGGAGAAGTGTGTATTCGCCGTACAGGAACTTCAGTTTTTAGGGTTCCTGGTGTCAGCTTCCGGTTTCCGTATGGACCCTGGAAAGTGAAGGCAGTGCTTGAGTGGGATCTGCCAGAGGATCTTAAGGCATTGCAGCGTTTCCTGGGGTTTGCTAACTACTACCGGAAATTTATTCGTAATTTCTCGTCCATTGTTAAACCTCTCACTGACATGACAAAAAAAGGGACGGATTTTTCAAGGTGGTCTGACAAAGCTTGTCAAGCATTTTCCTCCTTGAAAAAATGTTTTGCTTCGGCACCCATACTCATTCAACCAGATGCGTCTCAACCGTTCATTGTGGAGGTAGACGCGTCTGACGTAGGGGTGGGTGCGGTATTATCTCAAGGTCCGTCCCTGGTAAATGGCATCCGTGCGCTTTCTTCTCTAAAAAATTGTCGTCCGCTGAAAGGAATTATGATGTCGGCAATAGGGAACTCTTGGCCATTAAGTTGGCTTTTGAGGAGTGGCGTCATTTTTTGGAGGGGGCAGTCCACCCGGTCACCGTCATTACTGATCACAAGAACCTGCTATATTTAGAGTCTGCTAAACGTCTGAATCCCAGACAAGCTAGATGGTCGTTGTTTTTTACCAGGTTTAATTTTGTCGTCACATATCGTCCTGGGTCAAAAAATGTAAAGGCAGATGCCTTATCTCGCAGTTTCCCTGGGGCCGGGAAGACGGATGACCCGGTTTCTATCCTTCAGGAGGGGGTAGTGGTGTCGGCTGTATGCTCTGAGCTTGAGGAGGAGGTATTGGAGGCTCAGGGGGACGCCCCTGTAGGACCTCCAGGGAGACTGTTTGTTCCAGATCAGTTAAGACAAAAGGTAATTGAGGCACACCATAATTCTGCTTTGGCAGGACACCAGGGAATAAAGCAACTGTGGATCTCCTTTCACGCCGGTTTTGGTGGCCTAACTTAAATAAGGAGGTGGTAACTTTTGTCGCGTCCTGTGGGGTTTGTGCGCGCTCTAAGACCCCACATACCCGTCCGTCTGGGGCCCTCTTACCTTTGAAAATCCCGGAGCGTCCATGGACCCATCTGTCTATGGACTTCATTACGGACCTCCCGCCGTCTTCGGGTAAAACAGTCATACTTGTTGTAGTTGACAGGTTCAGCAAGATGGCACATTTTATTGCTCTTCCTGCTCTTCCTAATGCTAAAACTCTGGCGCAGGTGTTCATTGGGGAGATTGTGAGACTTCACGGGGTACCTTCCGATGTCGTGTCGGATCGGGGGTCTCAGTTTGTGTCCAAATTCTGGAAGGCATTTTGTACACGACGGGGGATGCAGTTGTCATTTTCTTCAGCTTTTCATCCACAGACCAATGGTCAGACAGAGCGTCTGAATCAGAGCTTAGAGACATATCTCCGGTGTTTTGTCTCAGAGAACCAGGAGGACTGGGCTTCTTTCTTGCCTCTGGCAGAGTTCGCTCTTAACAATAGGCGGAGCGAGTCCACTGGTAAGTCCCCGTTTTTTGGGGCATATGGTTTTCACCCCAGTTTTGTACTTTCAATGGGGGGGGCTCTTTTGGGGTTCCTGAGGAGGAACGATTTTCGTCATCACTTGCTTCAGTGTGGAGAGGAGTGCTGAATAATCCGAGTACTATGGGGAACCGATACAAACGTATGGCTGATAGGAGGAGAGTGTCTGGTCTGGACCTAAGTGTGAACGATCTGGTATGGTTGTCTACCAAAAATATTAAACTTAAGGTTCCCTCCTGGAAACTGGGTCCCAGGTTCATCGGGCCATACAGGATCAGTTCTATAATTAATCCGGTGGCATTCCGTCTTGACCTCCCTCCTACGTTTAAAATTCACAATGTGTTCCACAAATCGTTGCTTAAGAGGTATGTGGCGCCAGTTATACCATCACCTTTACCTCCTCCTCCTGTAGTGGTCAATGGTAACTTGGAGTTTCAAGTGTCGAAAATCATTGATTCACGTCGGAATCGCCGGTCCCTTCAGTACTTGGTTCATTGGAAGGGTTATGGTCCTGAGGAGAGGACATGGGTTTCTGCGTCGGATATTAACGCAGACCGATTAATTCGGGCCTTCCACACAACTCACCCAGATAAACCTGGCCCTGAGGGTCCGGAGGCCCCTCGTAGAAGGGGGGGTACTGTCACGGGTGTGTCGCCACGAAGATCGTCGCAATTTCACACCCTGACTTCTCACAGCTGAGTTGTTGGTGCTTGGTGTTTGTTGGCAGTGAGGGAGTTAATTTTTCCTCTCTCTTTGCTAGACTAGGGCCAGCCTCGCTGGCTGCAGTTAATGATGCACTAATGAGCTTCCTTTAATATATCTGCCAGTCTGTTGAGGAAGTGTCGGTGAAAGCATTTACTCAGACCAGCAGAGCGGATCGTATTGAGAGATCTAAAAGCTAAGAGTACCTGTGTGGTTTTCTCCTCTCCTCGCTTTATAGTTTATCTCCTTACCCGTTGGTGTTCCCTCTGTAGTTGAAGTTTTTGTATGCAAGGCAGTCTTTTGTTTTACCCCTTGTCTGTCTCGTTTGTCTTATACTGTTTGTAGGCAGTTACCTACCTATTCCCTGTGGTGGTAATCAGGGTCCTTCTCAGGACTAGATTACAGTGGTCAGGGATCTACAGGAGACAGGGTTACGCTGGCGGCCTGGACCTCTGTACCATTAACAGTACCTCCAGGTAGAGGGATTGAACAGGACCCCAGCTCAGGGTCAGCATAGACCCCGGTCCACCTCTATCCTGAGACAGCGTGACAGCAGGGCATTAATCAGAGAGGCAATACAGTGACAAAAGGTAACCCTGAAGGAGCTGCCAAGTTCCGTAAGCAGAGTCTGGAGTATGTGTACATACGATCACAACAAGCCGTACACTCCATAGAGGTGGCTTTTATGGAAGAGTGGGCAGAAAAAAGCCTTTACTTACACACAAAAATTGGAAGGCTCTTTTTCAGTTTGACAAAAGACATGTGCGAGATTCCCCAAATGTACAGAGAAAGGTGCTGTGGTCAGATGAGATCAAAATTGAACTTTTTGACCACCAAGATAATCACTGTGTCTGGCGCCAAACCAACACAGCTCATCACTTCAAGAACACCATACAAACAGTGAAACATGGTGGTAGCAGTATCATGCTGTGGGGATGTTTTTCGGCAGCTGGGACAGGGAAAATGGTCCTAGTCGAGGGGAAGTTAGTGCGAAGTACAGGGATATTCTTAAGCAAAACCTGCGTCACTCTCTCAGTGATTTGAGACTGGGACGGAGGTTCACCTTCCAACAAGACACTGACCCAAAACATACTGCTAAAGCAACACAAGTGGTATAAGGGGAAATCTGTGAATGTTCTAGATTGGCCTAGTCAAAAACCAAACTTTAATCCATTGAGAATCTGTGGTCAGAATTGAAGTTTGCCATTCACCAGAGGACACCATCTACAGTCCGGCTCATCGTTATTGTCACCATTAAGTTTAAGTACATAATGTGGAATATCTCTTGAGAAAAATGAATCAAGTGACAGTTTATTAGTATAGAGCACTTGTATTAAATGCAAAAGAGCAAATGATAAACAATCATTTAAAACCAAAAACAATGGGATGGAAAAATAGAAAAGCCTAAAGCTTGCTCTGACACTGATATTGGCACCCTTTTAAATTAATATGGAAACACTTTTTGACTGACCTGTGGTAAATCACAATTGAGAATCACCTGTGATTGTCAGTGCCCATGTGACATGAATTAGCCACTGAATGATGACTTCAGTGTTTTAAAAAGCCACATGCTAGGCCCTGTTCCTTTGTCACAATGGTGAAGACAAAGGAGCTGTCTGAGGACATCAGAACTGCTATTATTAGCAAACACAAGACATCTAAAGGGTATAAGGCAATTTCCAAAGACCTTGGCATCCCAGTTTCAAGAGTGCGCAATGTTATTAAGAAGTTTGCCAAGCATTGAACCGTCGAGAACCTCGCTGGATGTGGGGGAAAGAGGAAAATTGACAAGAGAGGTCTTTGAAGGTTTTTGGAATGGTGGAAAAAACACAACGTCAAATATCTGAAGGCCAACCTGCAACAGTCTGGGGTCACTGTTTCAACAATTACCATACGCCACACACTAAACCAAGCAGAGCTTTAGGAGCATAGGCTAAGGAAGAAAAAAAAGACATATAAGGAATGACTGATCTTTGATAGAGTACCTTGACAAACCACAATCCTTCTGGTAAAATATTCTGTGGACAGATGAAACAAAAATAGAGCTTTTTGGCAATGCAAAGCAACAGTTTGGTTACAGACAGCACAATGAAGCTTATAAGGAAAAGAACACCCTACCAACAGGTAAGCGTCGTGGAGGATTCATAATGCTGTGAGGTTGCTTTGCTGCGTCTGGTATTGGAGGCCTTGACCATATCACAGGAATCATGATATCGGAGAATTATCAAGAGATTTTAAAGCAAAATGTCCTACCCAGTATAAGAAAACTTGGTTTGAATTGAAGATCATGTTCCTCCAGCAAGATAATGATCCAAAGCACACATTCAAAAGTTCACATGAATGGTTGAAAAAAAAATAGACTGTTTTAAAATGGTCAGCAATGAGTCCTGACCTCAATCCCATTAAAAATCTTTGTGGTGAGCTGAAATCTGCCATTGGGAAAAAGAACCCTGCAAACATTCAAGAGCTTGAACAAACTGCAAAAGAAGAGTACGAGAAAATACCAGCTGAGAAGTGCGAGAAGCTTATTGACAGTTACAAGAAACGTTTGGAGGCTGTCATCAATGGCAAAAGATGTGAAGCCAAGTATTAACTAGATGTGCAGTTATTGGTGCACGTGCTGTTCATTCTGGTTCTTCTTTGAAATAGCAAAACGTAAGTTGGAAAACAATGTTTTATTGTTGTATTACTTTGGACCACTAATTATATATTCCTGAGAATATAACTATTGTACACTTCCATTTATTTCTCAAGATATTGTACAGTCTATGAAAAAAATGAAGGCATGCCAATAATGGTGAGCAGCACTGTAACTTGAAGGAGCTGCAGCAATTTTGCCTTGAGGAATGGGCAAAAATCCCAGTGGCAAAAAGAAAACCAAATGTTCACAGTTGTAGACAAGTTGTTGAAAAGGCCGAACTTTTAAATTCCTATTTTGCATCTGTTTTCTCTCAGAAAGGAAATGTAACATCAACTGATCTTCACTGTCCTATTAAGGGAATAGAAGAATCCAGGATATCTATAAACAGAAAAATAGTAAGGAAACACTTCGCTAACATAAATGAATTCAAGTCTCCAGGTCCAGATGAATTACACCCCAGAGTACTGAAGGAGATAGCATAAAAAATTTTTGAACCACTCTCCATAATCTTTGAAAATTCTTGGAGACCAGGAGAAGTCCCAGAAGACTGGAGAAGAGCAAATGTTGTTCCTATCTTCAAAAAGGGGAAGAAGGTGGACCCAGGGAACTATAGGCCGGTGAGTCTGACATCTATACCAGGAAAGATCTTTGAGAAAATTATTAAACAACATGTATGTAAGTACCTGGACAAGAATGAAGTGATTAACCAGAGTCAGCATGGGTTTGTAACTAATAAGTCATGTCAGACTAATTTAATTTCCTTCTATAACAGAATCACTGACTGGGTGGATCAGGGAAATGCTGTAGATATATTATATCTTGACTTCAGCAAAGCATTTGACAAAGTATTTCACACAATCCTTATTGAAAAAATGACTAAGTATGGAATGGACAAAATGCAACTGTTAGGTGGATTCAAAACGGTCTTAGTGATAGGACCCAAAGAGTGGTAGTATATGGCTGCACATCCAGTTGGAAGAATGTATCAAGTGGGGTACCACAGGGCTCTGTCTTGGGCCCTGTACTGTTCAACATCTTTATCAATGATTTAGATGAAGGAATTGAGGGTAAACTGATTAAATTTGCTGATGACACAAAGCTAGGAGGGGTAGCTAATACTAGAGAAGAGAGAGAGAGGATTCAAAAAGATATAAATAAACTGGAGCAGTGGGCAGCAACTAACAGAATGGTTTTTAACAGGGAAAATTGCAAAGTACTACATCTGGGCAATAAAAATGAAAAAAGCATATACAGAATGGGAGGAATAGGGCTAAGTAACAGCACATGTGAAAAGACTTGGGTATACTAATTGATCACAGACTGAACATGACTCAACAGTGTGATGCAGCAGCAAAAAAGGCAAATACAATTCTGGGATGTATTAACAGAAGCATACAGTCTAGATCACGTGAAGTCATTATTGCCCTCTACTCCTCTTTGGTCAGAGCTCATCTGGAATACTGTGTCCAGTTTTGGGCACCACATTTTAAAAAAGACATCAACAAACTGGAGCAAGTTCAGAGACGAGCGACCAGAATGGTGTCCGGTCTGCAAACCATGTCCTATGAGGAACGGTTACAGGATTTGGGAATGTTTAGCTTGCAAAAAAGAAGACTGAGAGGTGACTTAATAGCTGTCTACAAATATCTCAAGGGCTGTCACATTGTAGAAGGATTATCTTTATTCTCATTTGCACACGGAAAGACTAGAAGCAATGGGATGAAACTGAATGGGAGGAGACACATATTAGATATTAGAAAAAACTTTTTGACAGAGTGATCAATGAGTGGAACAGGCTGCCACGAGAGGTTGTGAGTTCTCCTTCAATGGAAGTCTTCAAACAGAGGCTGGACAGACATCTGTCTGGGATGATTTAGTGAATCCTGCTTTGAGCAGGGGCTTGGACCAGATGACCCAGGAGGTCCCTTCCAATTCTACTTACATGAACTGATGCAAACTCTCAAAGAAAAATAGTGAAGTTGCGAGGTAGTAAAACACGAAAAATGCCTAGAGGGTTAATATTTTCGCAAGCCACTGTATTTTCGGCTAGGTACCAAAGTGAACTAATTGAAGAGTAATGCAACTTTCTTACATGCTTGAAGGGGATATCCGGGACTTCATGAAAAAACAAAAAATGTATCTAAGCACTAACAGGCAGATCATTGCACCTTACCTGCAGTTGTGTACGGCACCTTTCTTCCCCGGTCACAGATGCTCCTGCCGGGGATTCAGAAGCCTCTGCTGACGTCACGTCTACAGAGCAAAGGCTTCTTTTCCGCTCCGCTCTGTCAACTGGGCGGGACTTCCAGGGTCAGTCTGATCGACAGCCAGGTGATATTCAAACTGTTAGCACAGCCTATAAGGAGAGGTGCCAGCCAGTAGGTTCCCAAACCATAAGACCATGTAACAAATACTGGGCACACTCAAGTAAGTTTAAAGTGCAAAAAGGAGATTTTATTACATACAGTAGCCACTAGTAACAAACGTTTCGGTCATACTAGACCTTCATCAGTGTACTAGGGTTAATCTGAGTAAAACGTGTGGTAATATCACACACAGCTAGATTGCATCAGTGGGAGGTGAATTGTCTGGAGGACAAATGGTACATTACCAGTAGTCAGCACAGGGTGCAGAAGAAGTAGCAGAGTGTGTATCCTATGACGCGGTGTCAACCGCGGTGTCCACCTCCCTGACAAGCTGTGAGTGTGCCCAGTATTTGTTACATGATTGACAGCCAGATCCCCCCTGCCTAACTGGGGTAAGTGGGCTGTCAATCAGCATGATGTCGGAAGTCCCCACCCCGTCACACCAGCAGAGGCAGCTGAATCCCTGGCAGGAGGGATCTGTGACCGCTCTGTGCTGGGGAAGAATGGCGCCGGGCACACCGGGCAGGTAAGTTGCAGTTACCTGCCTGTTAGTGTTTAGGCCCATTTTTTGTGATTGGTTCCAATAAGAGCGCTCCGGTTTTCCTTAGCAAAACTTTTAAGAAATCTTCCTCAATTTACTTGTTTCTTCTTTTACTTCTAGGACACGTTTACTGACTGCATCACGAAAAAGCTTCCCATCCTGCTGCGCCGCGGTCAGGTTCGCCTGATCGTCATCGATTCCATCGCTGCTTTGTTCCGTTGTGAATTTACAGCCAAGGACGCTGCCCTTAAAGCAAAACATCTGCAGTCGCTCGGGGCGAAACTCCATCATCTCAGCAGCAGCTTCACGGCTCCAGTGTTCTGCATCAATCAGGTACAGCCCTGTGACAATAGCTCACCAGTTTGGGACCGAACATCTCATTTTATTTATTTTTTTTTTCTCTTTTAATCAAAATAATTGTAGCCGGTTTCTCATTGATACGCAGAGCCTAATTTTTTTTTTTTTAGATTATATTTTTGGCAATATCAGGAAGGACAGTAAAAAAGGAAATACGTTTTTATCCACGTTATTTCCTTATTTTTTTTTAACCCCTTTCTGACATTAGACGTTCTATCCCGTCCATGGGACCTGGGACCGTATGACCATGGACAGGATAGTACATCACATGCGATCGGACGCGCTCACGAGGTGAGCGAGGCCGATCGCGGCCGGTTGTCAGCTGATTCTCATAGCTGACACCCGGCACTAAGTGCCAGGAGCGGTCACGGACTTTAACCCCTGGCAAACTGCGATCAAGCATGATGTGATCGCGTTGTTCTGAGGGCCTCCTCCCTGCATGCCCCTGGATCCAAGATGGCCGTGGGGTCCTGCAGGGAGCTGGCTTGTCAGTGCCTGCTGAGAGCATATCAAAAAACTGACCGGCACATCCAAACATAGATCCAGTGTGAATAGGTGCTAAAACCTAGAGTCACCAACTCATACACATTCCAGAAAAAAAGGTAGCACACTTTAGCGCTATAGCTTGCTGACACAAAATATGAAAAAATGAATTGCATCACTGCCTTAGAATCATGAAAAATTGAGAAGTCTAAGCGCATAAAAAGGCCAATCCATGTGTACCTGGAAGCCACGCCAAGGCTCCTCTTGTATCCCAGGTCCTAACTATGCCAATTCTCACTTAGAAAAGTCTGTCTGCATGGGAACATATGAATCCTCTCTTCAGACTAAAATCTACATCTCTGTGAAGGGGTAATGAACCTGGTATAATTAAAACACCTGTGACCAACAGGTGGAGTGCTCAGGTAGAAGGTAAATTAATACATATCAAAAAACTGACCGGCACATCCAAACATAGATCCAGTGTGAACAGGTGCTAAAACCTAGAGTCACCAACTGATACACATTCCAGAAAAAAAGGTAGCACACTGTAGTGCTGTAGCTTGCGGACACAAAATATGAAATAGCTTGGACCTGGGATACGAGAGGAGCCTTGGCGTGGCTTCCAGGTACACATGGAATGGCCTTTTTATGCACTAAGACTTCTCAATTTTTCATGTTTCTAAGGCAGTGATGCAATTCATTTTTTCATATTTTCATATTTTGTGTCCGCAAGCTATAGCGCTACAGTGTGCTACCTTTTTTTTTGCCTGCTGAGAGCAGTCATCGGCAAGCCTCCTGCACTGCCTGTCAGATCGCTGATCTGACATAGCGCTCTGCAAAGTGTCCGATCTCAATGCCAGCCAATTTTGGCATGAAAATGTCAAATGGCGCTCCTTCCCTTCCGAGCTCTGCTGTGCGCCCAAACAGTGGTTCCCCCTACATATGGGTTATCAGCGTACTCAGAACAAATTGGACAACAACTTTTGTGGTCCAATTTCTCCTCTTACCCTTGGGAAAAAAAATTGCGAACAAAAATATCATGTTTGTGTAAAAAATAGGATTTTTTTTTTCACTGCTCTACGTTATAAACTTGTGTGAAGCACGTGGGGGTTCAAAGTGCTCACCACACATCTAGAGAAGTTCTTTAGGGAGTCTAGTTTCCAAAATGGTGTCGCTTGTGGGGGATTTCCTCTATTTAGACACATCAGAGGCTCTCCAAACGCGACAATCTCAAATCCAGCCAATTTTGGTTTGAAAAAGTCAAACGGTGCTCCTTCCCTTCCAAGCCCTGCCGAGCGCCCAAACAGTGGTTTTCCCCCATATATGGGGTATTTGCGTTCTCAGGAGAAATTGCACAACAACTTTATCTGTCAATTTTCTCCTTGTACACTTGTGAAAATAAAAAAAAATATTTGTAAAAGATAATTTTTGTGACTAAAAAGTTAAATGTTCATTTTTTTCCTTCCAGATTCCAAAAATTCCTGTGAAGCACCTGAAGGGTTAATAAACTTCTTGAATGTAGTTTTGAATACCTTGAGGGGTGCAGTTTTTAGAATGGTGTCACTTTGGGGTATTTTCTGCCATATAGACCCCTCAAAGTGACTTCAAATGTGAGGTGGTCCCTAAAGAAATGGTTTTGTAAATTTTGTTGTAAAAATGAGAAATCGCTGGTCAACTTTTAACCCTTATAACTTCCTAACAAAAAAAAAAATTTGTTTCCAAAATTGTGCTGATGTAAAGTAGACATGTAGGAAATGTTATTTCTTAACTATTTTGCGTCACATATTTCTCTGTTTTAAGGGCATAAAAATTCAAATTTTGAAAATTGCAATATTTTCATAATTGTCGCCATATTTCCGTTTTTTTTCATAAATAAACGCAAGTTATATTGAAGAAATTTTACCACTATCATGAAGTACAATATGTCACGAGAAAACATTCTCAGAATCGCCACGATCCGTTGAAGTGTTCCAGAGTTATAACCTCATAAAGGGACAGTGGTCTGAATTGTAAAAATTAGCCCAGTCATTAACGTGCAAACATCCCTCGGGGGCAAAGGGGTTAAAGGGCACAGACCCACTCAAATAGTTCTAAATTTCTTTCCTCTTTCAATATTTTTATATATCGTACCTATAGGTTTTTTTAGAGGTTGATACTGGTGGAGGCTTTTTTCTTTTCCCTTTTTTGCTTTTTCTTATTTCACACATTGTATTTCTCCAAATAAAGTTATAAAGGAACTTTGCGGAAATTTAAACATCACATTTTTTAAGCTGTTTTCCCCTGTAACTTAATCTTAGTTACAGTAGAATTTCAGCCTTCTGTCTTTACTGGTGACCTGGTAGCTCCTGCTCCCTCTCAACCTTAAGCAAACACATTGCTGGTAAGGGAGGAGGAAGTTCTATTGAGGCTTCCTATAAGAAACGCTCATTCAGCGTATGTATATGGTGATGAGGAAAACAGAGGTGGTATTAAACCATCTCTGCCATCTCTATGAAGAGTCCAGCCATCTTTGACAATCGCCTGCGTGCAGCTGCTTACTTTGTGAAGATGTTCTTAAACGTCCTTGGGGCCTTATTCGGTCCATATTTCGGATCAATTGTTGTCTTACTGAACCTAGTCACACTATTACCCAGAATTTAGACGGTTATAGAAGTTCTCTTTTTAATTGGAGGTCCAGTCCCATTCTAGGTATGGTTTAGTAGAGCTGGGGCAATTTTGGGCCTTATCTCGTATAATAAAATCTCTACTTCCGTTCACCAGGTCACGGACACCATGAAGGAGATGGACTCAGTCCTGAGTTATTTGGGGTAAGACTTCCTACATATGTCAGTGCCATGGAGTTTGGTTCAGGGGAACCATGGCGCATGCACGATCAGCTGCTCCATTGGTTTCCTCCTGGCCGTGCAGCTTTAAGCGAAGGATTGGGGGTGACGCTGGTCCCCCCCCCCCCATACCAGCGATCAATGCGGATTTAATTATTTCATAACCAAGTGGATCGGTGATAAATTTGTACAATCTGCTACAGGGTGACCATGGCTGCAATGTTGATCAAACGCCAAAGATTTCTATATGCCGCTGCCATGTTGCAGAATGTCGCAAGTCAATGGCATTGTAATTCAGACTGACTTTATTTTTTATTTTTTGTACAGGCTACAAGATAAAAAAGTACAGCCGGCACTGGGTATCTCCTGGTCCAACCAGCTATTGATGAGGCTTATGGTCTCCCGGACACAGATGATGGCGCCTCCCCCTCATACAGGAGGGATTTTACGGAATATGGAAGTTGTTTTTGCACCTCATATTTCGCGCTCCACTTGTTACTACACAGTAGACCTGGAAGGAGTGAAGGGAATTGACGTTTCTTGAACGGTTCTTGCTCTGACCTGGTAAATGTGCAGGTAGAAGAAAGTGTAAAATGTGAGCGAAAATCCTGAAAAATGGGGCTTATACCCCCAATAATCAACTTTCTTCAACTTTCTCTCCCCCCATTATATCCTCTATCCATAGATGCTGAAGGACAGAGATGTTAGGGGAGATAATACAGGATTTATATTTATCCTCCTGGCTGCACTTTTTTCCCGTATATTCACTTTATGTTTTGTAATAAATGCTTACATAACTCTAATCCAGTTGTTTTTTTTTCATTCTTTAATCCAAGACAACGATCAAAGTTACTAAAGAAAATAATTATATATTCTTTTTACGCAAACCTGTTATTTGAGCAAAATCTTAAATCTTTTTTCCCGTGGTGTAAATGCCACTGTTCTCCTGAATTCGGCGATGTTTTTTTTTTTTCCTGTGTCTTTCCATTCCTGAGAAATGGCCACATCTTCCCTGTATAGAAATTTAGTCTTGTTAACCAACAGGGCATGATCCACAAGATGATGCACAAAGAAGCTAAGGACCACACCCACTTGTAAAACAAGACTAGACTTATATACAGGGAAGATGCGGTTGTATCTCAGGAATGGAGAGGCACAGAAACAAAAGAAAAAACAACCTGTGTGAACTTAGCTTATAGGCATGTTCACACAAAGGTTTGGGTTACCCATGCTCCTACACCTACTTCTCTTAGATGTGCAAAAAGTCAAGAAAATCACCATCAATCACCTAGTTCATTTATAATGTGGCAGCATATAGGAGCCCAAAAAAAATCAGTCTGTGACCTCCTGACAATGGACAACTACCTAATCTTACATTAGTCTGGGTTCAGATGGGTGCGAGTCGCAGTCCATACACAGACTGCAATGCCCAGACTCACGGCAAGCCTACTGACCTTCAGCCCATAGCCACATAGAAAGGCCGTAACCATCGGTCAGCCCGGGCATTTCAGTCTGTACGGACCGTGATATGCGCTAGTGTGAACCGAGCCTTATGGTGTGAGGGATGTACCTGGATTATCCAGTTCTGCTTTCCTTCTATAATCAGTGTAACCTGCACATAATGGAAATCTAAAATTTCTAATTTTCTGCTCAAAGATCGAGCTGCAAATTTCTTAATGGCAACCTTAAACAGTGGGTTTGGAAAGTATTCAGACCCCTTTAAATTTTTCACTATTTGTTTCATTGCAGCCATTTGGTAAATTCAAAAAAGTTCATTTTTTTCTCATTAATGTACACTGTGAACCCCAATTTGACTGAAAAAAAACAAGTGTAGAAATTTTTGCAAATTTATTAAAAAAGAAACTAAAATATAACATGGTCATAAGTATTCAGACCCTTTGCTCAGTATTGAGTAGAAGCACCCTTTTGAGCTAGTACAGCCATGAATCTTCTTGGGAATGATGCAACAAGTTTTTCACACCTGGATTTGGGGATCCTCTGCCATACTTCCTTGCAGATCTTCTCCAGTTCCGTCAGGTTGGATGGTGAACGTTGGTGGACAGCCATTTTCAGGTCTCTCCAGAGATGCTCAATTGGGTTTAGGTCAGGGCTCTGGCTGGGCGAGTCAAAAATGGTCACAGAGTTGTTCTGAAGCCACTCTTTTGTTATTTTAGCTGTGTGCTTGTGGTCATTGTCTTGTTGGAAGGTGAACCTTCGGCCAAGTCTGAGGTCCAGAGTACTCTGGAAGAGGTTTTTATCCAGGATATCTCTATACTTGGCCGCATTCAAGTTTCCTTCAATTGCAACTAGTTGTCCTGTCCCTGCAGCTAAAAAACACCCCCATAGCATGATGCTGCTACCACCATGTTTCACTGTTGGGATTGTATTAGGCAAGTGATGAGCAGTGCCTGGGTTTCTCCACACATACCGCTTCAAATTATCACCATAAAGTTCTATCTTCATCTCATCAGACCAGAGAATCTTATTTCTCATAGTCTGGGAGTCCTTCATGTGTTTTTTAGCAAACTCTATGCTGGCTTTCATATGTCTGGCACTGAGGAGAGGCTTCCGTAGGGCCACTCTTCCATAAAGGCCCGGCTGGTGGAGGGCTGCAGTGATAGTTGACTTTGTCCCATCTAACTAGTGCATCTGTGGAGCTCAGCCACAGTGATCTTTGGTTTCTTCTTTACCTCTCTCACCAAGGTTCTTCTCCCACGATTGCTCAGGTTGGTTGGACGACCAGGTCTAAGAAGACTTCTGGTGGTCCCAAACTTCTTCCATTTAATGATTATGGAGGCCACTGTGCTCTTAGGAATCTTAAGTACTGCAGAAATTCTTTGTAAACTTGGCCAGATCTGTGCCTTTTCACGATTCTGTCTCTTGAGATCCTTGGCCAGTTCCTTTTTTTTAATAAATTTGCAAAAATTTCTACATTTCTCTTTTTTTCTGTCAAGATGGGGTGCAGAGTGTACATTAATTAGAAAAAAAATGAACTTTTTTGAATTTACCAAATGGTTGCAATGAAACAGAGTGAAAAATTTAAAGGGGTCTGAATACTTTCCGTACCCACTGTACATCAGATTGCGACCAGCTGACTGCTATTCCCCGCAAGCCCTCTAGCCCCAAAGCAGTCTACAGACCCCCATGCATTGAAGATGATGGAATTCATTAAATCATTGGGTTCAGACAACTTTGCCGTTATCCATATTGATCCCTAAAGGGGTTTCCACCACTAGGACAACCCCTTCTTAAACTGATGTGATGCGGTGGAATGACACGTGATACCCAGTGACCAAACAGTGCTGGCGCCACTGTCTCCGCCTCCTGACGAAATGAACATGAAGAGGTAGAGATCAGCTGGAGCCCAGACTGCCTCATGTTCAATTCGACAGAAGGTGAAGCCAGTGACGCCAGCGCTGACTGGGCATCACGTCATTCCACTGCATCACAGCCCCAGGACCGCGAGTGCCGACACCGTGGGAACGGAGCCTGCAAGGGATGTGAGTATAGATTTGTTTATTTTATCAATGCCAAACATTTACTTATAGAAGGGATTTCCTGGTAGTGGATTGCAATTTTCCCCACCCCCGATATGAAAAAGAAACATGGATGCCAAGCCAATAGTAAAAACAAACACATGGAATAAAAATAGAGTAAAGGGTATGCCACACTAAACAATATCGCTAACGGGATCGCTAAAAAACGTCACTATTTAGCGATCCCGTTAGCGATATTGTTCAGTGCGGCAGCTTCCAGCGACGAGCTTCCTGCTGTGATCTCGCTCGTCGCTGGAATCGTTCCGGACCCTATTTCATCGCTGGCGCTCCCGCTGGGTAAGTATCTAATCGCTGTGTGGCACCTTTTCTTAGCGATTTAGCGGTACTTTTGTACCGCTAAAGTCGTTAAGAAGATCGCTAACGGCGATAGCGTCGTTAACTATATCGCTAAATGCGGCAGCATTTAGCGATATAGAAACAATCCCGCTAGCGATCTCATTAGTATGCAACGCTAACGAGATCGCTAGCGGGATAGCTTAGTGTGGCAGTACCTTAAGATTGGAAAAGGCACACTGCTGAGAGAGAAATGGTCAGTTTATTCTCGTATGCAAAGAAGAAAAAAAATATATATATATATATAGCTAAATGGGGCCTAATAGAAAGTTCACACTGATTTTTAAGTGGATTTTGAAGCAGATTCTGCACTAAAATCCACATAAAAACGCTTCAAATAATCTGAATAATGGGAAAAAACACCTATACTGTGCACAGGACTTCTTGTTTAGCATCAAAACACAAAGTGAATTTACTATAATGGGAGACCCCATTCCAGTATGTGCCCAGCCTCAAGCTGCTTAGTAGCTGAAATCAGATGAGCGCAGGCAACTTCAGCCAAGAACGGCAGTTGAGACAGGCTTAGTTCTTCTCTGGGTCTTTTCAAGACGAATGGAAGGGAAAACTTTGAATAAAACAAAATCCTCAAATGGACAAGGGATTCCTGTTGTGAATGGGCTTGAGATGAGTTCTGAGCAGAGGCTCCCTCTGGTGGTTACTAGCGGTACTGGGCTGTCCAGTGAAGATTGTGAGGATTGGGAATCAGGTGTTACTGACTGGTCTTATATAAGGGAGTCGCCTTCCCATCAGGGTTGCCGGTGATCAATTGTTCTGGTCTCAATCCTTGATTCCTGTTTCCATTGTAGCCTGCTGTGTCGTGTCTGCATCTCCTGCTTACAGATCAGACCTTTCCTTCTTTTTGTTTTTGTGCTTTATTTTTGCATTTTGTCCTGCACTTCTGTGGGGGCCTTCAGGGTCCCCTCCGGGGGCTTTTGCCCTCTCAGTTTAGTTCAGCCACTGATGTTTGTACATTTGCTTTTTCCAGTTTTTTCAGTGGCTGCTGTTTTGATTTTGTTACACCAGAGAACTAATTTAGGTGGTAGAGGTCGTGTGATCTCAGGTGTTTTTGAGGTTAGTGGAGTTGGTGCTTTTCAGGGTTTTTTGGGATTGCAGTGGGTGCCCTTCCTATCCTTTTCTATTTGGGTGGTTTGGGCCCCAACGTTTGCTCATACTATTTTCTGTCTGTGTCAGTATTTTTTCTTGTCTAACCGCCATTACATGTTTGGGGGCTTTCTGTTGTCTTTGGGGTTCTGCTCCGGGGCAGATAGCTTTCCTCTTTCTATCTTTAGGTGTAGTTAGTTTCTCAGGCTGTGACGAGGCGTCTAGGACCAACGTAGGAACGCTCCACGGCTGCCTCTAGTTGTGGTGGTTAGTCAGGGTACTGCAGTCTCATAGATTCCAACTGCTCTGGTGTATTGCCTTTTTTACCTGCACTCCTCAGCTACCGAAACATAACAGTATCACCGGCCCAAATTTAAAATTGTATGGTACTCACAGAAGGGAAAAATATTGTGAAAGAAAAAAAAAGGTCAGATTTGTCAGAGATATTTTTCTGTTTGTTGCATTTTTTTTTTTTTTTTTC
The DNA here is from genome assembly GCA_033576555.1 of Oophaga sylvatica. Taxonomy (NCBI): domain Eukaryota; kingdom Metazoa; phylum Chordata; class Amphibia; order Anura; family Dendrobatidae; genus Oophaga; species Oophaga sylvatica. Next base: position 423,320,446 of record JARQOD010000001.1, on the reverse strand, counting down.
CCCTCTGTATCTCTGGGTGCTGGGGAGTATTTTTTCTCTCAATGGAGTTTGCACAGTTGTCTGGCCGTGTGGATCAGCTTGCCACTGAGGTTCAGAGTATTGCTGCCTATCTTGCTAGGTTGCCTGTTGTGGAACCTAGGATTCCCATGCCAGATTTGTTTTTAGGGGATCGAGCTAAGTTTCAGAATTTCAAAAATAACTGTAAATTGTTTTTTGCCTTGAAATCTAAGTCCTCGGGGAACGCAGCGCAGCAGGTTCAAATTGTCATCTCTCTCCTGCGCGGCGATCCTCAGGATTGGGCTTTTTCCCTGACACCTGGGGATCCTGTCTTGAGTGATGTTGATGCATTTTTTCAGGCTTTGGGGTTATTGTATGATGAGCCTAATGTCACTGATCAAGCTGAAAAAGCCTTGTTGGCATTAAATCAGGGGCTTGAGGACGCTGAGTTATACTGTCAGAGATTCCGCAGGTGGGCAGTCCTGACCAAATGGAATGACGACGCTTTGGCAGCCCTTTTCCGGAAGGGTCTGTCAGATAATGTAAAGGATGTTATGGTGGGATTCCCTGTCCCCTCTGGTCTCAATGATTCTATGTCATTAGCAATTCAAATTGACAGACGTTTGCGTGAGGGGAGAAGTATGCGTGGAATAGTGTTGCCTTGTGAACCTGCTTCTGAATCCATGCAGTGTGATAGAGTGGTTTCTGGGGCACAGCGTCATGAGTTTCGGAAGCGCAATGGGTTATGTTTCTACTGTGGTGATGCCTCTCATGCTATTTCAGTCTGCCCTAAGCGGGGAAGACGTTTTGCACGCTCAGTTGTCTTGGGTAGTGTTCAGACTAAGTTTTTATTAACTGTTACTCTGATATGCTCTCTGTCCTCATTTTCTGCTCAGGCTTTCGTTGATTCAGGAGCAGCTATTAACCTCATGGATTTTGATTTTGCTAAACGTTGTGGGTTTCCCTTGATACCCCTACGGAAGTCTATTCCCCTTCTGGGGATCGATTCTACCCCTTTGGCTGAGAATAAACCTCAGTTCTCTACTCAGGTGATAATGAGGGTGGAACCTGATCATCAGGAGAGCTGCAAATTTTTGGTTCTGTATAATCTGCGTGACATTATCGTGCTGGGTTTCCCTTGGTTACAATCTCATAATCCTGTTTTGGATTGGAAATCCGTGTCTGTAACCAGTTGGGGCTGCCAATGTGTTAATACCAACACTCCTGTTTTTTCTGCCTCCCCCCAGGCTCAGGATGTTCTTGACTTTTTGATTGATTTTTCTGATGTGTTTAGCGAAAGTAAATCTGCATCCTTGCCTCCCCATAGGAGCTATGACTGCGCTATTGAATTAGTGCCTGGTAGTAAATTCCCTAAAGGTCGCCTTTTTAACTTGTCTGTACCTGAACATGACGCTATGCGGTCTTATATCAAGGAGTCATTGGAGAAGGGTCATATCAGACCATCTTCTTCACCCTTAGGTGCCGGTTTTTTCTTTGTGGCAAAAAGGATGGTTCATTGAGGCCGTGTATTGATTATCGTCTTTTGAACAATATTACTGTGAAATATCAATATCGGTTACCCTTGATTTCTGACCTGTTTTCCAGGGTTAAAAATGCTACTTGGTTTACCAAGCTTGACCTCAGGGGGGCGTATAACCTTATTCGCATTAAGCACGGGGATGAATGGAAGACGGCATTCAATACCCCTGAAGGGCATTTTGAGTACCTTGTGATGCCCTTTGGGCTCACTAATGCTCCTTCTGTCTTCCAATCCTTCATGAATGACATTTTCAGGGATTTTGTGGATAAATTTCTGATTGTTTATTTGGATGATATCTTGATTTTTTCCAATGACTGGGACTCTCATGTGAAACATGTTCGAACTGTATTCCAGATTTTGAGAGAGAATGCTCTGTATGTGAAGGGATCAAAGTGTCTTTTTGGCGTACAGAGGATCTCATTTCTGGGATTCATTTTGTCCCCATCTGTTATTGAAATGGACCCGGTCAAGGTTCAGGCCATCTGTGATTGGGTCCAACCTACCTCATTAAAGGCTCTTCAAAGATTCATGGGTTTCGCCAATTTTTATCGTAAATTTATTGGTAATTTCTCGGTTATTGTTAAACCATTGACTGATTTGACCAGAAAGGGTTCTGATGTGGTGAATTGGCCTCCTGAGGCAGTCTCTGCATTTCAGGAACTTAAGCAGAGATTCACTTCTGCTCCTGTTCTACGGCAGCCTGATGTTTCTCTGCCATTTCAGGTGGAGGTTGATGCCTCTGAAATTGGGGCAGGTGCCGTTTTGTCCCAAAGAGATCCTGAGACCTCTAAAAGTAACCCTTGTGCCTTTTTCTCTCAAAATTTTCTCCTACTGAACGTAATTATGACGTGGGTAATCGGGAGTTATTGGCCATGAAGTGGGCTTTTGAAGAGTGGAGACATTGGCTGGAGGGAGCCAAACATCAGGTGGTGGTCCTTACGGACCATAAGAATCTGGTTTATCTGGAATCTGCCAAATGACTTAATCCTAGACAGTATATAGAGGAAGAAGGGGGTGCTCACTGTAGTTGCATGCGGTGCTCTGGAGAACAGTCAGATATATATAATAGTAATAAACTCCGGCACACGAAAAAATCAGAAAAAGTCACTTCTTTATTAAAGCAAAAATGATATCCAAGTGTATAGTAGATTCATCCGGGTGGAACAAACCAAATGGAAAATATATCCAGGTACAAATAATAATTTATCGACGTTTCGGCATATATGTGCCTTTATCAAGATGTACCTTTTAATTACATACAAAGGAAAAAAAGGAAAAAATCAAAAATTACACATATGAATATACATAAATTCACATACATAATGTATATACAACTATGTGTTAGAAAATTTCAAACAGTCAAACCAAAACTGCCTACCCCTGAGGATAGCATCATAGAAAAGATATATGTATGGTCACAGATATAAGAAGTCTTGTGACTAAAATGAAGTTATAGTGAATACAAACAATGTACTGGATCAAAGTGAACCAAAGTGAACTGTCCGAGAACCCACATGTGATCGTGGAGTGTCCAGAGCTAGCAGCTGATACAATGACAGCTGCACATGAGTTGTAATCATATGGTATAACAACGAATCATGGCTAAAGTACCGCCATACTGAGTGCGACTACTAGAATGTTGAAAAACAATTGCATTGAATACGGCTTAATAGGAGTACATACCTCTGCGTGCTGAAAGGGCATATTCCCGAAATGATGAGATAATGGTAAGCTATGTCTATGAGTGCCCCGTGCTGTTATTTATAGTCACGAGAAACGCCGTGCAGGAAGACTTCCGGGTGAGATCAGGACGGTCAAAAAGACTGTGCGCATGCGTGAAACAACGAAAGATGCCGAATGTGAGCCGGATAAAGCCGAGTGTGTAAAGGACCATTGCGCATGTCCAGACGGAAAATCAAGACGTGGGTTCAATGCCAGGTTGCTGAAAAGAATAGGAAACAGAGTCAAACTCCAGTAATAAAGATCAATGCTGAATATCGTAGATTACACACAATGATTAAGAAAAACGAATAAGAATAATCAATAATAATTATATGAAAAGTAAAGTAGTCCATAGTACATAATTGTCAGACCAAAGATATAAAGATATAAAAAGGACAAAAGTCAATTTTTTCAAAAGGACCATATATTAACATGACAATTCATATTCCCTATTAAGGCCATATGGAGAAAGGGTTTGTAACACGTGTATCCAGAAGGACTCGCGTTCTTTTAGTTTAGAAATTCTGTCCCCTCCTCTCCTAGCTTTTGGAACATGATCAATGATTTGATATTTGAGTTGGGCAATAGTATGTCTATTGTCCAAAAAATGTGCTGGGATGGGTAACAGAGTACGTCCACAACGAATTGTGGACTTATGTTGAGAAATGCGGTCTCGGATATGTTGGGTAGTCTCACCAACATACCCGAGACCACAAGGACATTTAATAAAGTACACCACGTACGATGAGTCGCATGTATAATGTCCCTTAATAGGGAATCTCCTGCCAGTGCGTGGATGGGTAAAACTATCGCCCTTAGTGATATTGGAACATTGAAGGCATCCGAGGCACGGAAAAGTTCCCTTACGGGGAGCTCGTAATAAACTCTGTCCAAGGTCCTTTTTGGGAGAACCCACATCGGCCTTTACCAAAAAATTGCGCAAATTATTCGATTTTTTATAGCATATCATTGGTACATTTTAAATTCCGAAATGTTGGGATAGGAGGCCTCAAGTATATTCCAATGTTTCTTAATGCATTGATGAATGCCATGTTTAAATGGATGGAAAACATTAACAAATGCAATTCTAGGATGAACATTCCCTGATGGTGATGGTTTTACTTTTTCTAATCGGGTGTCCGCCAAAATTTTCTTAGGATAACCCGATCACGAAATTTTTTATCCATCTCATTATGTCTGTGATCACGATTGTCATGATTGGAGACTATCCTCCGTATTCTATCATGTTGTGACTTAGGTGGGGATTTCTTGATATGCATTGGGTGACTACTGCTATATAATAATAAGCTATTTTTGTCTGTAGGTTTTGTATACAGATCTGTTTCTAAATGACCCTCCATGGAAATCATGACAAGTGTATCCAAAAAATTGATACTTTGATCGTTGTATGATATTGTGAAAGTAATATCTGGAATACAAGAATTGAGATATGTATGAAACAGCAGTAAGGGTCTCAACACCACCTGTCCAAATATGCTGTTTCATACATATCTCAATTCTTGTATTCCAGATATTACTTTCACAATATCATACAACGATCAAAGTATCAATTTTTTGGATACACTTGTCATGATTTCCATGGAGGGTCATTTAGAAACAGATCTGTATACAAAACCTACAGACAAAAATAGCTTATTATTATATAGCAGTAGTCACCCAATGCATATCAAGAAATCCCTACCTAAGTCACAACATGATAGAATACGGAGGATAGTCTCCAATCATGACAATCGTGATCACAGACATAATGAGATGGATAAAAAATTTCGTGATCGGGTTATCCTAAGAAAATTTTGGTGGACACCCGATTAGAAAAAGTAAAACCATCACCATCAGGGAATGTTCATCCTAGAATTGCATTTGTTAATGTTTTCCATCCATTTAAACATGGCATTCATCAATGCATTAAGAAACATTGGAATATACTTGAGGCCTCCTATCCCAACATTTCGGAATTTAAAAATGTACCAATGATATGCTATAAAAAATCGAATAATTTGCGCAATTTTTTGGTAAAGGCCGTTGTGCGTTCTCCCAAAAAGGACCTTGGACAGAGTTTATTACGAGCTCCCCGTAAGGGAACTTTTCCGTGCCTCGGATGCCTTCAATGTTCCAATATCACTAAGGGCGATAGTTTTACCCATCCACGCACTGGCAGGAGATTCCCTATTAAGGGACATTATACATGCGACTCATCGTACGTGGTGTACTTTATTAAATGTCCTTGTGGTCTCGGGTATGTTGGTGAGACTACCCAACATATCCGAGACCGCATTTCTCAACATAAGTCCACAATTCGTTGTGGACGTACTCTGTTACCCATCCCAGCACATTTTTTGGACAATAGACATACTATTGCCCAACTCAAATATCAAATCATTGATCATGTTCCAAAAGCTAGGAGAGGAGGGGACAGAATTTCTAAACTAAAAGAACGCGAGTCCTTCTGGATACACGTGTTACAAACCCTTTCTCCATATGGCCTTAATAGGGAATATGAATTGTCATGTTAATATATGGTCCTTTTGAAAAAATTGACTTTTGTCCTTTTTATATCTTTATATCTTTGGTCTGACAATTATGTACTATGGACTACTTTACTTTTCATATAATTATTATTGATTATTCTTATTCGTTTTTCTTAATCATTGTGTGTAATCTACGATATTCAGCATTGATCTTTATTACTGGAGTTTGACTCTGTTTCCTATTCTTTTCAGCAACCTGGCATTGAACCCACGTCTTGATTTTCCGTCTGGACATGCGCAATGGTCCTTTACACACTCGGCTTTATCCGGCTCACATTCGGCATCTTTCGTTGTTTCACGCATGCGCACAGTCTTTTTGACCGTCCTGATCTCACCCGGAAGTCTTCCTGCACGGCGTTTCTCGTGACTATAAATAACAGCACGGGGCACTCATAGACATAGCTTACCATTATCTCATCATTTCGGGAATATGCCCTTTCAGCACGCAGAGGTATGTACTCCTATTAAGCCGTATTCAATGCAATTGTTTTTCAACATTCTAGTAGTCGCACTCAGTATGGCGGTACTTTAGCCATGATTCGTTGTTATACCATATGATTACAACTCATGTGCAGCTGTCATTGTATCAGCTGCTAGCTCTGGACATTCCACGATCACATGTGGGTTCTCGGACAGTTCACTTTGGTTCACTTTGATCCAGTACATTGTTTGTATTCACTATAACTTCATTTTAGTCACAAGACTTCTTATATCTGTGACCGTACATATATCTTTTCTATGATGCTATCCTCAGGGTAGGCAGTTTTGGTTTGACTGTTAGAAAATTTCAAACACATAGTTGTATATACATTATGTATGTGAATTTATGTATATTCATATGTGTAATTTTTGATTTTTTTCCTTTGTATGTAATTAAAAGGTACATCTTGATAAAGGCACATATATGCCGAAACGTCGATAAATTATTATTTGTACCTGGATATATTTTCCATTTGGTTTGTTCCACCCGGATTAATCCTAGACAGGCCAGGTGGGCCTTGTTTTTCACACGTTTTAATTTTGTGGTTTCCTTTCTTCCTGGCACTAAGAATGTTAAGGCGGATGCCCTCTCGAGGAGTTTCCTTGCGGACTCTCCTGAGTTATCTGATCCTTCTGTTATTTTGATAGAGAGTGTAGTTCTTTCCGCCATCTCACCCAATTTGAGACTTGCTCTGGAGGGATGTCAGGAGGATAGGCCCGAGCGCTGCCCGGTTGGAAAATTGTTTGTCCCGGACCAGTGGAAAAAGAGTGTGATGTCTTAGATTCATTGTTCCGCGTTGGCTGGTCATCCCGGAATTTTTGGTACCAGAGACTTGGTTAGTCGGTCCTTTTGGTGGCCTACCTTGTCTCGTGATGTCAGGGAATTTGTGCAGTCCTGCGGGACTTGCTCTCGCTCCAAGCCTTGCTCTCGCTCTAGTGGTTTGTTGATGCCATTGCCTGCGCCCAAGAGACCATGGACCCATATCTCTATGGATTTCATTTCCGACCTCCCTGTTTCTCAGAGAATGACCGCCATCTGGGTGATTTGTGATAGGTTTTCCAAGATGATACATCTTGTGCCATTACCTAAATTGCCTTCCTCCTCTGAATTGGTGCCGTTGTTCCTTCAGCACGTGGTTCGTTTACACGGCATTCCTGAGAACATTGTGTCTGACAGAGGAGTCCAGTTTGTTTCCAGATTTTGGAGGACCTTTGTTCTAAACTTGGTGTTCAATTGTCTTTCTCCTCGGCGTTTCATCCTCAGACCAATGGTCAAACTGAGAGAACAAACCAGACATTGGAGACTTATCTAAGATGCTTTGTGTCTGCTGATCAGGATGACTGGGTCTCTTTTTTGCCTTTGGCTGAGTTTGCTCTTAATAATAGGGCTAGCTCTGCCACTTTGATGTCTCCATTTTTCTGTAATTCTGGGTTTCACCCTCGATTTTCTTCAGGACAGACGGAGGCTTCTGTCTGTCCAGGTGTTGACTCTGTTGTGGAGCGTATGCAACAGATTTGGGACCAGGTAGTGGAGAGGTTGTCCCTCTCTCAGGAGAAGGCCCAGCGGTTTGCTAACCGGCATAGGACTGATGGTCCTCGGTTTAAAGTGGGGGACTTGGTCTGGTTGTCCTCAAAAAATATTCCTATGAGAGTGGCATCTCCTAAATTTAAGCCTAGGTTCATTGGACCTTATAAGATCATGGAAATTCTTAATCCTGTTTCTTTTCGTTTGCTTCTTCCTGGGACATTTAAGATCCATAACGTGTTCCACAAGTCCTTGTTGAAGAGGTTTGTTGAACCAGTGGTTCCTACTGCTGTGCCTCCTGACCCTGTTTTGGTTGAGGGCAATCTGGAGTATGTGGTTGAGAAAATATTGGATTCTCGTTTTTCTAGACGGAAACTCCAGTATTTGGTTAAGTGGAGAGGTTATGGTCAGGAAGACAATTCTTGGGTGTTTGCTTCGGACATCCATTCTAGGAGACTCATCCGTGCGTATCATAGAACTCATCCTGACCGACCTGGTTGCTCAAATGAGGGTTTGGTGACCCCTCCTCAAGGGGGGGGGTACTGTTGTGAATGGGCTTGAGATGAGTTCTGAGCAGAGGCTCCCTCTGGTGGTTACTAGCGGTACTGGACTGTCCAGTGAAGATTGTGAGGATTGGGAATCAGGTGTTACTGACTGGTCTTATATAAGGGAGTCGCCTTCCCATCAGGGTTGCCGGTGATCAATTGTTCTGGTCTCAATCCTTGATTCCTGTTTCCATTGTAGCCTGCTGTGTCGTGTCTGCATCTCCTGCTTACAGATAAGACATTTCCTTCTTTTTGTGCTTTATTTTTGCATTTTGTCCTGCACTTCTGTGGGGGCCTTCAGGGTCCCCTCCGGGGGCTTTTGCCCTCTCAGTTTAGTTCAGCCACTGATGTTTGTACATTTGCTTTTTCCAGTTTTTTCAGTGGCTGCTGTTTTGATTTTGTTACACCAGAGAACTAATTTAGGTGGTAGAGGTCGTGTGATCTCAGGTGTTTTTGAGGTTAGTGGAGTTGGTGCTTTTCAGGGTTTTTTGGGATTGCAGTGGGTGCCCTTCCTATCCTTTTCTATTTGGGTGGTTTGGGCCCCAACGTTTGCTCATACTATTTTCTGTCTGTGTCAGTATTTCTTCTTGTCTAACAGCCATTACATGTTTGGGGGCTTTCTGTTGTCTTTGGGGTTCTGCTCTGGGGCAGATAGCTTTCCTCTTTCTATCTTTAGGTGTAGTTAGTTTCTCAGGCTGTGACGAGGCGTCTAGGACCAACGTAGGAACGCTCCACGGCTGCCTCTAGTTGTGGTTAGTCAGGGTACTGCAATCTCATAGATTCCAACTGCTCTGGTGTATTGCCTTTTTTACCTGCACTCCTCAGCTACCAAAACATAACAGATTCCCAGCCGGTCTCCCATTCCAGTACATGCCCATTCTCAAGCTGCTTAGTGCAGCAATCGGACGAGCGCAAGCAACTTCAGCCTAGAAAAGCAGTTGGCACAGGCTTAGCTCTGCTCTTAGTCTTTTCAACATGAATGGAAGGGAAAACTTTGAATAAAACAACATCCGCAACTGGACCAGTGATTTCCAGCCTGTCTCCCATTACAGTACATGCCAGAGCTCAAGCTGCTTAGCAGCTGTGATCAGACAACTTCAGCCTAGAACAGCAGTTGACACAGGCTTAGCTCTACTCTGGGTCTTTTCAAAACGAATGGAAGGGAAAACTTTGAATAAAACAAAATCTTCTACTGGTCCACATATTCCCAGTAAGTCTCCCATTCCAGTACATGCCGAGCCTCAAGCTGCGATCAGACAAGCGCAGGCAACTTCAACCTAGAATAGCAGTTGACACAGGCTTAGCTCTTCTCTGAGTCTTTTCAAGACGAATGGAAGGGAAAACTTTGAATAAAACAAAATCCTCAACTGGACCAGGGATTCCCAGCCACTCTCCCATTCCAGTACGTGCCCAGCCTCAAGCTGCTTAGCGGCTGCGATCAGACGAGCACATGTAATTTAAGTCTAGAACGGCAATTAACACATGCTTATCCCTTCTCTGGGTCTTTTCAAGACAAATGGAAGGGAAAACTTTGAATGAAACAGAATCCTCAACTGGCCAGGGAATTCCCGACCGGTCTCCCATACCAGTACCGGTCCGGCCTCAAGCTGCTTAGTGGCCGCTATCTGACGAGCGCAGGAACTTTAGCCTAGAACGAAGGGAAAACTTTGAATAAAACAAAATCTTCTTCTGGTCCACGTATTCCCAGTAAGTCTCCCATTCCAGTACATGCCCAGCCTCAAGCTGCGATCGGACAAGCACAGACAACTTCAACCTAGAATAGCAGTTGACACAGGCTTAGCTCTTCTCTGGGTCTTTTCAAGGAGAATGGAAGGGAAAACTTTGAATAAATCAAAGTCCTCAACTAGACCAGGGATTCCAAGCCAGTCTGCCATTCTATAACGTACCCGGCCTCAAGCTGCTCAGCGGCTGCGATCGGACGAGCGCAGGCAACTTCAGGCTAAAACGGCAGTTGACACAGGCTTAGCTCTTATCTGGGTCTTTTCAAGACTAATGGAAGGGAAAACTTTGAATAAAACAAAATCCTCAATTGGACCAGGGATTCTCAGCTGCTCTCCCATTCCGGTACATGCCCAGCCTCAAGCTGCTTAACGCCTGTGATCAGACGAGAGCAGCCACTTTCAGCCTAGAATAGCAGTTGACACAGGCTTAGCTCTTCTATGGGTCTTTTCGAGACTAAAGGAAGGGAAAACTTTGAATAAAACAAAATCCTCAACTGAACCAGGGATTCCCAGCTGGTCTCCCATTACGGTACATGCCCGGCCTCAAGCTGCTTAGCGGTTGCGGGAAGGTAACTTCAGCCTAGAACTGCAGTTGACACATGCTTAGCTCTTCTCTGGGTCTTTTCATGACAAATGGAAGGGAAAACTTTGAATAAAACAAAACCCTCAACTGTCCAAGGATTCCGAGCCAGTCTTCCTTTCCGATACATGCCCGGCCTCAAGCTGTTTAGCGGCTGCTATCACACGAGCGCAGGCAACTTCAGCCTAGAACGGCAGTTGACACAGGCTTAGCTCTTCTCAGGGTCTTTTCAAGATGAATGGAATCCTCAAGAGGATCAGGGATTCCCAGCCAGTCTCCCATTCCAGCACGTGCCCAGCCTCAAGCTGCTTAGCAGCTGCTATCAGACAAGAACAGGCAACTTCAGCCTAGAATGGCAATTGACACAGGCTTAGCTCTTCTCTTGGTCTTTTCAAGACGAATGGAAGGGAAAACTTTGAATAAAACAAAACCCTCAACTCATAAGGGATTCCAAGCCTGTCTCCCATTCCAGTACACGCCCGGCCTCAAACTGCTTAGCAGCTGCTATCGAACAAGCGCAGGCAACTTCAGCCTAGAACAGCATTTGACACAGGCTTAGCTCTTCTCAGGGTCTTTTCAAGACGAATGGAAGTGAAAACTTTGAATAAAAAAATACTCAACTGGACCAGGGATTCCCAGCCAGTCTCCCATTCCGGTACATGCCCAGCCTCAAGCTGCTTAGTGGCTGCAATCAGACGAGCACAGGAAACTTCAGCCTAGAATGGCAATTCACGCAGGTTTAGCTCTTCTCTGGGTATTTTCAAGACTAATGGATGGGAACAGTTTGAATAAAACAAAATCATCAACTGGGACCAGGGATGCCCAGCCTCAAGCCTCTTAGTGTCTGCGATCAGACAAGCACAGGAATCTTCAGCCTAGAACGGCAGTTGACACAAGTTTAGCTCTTCTCTGAGTCTTTTCAAGACAAATGGAAGGGAAAACTTTGAATAAAACAAAATCCTCACCTGGACCGGTGACTCCTAGCAGGTCTTGCATTCTGGTACATGCCAGCCTCAAGCTGCTTAGCGGCTGCTATCAGAGAAGTGCAGGTAACTTCAGCCTAGAATGGCAGTTGACACAGGCTTAGCTCTTCTCTAGGCCGGTCCCCAATGGGTTAATTATTTTGCCTTATAGAAAAGTCATTAGCCTGGAAAGGATGTTCCTTGACATATTACTCAGGAAAATCCATTTTGGTTTCGTCTTTGTATGTTTTTGGGTGAGCCTGTAATCATGGCTTAAGACTCTGACAACATTGCTCACAGCTGTGACCTGGGAGTCAGAAATGCTTCCAGAGGCATTACCCATGATGTTCCATGTCATTTGAGCTGTGTTTCCATTATGTACAGATGTTTTTAGACTTTAAAAGACCCCCAGGGGGGATCGTGGCAAAAATGCTCTGATTTCCCATAGACTTACATTGGGCTCATTGCTCGGGTCGAGTACCCGAGTATTCCAATTTTCTCGTCCCGAATAATGACCACCTGAGCATTTTAGTGCTTGCTCATCTCTAATAATAATCCTATAGTGTCTTATAATAGACCACACCACTAAATATATGACAATATAAAATGGTGACCCAGTATTATTTTATAGTGGGCCAAACCACTACATGAATGTTAATCAATCATCAAACATCCAATACCCTATGTCAGAGGTAAGAGACAATTAATGGGCGTCCCCATGAATGCCTTCTAAATATGACAAAAATAAGAGCGTCATATAGTGTGATGTGGGAGTTGGGAAACTAAACACCTGTCCAAATCTCTGCTGCGTGAAAAAAAGAGGGGTATTCAGGATAAGAAAGAGGGGCTGCTACACTGGAGTAAAGGGTGACCAGAAAAATGCCCACAGGAAAATTGCCCACACAGAAAACTACCCACACAGAAAATTGCCCACATGGAAAATTGCCAACATGGAAAATTGCCAATTGCAGCATCACAAAGTTTCAGATCTATGATATTTGAGGTGCAAATAATGAGCCTCTGAAACAGATGAAAATAACACCCTTTAACATCAGCAAGTGGAAAGACAATCCTTACTGCAGTCATACAAGCCTTCTCAAAATCCACTAAAACCTTTTGAGGTGCAGATTTGGAATCAATAGCTTCATTATTTCAAACATTCTCTTATATGTGTTCATGTCCTTTCTTTGTAGTAAAATGTACAAACATGGTGGGTATGAGTTACCCACCTTGGCATGCCAAGTGTAGAGTTGGTAAAACATATTGGGCACTTTATCAAAGGTGCCATCTCCATAGATGGTATCTTTGTTCAGTTCAAGCATAAGATCTCTATCTCCTAAAACTAGATTTCTGTTTCGATCATCCTTTCCTGAGTCATGAAGTATTAGTTGAATATACTTTTCCGGAATGCAAAAATGTATAGTTTTTGGGTTAGGCAAATTACCATCTGTTCTATGATAGACCAGGCTTCTCGCAAGAGATGATTGTCTTGGCATATGGTCCAATACAACATTACTCAACACAGACAACACCTTTTACATCAGTTGCGAGGAGTAGCACTTCTCTCATTTTGCTTCTGGCAATGTTTGCTTCTGCTTTTTGAGGGCAGGAGTCATGACAATGTTATGTTGGTTCTTGAACTACATTGCCATCTTTTGTTTTGAGAATTGAATGGTACTTTGAAAAGTGATGCAGTCAGCATCTCCAAGTCACCACTGCGTTGATAGTACGAAATGCAAGATATTCAAACCCCAAGTAAATCATAACTTTGTTGTTCCTCTGGCTTCTTGAAAACTCCATTGTTTGCACTACAAGAAGAAATAGAATACTTTAGATGAACTCAAAATACACTTTTATTGAAAAGAAATAAGGAATAGCACAATTGCCAAATGGAAACAATGGGGGTGGGGGAACGCTGGAAGGCCCATTTGAAATAATGTCAACAACGAAAGCCAATGGACTTTCATGGGCTGAATTGAAATATAATACAGCACAATTGAAATATAATACAGTACAACACAGGCAGCAAATAAAATGCAGAATGGATTTCAACAAAGGTATGTGGGCCCAGTTTACTTCTCCAGGTTCTACAGGTTTGGTTCACTCATACCTAGTCCCAGAGGACAGATTCTGTTCTTATGAGTTGTCATTCCACTGTGCTGTAAGAGGTAGGACAAGATCGGGAGTACCATTCTCACATCAGTTCCGAAACCACTGGGGCTGTCACCAATGTTGCAGGCGGGAAGACTTTCTGACAAGGAACGACCCTTGCATGTGACTGCGGCAGGCGGGGCCACTTTAAAAAGCGCTGCGCACGGGAACTGGGGCAGAGTCCAGGCGGGAAAGCTAAGTGGACAGTCAAGTGCCGTGTCGGTTGTGAGAGCAGAGTACCCCCTGAACACAGGGCGACTTGACTAATCTGCGTATCGTTCCACTGCAGAAGGACTAGCGACTGACTGTTCACCGCTATCCTCCGTGCTGGGAGGTGGCTCAGATTGAACACCAAAGACTGTAACGTTTGCGCGGCGCAGTAATCAACAAGTGACAAGGCCAGAGCCTGTTACCCATATACACCACGGAGCGAAGCCTCGCTCCTGTGGTTCTCTGTACTGAACTGAGCACAGTGTTTGACATTCGGGAGTGTGGAAGCTCCCCTCATTCATCAAAGGCTCTCCCCCTGCCCCGTGGATTGGAACCTCCTTCCCTACGGAAACTTTCAATATGTCACGTGCCACTGTTGTCGGTGCCACCATTGGAGAACCGAGACGCTGCAAGCAAGACGACTACAGACTGATACGTTTTTCTGCCTTTTATTGAACTATTGTTCGCCCCTGTCCTATCCCTACTGAGCTCCTAGTTCTACCCAAATCCCTATCTCACCCCAGTCTCCCGTCACTCCCTGTGCAGAGTATACTTGTTGTTAATAAATCTGATAACTCTTGATCTGTCTCCTACCATGACGACATCCCACGTTCCTGCGATTACTTCAGTGCTAAAAATAATTCCATTCTCAGTGTGGTGTGCATCGGCCTAGAGACCCTTATTCAAAACCATTCTGCATTTTCTTTCATCCTATGCCTGCCTACACCTGCAGTATATGGGTATTATAAACTATGTTCCAAATTATTATGCAAATTGGTTTTAAGTGTCACAGCGTTTTTTTTTTTTGTAAATGAAACCCATTGATGGTATTGTGTCTCAGGGTTCTTTGGATCACTGAAATCAATCTCAGTTACCTGTGGTAATTAGTTTGCCATGTGAGCCCAATAAAAGGAAAACTGGATGTTGCACACTATTAAGCAGGCCAGAGTTTTCAAGTAAAATGGGAAAGAAAAAGAATCCCTCTGCTGCTGAAAAGCATCAAATAGTGCAATGCCTTGGTCAAGAGATGAAAACATTACATATTTTTTGAAAACTTAAGCGTGATTATCGTACTGTTAAGAGATTTTTGGCTGATTCTGAGCACAGACGTGTTTGTGCTGATAAAGGCAGAATGAGGAAGGTTTCTGCCAGGCAAGTTCATCGGATTAAGAGAGTAGCTGCTAAAAAGCCATTACAAACCAGCAAACAGATATTTGAAGCTGCTGGTGCCTCTGGAGTCCCTCGAACCACAAGGTGTGGGATCCTTCAAGGGCTTGCTGTGGTGCATAAACCTACGATTCGGCCACCCCTAAACAGTGCTCACAAGCAGAAACGGTTGCAGTGGGCCCAGACATACATGAAGACTAATTTTCAAACAGTCTTGTTTACTGATGAGTTTTGAGCAACCCTGGATGGTCCAGATGGATGGAGTAGTGGATGGTTGGTGGATGGCCACCATGTCCCAACAAGGCTGCGACGTAATCAAGGAGGTGGAGGAGTCATGTTTTGGGCCTGAATCATAGGGAAACAGCTGGTATGGCCCTTTAAGGTTCCTGAAGGTGTGAAAATGACCTCTGCAAAGTATGTAGAGTTTCTGACTGACAACTTTCTTCCATGGTATAAAAAGCAGAAACGTGCCTTCAGGAGCAAAATCATCTTCATGCATGACAATGCACCATCTCATGCTGCAAAGAATATCTCTGAGTCATTGGCTGCTATGGGCATAAAAGGAGATAAACTCATGGTGTGGCCACCATCTTCCCCTGACCTCAACCCTATAGAAACCTTTGGAGTATCATCAAGCAAAAGATCTATGAGGGTGGGAGGCAGTTCACTTCAAAACAGCAGCTCTGGGAGGCTTCATGCAAAGAAATACAAGAATAAACTCTCCAAAAACCTCAGTTCAATGGATGAAAGAATTGTGAAGGTGATATCAAAGAAGAGTTCTTATGTTAACATGTAACTTGGCCTGTTAGGATGTTTTGGAGTTAAGTAGCTTTTTTGTTCAGTGAATGTGACCTCCTAATGCTGCAAATTCCACAAATGAGCATTTTCAGTTCTTTAAAACAGATCAAATGTTCAGAAATTCCACTGTGCCTAATAATTTGGAACAGTGCATTTTGAGTTTTTTTCCATTTTGGAGATTATACTGTTATCATTTGGAGGTTTCTTCAATAAAATTCGATGTATACTCTAACGGGTGATGACTTTTATTAGACTGACTGTCATTTGCACCGACCACTTAGGAAAATCAGAGAAAAATATCATTTGCATAATAATTTGGAACATAGTGTACATAACTATGCAGGATCTGTTCACTCTTACTCTTGGTAGTCCTAAGTGGACAGGAAAGGAAGTGCAGACACCAGATTCACTGCCACTGAAATTAATGGGAGAGTGGTGCTGTTATGGCGCTTCCACCTCCTCTGTTGCTCAGTGACATCACTATGGAGACACAGCAGTCAGTGGGTGCTCTTGTCCGCTGGCCTGACTGTCTTTCGAGAGCCTGCAAGAACCAAGGCTCATCTCACTGAACGCCTGAACTCTATACCCGTGGGTAGAACACCACTCAGACAACACAGGGTGAGGGGAACACATATTGTTAAGACTATTGGTTAGGCAACAGAAAAAACACAGGGGTGTAACGACTGTGGCTGCAGGGATCAAGGCTACGACCAGGCACGGGGGTACAGGTGCCTGCCTCTGCGTCCTCACTGAAGACGCAAATCCAGATGACATGCATCATGTTGCAGAGTCCCGTCGGGTCCCTGCACTGCGATATGCCCTGCCGGCGCAGTGGCTGTGAGCTGACACCTGAGGTTCAGCCACAGGGAGCGGCGCATGACAATGGCACACACTCCAATGTCAGCTGCCGGGCTGTGCAGTGCCTACAAAAGACACTGGGCGACGTGGGAGCAGAGGAAAGGTGAGTAGAATGCTTTTGTTTTTAATTATGCATTAGTGGCAGAATGGGGACACATACACTAGGATTGGGGACCATGTAAACCAGGATTGGGATATATATACCAGGAAGGGGGCTTATATACCAGGATGGAGACCATGTGGACCACACATACCAGGATGGGGACCATATATACCAGCATTGGGACATATATACCAGGATGCGGACATATTCAACAGGATGATGGGCATATATACCAGGATGGGGGACATTACTACATAATGAAGGGGGAGGGGAAAATTCATAAGTCTTTATAGAATTTATAACACAACAGGGGCCCATGCATCTGATCAACGTGTGTGTGTGGGTGGAAGGTCCAAGTTTCGCACTGGGGCCCATCGGACTCCAGTTACACCACTGCAAAAACATATACATTCTTAGCAAGAACATAAGGTGGTGTAAGTTACAGAATCTCACCTTTCTGCTGTGCCTTCTGGGCTTCCAGGAACAACTATCTCTGCCAACAGCACCCTGCTTTTGGTGGGCTCCCACTGAGATGATAATGTATTAGATGTCACCTGCAGTCCCATGTAACTCCATAGATAATACAGTGATACTTTTGTGAGTACTGATAGCAGTGATGGCTCTTATGGATCACACTGCTTCTGGTTCTGCATGTGCTGCTGTTTTGGGCTGGTGGGAGGAGTAAGGCAGGATCAGTGAGAGATGAGAGCAGGTTATATCTATCTGTTGCTGATAATGACAGACTGCTATAAACCACAGATCTGCATCATTTTTGCAGTTTTGCACTAGGTCAACTGTAAATCACAAGTTGATCACATATGTGAACATCCTCACCTTCCACCTCAAATATCACAGATCTGAAACTGTGATGCTGAAATTGGCAATTTTCTGTGTGGGCAATTTTCCATGTGGGCAATTTTCCATGTGGGCAATTTTCCGTGTGGGCAATTTTCCCATTGTGGCAATTTTTCCTGTGGGCATTTTTCAGGGAACCATTATCTTTACATCAGACAGGTGTAGGATATGGTTGTTTATTATTTTTGTTTTTTTACAGGGGACATGGGCATCGAAAGATTTTCTTCACGTCTGACAGTTGAATTTATGGTTGTTATTATTTTAGCTTTTTTCATGGGACACGGGCTACAATGGATTAGGTGTAAAGGTATTAAGAACTGCGCTTTTAATTTTAAATAAAGGTGCAAAACAAGGTGTTTTGCTTCATTTCAAATAAAGGATTTTATTCTTGCTGTGTGTTTATTTCAATACTTACTATGGTGTGAGTAATGAAGCTATCTTATAGACGCCTCTCCATTACTTATCCCTAGGCTTGATGTCACCTGACAATACAAAAGTGACATCATCAATCTCAACATTATTACATTATAACATTGACACCGCCACAGGACAAATGGGAAGAGCGAGGCCGCCATTTGTGGGGCAGCTGAGGGCTGATGTTGGTAGCCTGGGAGGGGGAAATATCTCTGGCATAAAGTTCAAAGTTTGAAAATTGCAAAATTTTCAACTTTTCGGTCAAATTATTAATATTTTCATAAATACGCGCAAATCATATCGGCCTAAATTAAACACCAGCATGAAGTGCAATGTGTTACAAGAAAACATTCTCAGAATCACTGGGACATGATGAAGTGTTCCAGAGTTGTTACCTTATGAAGTGACAGTGATCACATTTGGAAAATGAGACTTGGTCATTAACAAACAAAGTGGCTCGGTGCTTAACAGGTTAAAAAAATGTATTGAAAAAAAAAAACATTACAGCAACAGATGCAAATGCGCGATAATTGAGAAGTCCCAAGTGAGCAGGCGAGAGTCTCTGGAATAGCGATGGACACCGCAGGTGATGGCCGAACCTCCAGGTAGGCTTGCAGGCAGATGCAGAGAGCGCCCCAAGTGAGCAGGCGAGAGTCTCTGGAATTGCCGATGGTCACCGCATGTGACGGCCGAACCTCCAGGCAGACTTGCGGGCAGGTAGCAGACAGCAAACGGCAGGAAACAGGCAGGTAACTGGTACGGACCTGAGGGCTGAAGCAGAGTAAACAGTGCAACAACAACACAACATTGCCCGGGCACCTCCATTAAGGAGGAGTACTTTATATAGGGTGGAGTCTCCGCATTGGCCGGGGACCTTTTTGAAAAATGCGCGCAGGCCCCTTTAAGAGCGGGGCGTGCACCGCAGCGCGGCGCCCTAAGCCCAGTGGCAGGAGGAGCGCGCAGCCCAGCAGGGCGGAAGGAGGACGCTGTGGAGGGTAGGGAGCGACGTCCTGCCTGGCAGAGGACGCTGGCGCAGGGGAACAGAGTCCCTGCCTGGCAAGGACGCGGCGCTACAGTGGTGATGGGGATGTAAGCAGGAGCCATTGTAGACCATTGAAGCTGGTTGGTGTTTTATCGGGTAGTGGTGGAAAATGATCTTGCATTTATCTGTGTCACTGGTCAGTATACGTAGAAATTACTCCTGATTTTTCAGATTTTGGCAGTTGATGACGGAGCTATCATTGCCAAGAACTCTGACTACAGGTAGTTTATACTTTTCTTTTTAATAATTCTTATATTCACCATGTTGAATCAATCATCATTCAATAAACTGTGATCAGACAGCCTTCCAACTAAGAAGCTGTGTGTAGTATAGTGTTATTTTATAGGAAGGCGACCAGTGGGTTTTTATAACTCTTTACATATCAGCCCTCATAATTTCTTTGCATCCTCCACCATTGTGACACTTTATGTAGTCATCCAATGTCCTTTCCAGCATCCTATGCTTGTCATCACTAGACATGTCATAATGGATGATGTCACAATGACTTAGAATTTCAGCTCTATTTTCCAATCACTTGTGCAGTTGTGTGATTCTGGTGAAGCATGAAGATGTGGAAGAGGTGACACAGGACAGTAATTTATAATTAATTAGAATTATCAGAATACATGCTAATTCTAGACCAACAAGATAAACTAATGTAATTAGGGGCTTATATCCCAAATACAAAAGGGCCTTGGGCTGATTGCATCCAAAGATATCATTGATTTCTACCATAGAATAGGCGATAACTTCCTGATCGTGGCGATCCAACCACGGAGGACCTCACGATCTGAAGAAAGCATTTTGGAGGTGCAGCATAATAACCTTTGCTTCATTCATTCCACTATGAACTGCCTGAGATACCGCTGTATTCAGTCCCATAGAGAATGAATGAGTTTGCTGTGCGGTCTATTTGTTGTAGACACATTTATACATGGCTTTATTCTGTGTGTTTCAGCATTCACACTTTAGAATATATCAAAGTTAAAGACTCTCATTACTTGACTGTGTCTGTGTTCCTTATCTCCTCTAAACACTCTGCTCTTCCCGGAATTATGGTGGTTACACAAGGCCCATTACAGCCAGTCACATATTTTACCAGTGTCTGTAATATTGAAGCTAAAATCTGATTGTTTGCTTTGATGAGCAATATTTCTGCAAAATTACTGCACACCTTACATGGAAGGAGCAAATGTAGCTTTTTTTAAATATTTTTAAAAATTGATAATTTTGTTTTATTTTATAGAAATGTGCTTTTAAATCAAATACATGTTACTCTGCTGCAAACTGAAATGTAGAGACGTACAGAGCATTGTAATTGCTGGTAAGGAAGCAGCAGGCTGTGTGCGTCCACAGACAACATGGTCCCCAGGTTCCAATGCTTCTCTTCTTTTATGATGTCATAAAGGCTTAACATCATAACTTAGAACTCGGTGCTGTGGAGTCACAGGTCAGGACGCTGTCATCACATGGGGGACACAAACAGCAGGGGAGAAAGAGGAATAGATGACACAGGAGAGGTGAGGAAATCCATTTATTGAGCAGAAAAGATTTAGTTCAGGTCTCCATGTTCTCTAAAGTCTTTCTATTATAGATTTCTGTATACAGTAAGGGGAAAGGGGGTCATTGTCATATTTCTTATATGTAATCCCTAACCTCTAGACTGGGGTTTTAGTGCAGATGAGGCGGGACACTTTGTCTGTTCATATTAGCCTTCATATGGATAATAATGACATATAGAATATTTAGCACAACAAAAACGCGATTAATGAGAAAAAAGTGTTGGTTAATAGCAAGTAATTAATATTTTCCCTGTATGAGGGGATCATTTTTGCAGAATGGACAAACTTTACATTGGCATAATATGATGTTACATGAAGCAGACACATATTCGGCATAGGCAGGAGTAACTAACTTTTGTGGAGCTTCATGGTGCTTGAGGTCTTCCAATATAAGTGTACTTGCGTGTCAACTTCAGTATTGTAAACTTGGATGGTTCTAAAGAGTTTTTGGACTAATATGCTGAAAAATACACTTATCTTTTATCAATGTTAGAATCTAATATTCCCAACATGAATGAGCTGAAATTGTAACCAATATGCTCCTTGGTGTGAACTGTACATGCTGGATGTGGCTAAAAAGATTACTAGGGAATAGGGTATCATACCCTTTACTCCAATATGGCATAATTCCCTTCACTGGAGTTAATGAAATTGGGAGAATTTAAAACCTGGAGAAATAAGCAGATTGCCTATATGATTGAAATTATAAAACCGGGAAAAATTATTCCTTTTTCAGATTTACATTTAAATTCAACCTAACGGATGAGGAATGGTATTCCTCCAGCACAGATATGACGTATCACTTTAGGTTTTAGAAAGATGGGACAGTTTTAAAAAACATTAATAAAATATGGGCTTCCATCTAAGTGTAATTGGAAAGTTGTGTATAAAAGATGTGAAACGTTTATATATAAACCACCTAGGTGAGATACAATTTAATTTCATTGATAGGTTGAATACCTCCCCTTCCATTCTAAATATTATGGGCTTGAAAAATAACTTACGTTCTCTAAAATACTTAAAGGAAAATTATAGCTCAGATCATATGATGGGGTATTGTGAAAAATTAAAAGTCTACTGGATCAAGCTTTCTGCCATAATTGAAATAAGATTATAAATAGGATTCTCCCATTATACATTGGTTGATCTTAAGGACTTTTTCTAATATTGAGGAAACAAGTACTAAACAGAATATGTTTATAAAATGACATTTATTGTAAGATTAGTAATAGCACTTTAATAGATGTCTGAATCTGGTCCGTTATTATGTGATTGGATTAACGTGATTAAAAAGATAGTGTTTCCTAACCAATTGTATATAAAAATAATCAAAGCAGAAATAAATTGGACTAAGCAATGGGACTTTTGGAGAGTAAAGGAGAAAAAAACATAATATGACACCTCTTTTTCTTTTATTTATTTTTTTACTTTTACATTTTACTCATTCCCTCCTCATTTATAGACAAGGGTAGGGGGTTAAATGTTGCGTGGGGAGATTAACTATGAGAAAAGTATTAAAAATGTCAAATAACAGTAAAATACAAAAATAGAACAATGATCATATTTTTATTTGATTAAATAAAATGTTACATAAATATCTGCTACTGTATTGTAGCAAGAGTAACAAATTGGTCCTCTATTGATTTTTTCTTTCATTTTATTGCATACCAAAAAATATTAACACACTAAAGACTGCTACAGGAGACTGAGATGGTGGAAAAGGACAATTTTTCTTGTCGACCTCAAGAAGAGAATCAGAAAAATCACAAGACAAGTAAACAAATTTATAATTAATCTATATAGTGGTAGATCAGTGCCGACAGCTGTCACAGACAGCTGACAGGCACGGCAAGCGGTGCGGGGACCTTTGCCGTCGGTCCCCGCACCTACAGCGCTGTGCTTGGTCAGTCAATCTGACTGACCAAACACAGCAGCGATCGTGCAGGAGAAGCTGAAATTTCAGCTTCTCCAGCGCGATCAGTGCAGGAGCCGGCGCTGCAGTGGCCAGGCTTCCTGCACTGACAGCCAGGAGCGGAGCCCCCACCGCCCCTGGCTGTTAACCCCCTGACTGCTGCGATCCAGCGCGATCGCAGAGCTCAGGGGGGGAGGCAGAGGGTCGGGAGCTCCCTCTGCCTCAGATCGCACCCTGCACTGTATTTGCAGGGGCCGATCTCTGCCTTGATGACCCGGGGGTTGTCATGACAACCTCCGGGTCATCTAGCTACGGAAAGCTGCTGTGATCATTGTCACAGCAGCTTCCACTATAGGTACAATGCATTGCAATGCTGGAGCATTGCAATGCATTGTAACTGCAATAAAAAGTAAAAAAAAGTGAAAGTCCCATAAAGGGACAAGTTAAAAAAAAATCATTTTTTTTTAAAAATTGTAAAAAAAATATTAAAAAATAATTTAAAAAAAATCCCCTAAAAAATACATATTTTTATGTAATAAAAAAAATAAAAAACAAAAAAATACACATGTTTGGTATTGCCACGTCCGTAAAAATCCCATCTATAAAAGCGTAACCCTAGTTAACCCCTTCAGTGAAAGCCGTAAAAAAAAAACACAAAAAAGTAGTAAATTATACTTTTTCCAAGCGGTATCATCATACCGCTTGGAAAAAGTGCAATAACACGCGATCAAAAAGTCAGATATAAATAATCATGGTACTGCTGAAAACATCATCTTGTCCCGCAAAAAACAAGCCGCTATACAGCATCATCAGCGAAAAAATAAAAAAGTTATAGCTCGCGGAATAAACTGATGCAAAAATAATTATTTTTTCTATCAAATTTTTTATTGTGTAAAAAACGCCAAAACATAAAAAAATATATAAATGAGGTATCGCTGTAATCGTAGTGACCCGAAGAATAAAGCTGCTTTATCAATTTTACCACACACGGAATGGAGGAAAAAAAAACAAAAAACAATTCCTGAATTGCTGGTTTTTGTTCATTCTGCTTCCACAAAAATCGGAATAGGAAGCGATCAAAAAACGTTATGTGCCCGAATATGGTACCAATAAAAACATCAGCTCGTCCCGCAAAAAATAAGCCCACAGATAACTCTGTCGGCCGAAATATGGAAAAATTATAGCTCTCAAAATACGGCGATGCAAAAATTTCTTACAAAAAATTATTCCAAAAAAAAGCATCTTTTAGGCCTCTTTCACATCTCCGGCGGGCGCCTGGCGGCGCCCCCGGCATTTTGCCGCAGCGCCGCATCTTAAAATCTGATGCGCCGCATGCGGCTTTTTTTCGCATTGACATGCATTAGCGCCGGATGGCGCCGCATGTCAATGCGTTGCATGCGGTTTTGTCCGGATGCGGCGCAAATGTACATTGCGGCGTCCGGAAAAAACGCTGCATGTAACGTTTTTTGTTTTTGCCGGATGGTTTCTTATCTCTCCAAGCATCAGAAACCATCCGGCAAAAAAACCGCATTTTGGCCGCCGGAAGTGTGAAAGGTTTTCACATGCGGCGCTGCGGCAAAATGCCGGGGGCGCCGCCAGGCGCCCGCCGGAAATGTGAAAGAGGCCTTAGTGTGTGACAGAAGCTAAACATGAAAAAAGGATGTAAATCTGGTATCGCTGTAATCGCACCGATCCGAGAAATAAAGTCGCCTAATCACTAATACCGCACGAGGAACGGCGCAAAAAAGAAAACCAATTCTTCACCTTTTGTGGATTTGTTCATTGTGCCTCCCAAAGATCGCAGTAAGGCGATCACAGTGGTTCTCCCCCACATATGGGGTATCAGCGTATTCAGGACAAAATGCACAATAGCTTTTGGGGTCCTATTTCTCCTGTTACCCTTAGAAAAATAAAAATTTGGGGGCAAAAAGGTCATTTTTGTGGAAAAAAATATGATTTTTTTATTTTAACGGCTCTACGTTATAAACTTCTGTGAAGCCCTTGGGGGTTCAAAGTGCTGACCACACATCTAGATAAGTTCCTTGGGGGGGTCTAGTTTCCAAAATGGAGTCACTTGTGGGGGGTTTCTACTGTTTAGGCACTTCAGGGGCTCTCCAAACGTGACATGACACCCGCAGACCATTCCATCAAAGTCTGCATTTGAAAAAGGCGCTCCTTCCCTTTCGAGCTCTGCCATGCGTCAAAATAGTGGTTTACCCCCACATATGGGGTATCAGCGTACTCAGGACAAATTGCACAATAACTTTTGGGGTCCTGTTACCCTTTGGAAAATAACAATTGGGGTGGAAAGATCATTTTTGTGGAAAAGATATGATTTTTTAATTTTACTGCTCTACGTTATAACCTTCTGTGAAGCCCTTGGGGGTTCAAAGCTCTCACCACACATCTAGATAAGTTCCTTGGGGGTCTAGTTTCCAAAATGGGGTCACTTGTGGGGGTTTCCACTGTTTAGGCACACGGGGGCTCTCCAAATACGACATGGCGTCCAATCTCAATTCCAGCCAAAAAAGTCAAATGGCGCTGCTTCCCTTCCGAGCTCTGCCATGCGCACAAATAGTGGTTTACCCCCACATATGGGGTATCAGCGTACTCAGGACTAATTGCACAATAACTTTTGGGTCCTTTTATCCTTTGGAAAATAAAAATTGGGATGAAAAGATCATTTTTGTGGAAAAAATATGATTTTTTAATTTTATGGCTCTACGTTATAACCTTCTGTGAACCCCTCCGCCGCGTGTCCCTGCAGCCTCTCCTCTTCTCCCGGCGCTCTCTGCAGCACTTCAGTCCTGCAGCGGTCACGTGCTACCGCTCATTAAAGTCATGAATATGTGCATATTCATGATTTTAATGAGTGGTGCCATGTGACCGCTGAAGGAAGGAGCAGGAGATCGTGGGAGAAGTAGGGGGGCTGCAGAGACCGCGCAAGCGGAGGGGTGAGTATGATCCGACACCCCCGCTCCCCCTCCCCCGCCAACCCCCGTATATGACCCGCGTATAAGCCGAGAGGGGGACTTTCAGCCCTAAAAAATGGGCTGAAAATCTCGGCTTACACATGGGTATATACGGTAATTAATATTTATATTAATTACTGATAATCATCGGTTTAGGCATAAGTTCTAGGCCTGCTGAGGTGTAAAAACACCTTCCTGGTACATGAGAATATACTGGTTGTGTTTTTCACATCTATATCTACTATACCCGACTCCTAGTATAACATAACCATATCTCAGGTACAGAGGTAAGGAACATTTCTTCTCCTTATCCTCTGTCTTCTAAAATAAGAAAATATTCCTATTTGTCATAGAATAGGCTTCTTATCAGCAATATAACATTCAATGCCTCAATTATAGGATACGGATCTCATCATTTACTCTAGACTGTGGAGCGACTGACCACAAAATTTCCACTAGACTGTGGACTAACAACAACATTTACACTAGACTATTGACCGACTGATCACAGCATTTCCTCTTGACTGTGGACGGACTAACAACATTTACACTAGACTGTGAACCAGCTTAACACAGAATTTACACTAGACTGTGGCTTGATTGACCACAGTATTTATCCCAGACTTTGGACCGACTGAGTAACGCATTTAAAACAGACTGTGGATCAACTGACCAAAGCACTTAGAATAGACTGTGAATCGACAGACCACCTCATTTACACTAGACTATGGACTGACTGACCACAGCATTTATACTAGATTGTGGACCGAATGACAACATGATTTATACTAGAATGTGGACTGACTGACCACAGCATTTAAACCAGACTGTGGACTTATTGACCACAGTATTTATTCCAGACTGTGGACTGACTGACAACATGATTTACACTAGACTGTGGACTGACTGACCACAGTGTTTATAGTAGACTATGGACCGCCTGATCAAAGAATTTATAATAGACTCTGGACTGACTGACCACATCATTTACACTACACTGTGGACTGACTGAATACATTTACAGTAGACCTTGGACTTGACGGACCAAAACTTTCACACTAGCCTGTGGATGAATGATCAAAGCATTTACATTAGTCTGAAGACTGACGAACCACAGCATTTACACTATGTTTGGACTGGCTGGTCACATTTCCAGAAGAATTTGGGCTGACTGAGCACAGCATTTGCACTTGTTTAAAGACTTACTGACCATGTCATTTACTTTCGATTTGGACTGCTTGACCTCATTTCCAGTAAAGTTTTCACTGGCTGACTATAAAATTTACACTAGTCTAAGGACTGACTGACCACAGCATTTATGCTAGGTGTGGAATTTCTTACCACATTTCCAGTTTACCAGAAGACTATTGACTGAATTACTACAATATTTACATCAGAATGTGGACTGACTGATCTCTTTTACAATGGACTGTGGAGTGGTGGACAAAAACGTTTACACTAGTTTATGGACTGAATGACTACAGTATTTAAACTAGGTGTGGACTGCTTGACCACATTTCCAGAAAAGTTTGCACTTGCTGACTATAAAATATACACTAGTCTAAGGACTGACTGACCACAGCATTTATGCTAGGTGTGGAATTTCTGACATTTCTAGAAGACCAGAAGACTATAGATTGAATGACCACAACATTTACACTAGACTGTGGTCTGACTGACCACTTTTACAATGGACTGTGGACTGGCCTGCAAAAACTTTTACACTAGTTTATGGACTGACCATAGCATTTAAACTAGGTGTGGACTGCTTGACCACATTTGCAGTAAAGATTTGACTGCCTGACTATAACATTTACACAAGTCTAAGGACTGACTGACCACAGCATTTATGCTAGGTGTGGAATTTCTTACCACATTTCCAGTATACCAGAAGACTATTGACTGAATGACTACAACATTTATGTCAGAATGTGGACTGACTGACCTTTTTTACAATGGAATGTGGAGTGGTGGACAAAAACTTTTACACTAGTTTATGGACTGAATGACCATAGCATTTAAACTAGGTGTGGACTGCCTTACCACATTTCCAGTAAAGTTTTGACTGCCATACTATAACATTTACACTAGTTTAAGACTGGATGACGACAGCATTTATGCTAGGTGTGGACTGTCTGACCACATTTCATGTAAACTGTAGTCTAACTGTAACATTTACAGAAGACTGTAGAATGACTGAACATAACATATACAGTAAACTATCGAATGACTGACTACAGCTTTCACACAAAACTGGCAACAGTCCTTATACCCGAGATAAGTAATTTTAGCCCTTGTGTGTTATACTTTTCTTTGTGTATAGCATGTAGCATGAACATATTATCACACATTTGAATATTTACAGGTGACTGACGCCCAGTGAGATGGTGGAAACTAACATTTTTACTTGTGGATTTCAAGAAAGGAATAAGAAAAATCTCATCACAGGTAATTAATATTTATATTAATTACTGATAATTGTCGGTTTAGGCATAAGTTCTAGGCCTGCCGAGGTGTAATAACACCTTCCTGTTACATGAGAATATACTGTTTGTGTTTTTCACATGTATATCTTCTATACCCAGCTCCTAGTATAACATACCCATATCTCAGGTACAGAGGTAAGGAACATTTCTTCTCCTTATCCTCTATCTTCTAAAATAAGAAAATATTCCTATTTGTCATAGAAGATGCTTCGTAACAGCAGTATAACATTCAATGCCTCGATTATAAGATACGGATATCATCATTTACACTAGACTGTGGAGCGACTGACTACGGAATTTCCACTAGAATGTGGACTGATTAACAACAACATTTACACTAGACTGTGAACCAACTGAACACAGCATTTCCTCTAGACTGTTGACGGACTATCAACAACATTTACACTAGACTGTGACCCAACTGAACACAGAACTGACACTAGACTGTGGACTGATTGACCACAGTATTTATACTAGACTTTGGACCGACTGACCAAAGCATTTACAATAGACTGTGAACCGACTGACCACTTCATTACACTAGACTATGGACTGACTGACCACAGGATTTATACAAGACTGTGGACCGACTGACAACATGATTTACACTAGAATGTGAACTGACTGATCACAGCATTTAAACCAGACTGTGGACTGATTGACCACAGTATTTATTCCAGACTGTGGACCGACTTTCCCACTTGATTTACACTAGACTGTGGACTGACTGACCACAGTATTTATACTAGACTATGGACCGCCTGATCAAAGAATTTATAATAGACTCTGGACTGACTGACCACATGATTTACACTACACTGTGGACTGACTGGACACATTTACAGTAGACCTTGGACTTGATGGACCAATACTTTCACACTAGCCTGTGGATGAATGATCAAAGCATTTACATTAGTCTGAAGACTGACTAACCACAGCATTTACACTATATTTGGACTGCCTGGCCACATTTCCAGAAGACTTTGGGCTGACTGAGCACAGCATTTGCACTTGTTTAAGGACTTACTGACAATATCATTTACTTCCGATTTGGACTGCTTGACCACATTTCTAGTAAAGTTTGGACTGACTGACTATAAAAATTACACTAGTCTAAGGACTGACTTACCACAGCATTTATGCTAGGTGCCGAATTTCTGACAACATTTCTAGAAGACCAGAAGACTATAGACTCAATGACCACAACATTTACACTAGAATGTGGACTGACTGACCACTTTTACAATGGATTGTGGACTGGCCTGCAAAAACTTTTACACTAGTTTATGGAATGACTGACCATAGCATTTAAACTAGGTGTGGACTGCTTGACCACATTTGCATTAAAGATTTGACTGCCTGACTATAACATTTACACAAGTCTAAGGACTGACTGACTACAGCATTTATGCTAGGTGTGGAATTTCTTACCACATTTCCAGTATACCAGAAGACTATTGACTGAATGACCACAACATTTAGGTCAGAATGTGGACTGACAGACCTCTTTTACAATGGACTGTGGAGTGGTGGACAAAAACTTTTACACTAGTTTATGGACTGAATGACCATAGCATTTAAACTAGGTGTGGACTGCCTTACCACATTTCCAGTAAAGTTTTGACTGCCATACTATAACATTTACACTAGTTTAAAGACTGGCTGACGACAGCATTTATGCTAGGTGAGAACTGTCTGACCACATTTCATGTAAACTGTAGTCTAATTATAACATTTACAGAAGACTGTAGAATGACTGAACATAACATATACAGTAAACTATCAAATGACTGACTACAGCTTTCACACTAAACTGGCTACAGTCCTTATACCTGAGATAAGTAATTTTAGCCCTAGTGTGTTATATTTTTCTTTGTGTATAGCATGTAGCAGAACATATAATCACACTTTTGACTATTTACAGGTGACTGACGCCCAGTGAGTGGTGAAATGTGACATTTTTACTTGTGGATTTCTAAGAAAGAATAAGAAAATCTCATCACAGGTAATTAATATTTATATTAATTACTGATAATCGTCGGTTTCGGCATAAGTTCTAGGCCTGCCGAGGTGTAGTAACACCTTCCTGGTACATGAGAATATACTGTTTGTGTTTTTCACATGTATATCTTCTATACCCAACTCCTAGTATAACATAACCATATCTCAGGTACAGAGATAAGGAACATTTCTTCTCTTTATCCTCTGTCTTGTAAAATAAGAAAATGTGCCTATTTGTCATAGAATAGGCTTCTTATCAGCAGTATAGCATTCAATGCAATTCAATTATCAGATACGGATATCATTTACTCTAGACTGTGGAGCGACTGACAACATGATTTACACTAGAATGTGGAATGACTGACCACAGCATTTAAACCAGACTGTGGACTGATTGTCCACAGTATTTATTCCAGACTGTGGACCGACTGACAACATGATTTACACCAGACTGTGGACTGACTGACCACAGTAAGTATACTAGACTATGGACCAGCCTGATCAAAGAATTTATAATAGACTCTGGACTGACTGACCACATGATTTACACTACACTGTGGACTGACTGGACACATTTACAGTAGACCTTGGACTAGACGGAGCAAAACTTTCACACTAGCCTGTGGATGAATGATCAAAGCATTTACATTAGTTTGAAGACTGACTAACCACAGCATTTACACTATGTTTGGACTGCCTGGCCATATTTTCAGAAGACTTTGGGCTGACTGAGTACAGCATTTGCACTTGTTTAAGGACTTACTGACCTTGTCATTTACTTTCGATTTGAAGAATAAAAGGTAGCATCACTGTAGCGCTATAGCTTGCGGACACAAAAATATGAAAAAAGATGAAAAATGAATTGTATCACTGCCTTAGAAATATGAAAAATTGAGAAGTCTTAGCGCATAAAAAGGCCAATTTATGTGTACCTGATAGCCACATTAAGGCTCTTCTCGTATATCAGGTCCTAACTATGCCAATCCTCACTTAGAAAAGTCTGTCTGCATGGGAACATATGAATCCTCTCTCCAGACTAAAATCTACATCTCTGTGGAGGGAAATGAACCTGTTATAATTAAAACGCCTGTGACCACCAGTGTGCTACCTTTTATTCTTGAATTGTATGAGTTGGTGACTCTAGGTTTAAGCACCTGTTCACATTGGATCTATGTTTGGATGTGCCGGTCAGTTTTTGATATGCATTCATTTACCTTCTGCCTGAGCACTCCACCTGGTGGGCACAGGCGTTTTAATTATAACAGGTTCATTACCCCTCCACAGAGATGTAGATTTTAGTCTGGAGAGAGGATTAATATGTTCCCATGCAGACAGACTTTTCTAAGTGAGGATTGGCATAGTTAGGACCTGATATACGAGAAGAGCCTTAACGTGGCTATCAGGTACACATAAATTGGCCTTTTTATGCGCTAAGACTTCTCAATTTTTCATATTTCTAAGGCAGTGATGCAATTCATTTTTCATCTTTTTTCATATTTTGTGTCCGCAAGCTTTAGCGCTACAGTGTGCTACCTTTTATTCTTGAATGTGTATGAGTTGGTGACTCTAGGTTTAAGCAGCTGTTCACATTGGATCTAAGTTTGGATGTGCCGGTCAGTTTTTGATATGCATTCATTTACCTTCTGCCTGAGCACTCCACCTGGTGGTCACAGGCATTTTAATTATAACAGGCTCATTACCCCTCCACAGAGATGTAGATTTTAGTTTGGAGAGAGGATTCATATGTTCCCATGCAGACAGACTTTTCTAAGTGAGGATTGGCATAGTTAGGACCTGATATACGAGAAGAGCCTTAACGTGGCTATCAGGTACACATAAATTGGCCTTTTTATGCGCTAAGACTTCTCAATTTTTCATATTTCTAAGGCAGTGATGCAATTCATTTTTCATCTTTTTTCATATTTTTGTGTCCGCAAGCTATAGCGTAACTGTGTACTACCTTTTATTCTTGAATGTGTATGAGTTGGTGACTCTAGGTTTAAGCACCTGTTCACATTGGATCTATGTTTGGATGTGCCGGTCAGTTTTTGATATTACTTTCGATTTGGACTGCTTGACCAAATTTCAAGAAACGTTTGCACTGGCTGACTATAAAATTTACAATAGTCTAAGGACTGACTGACCACAGCATTTATGCTAGGTGTGGAATTTCTTAACACATTTCCAGTTAACCAGAAGACTATTGACTGAATGACCACAACATTTAGATGAGAATCTAAATATCTTCACAACATTTAGGTCAGAATGAGGATTGACTGACCTCTTTTACAATGGACTGGAGTGGTGGACAAAAACTTTTACACTAGTCTATGGACTGAATGACCATAGCATTTAAACTAGGTGTGGACTGCCTTACCATATTTCCAGTAAAGTTTTGACTGCCATACTATAACATTTACACTAGTTTAAAGATTGGCTGACGACAGCATTTATGCTAGGTGTGGACTGTCTGACCACATTTCATGTAAACTGTAGTCTAACTATAACATTTACAGAAGACTGTAGAATGACTGAACATATACAGTAAACTATCAAATGACTGACTACAGCTTTCACACTAAACTGGCTACAGTCCTTATACCTGAGATAAGTAATTTTAGCCCTAGTGTGTTATATTTTTCTTTGTGTATAGCATGTAGCAGGAACATATTATCACACTTTTGACTATTTACAGGTGACTGACGCCCAGTGAGATGGTGGAACGTGATATTTTTACTTGTGGATTTCAAGAAAAGAATACGAAAAATCTCATCACAGGTAATTAATATTTATATTAATTACTGATAATCGTCGGTTTAGGCATAAGTTCTAGGCCTGCCGAGGTGTAGTAACACCTTCCTGGTACATGAGAATATACTGTTTGTGTTTTTCACATGTATATCTTCTATACCCAACTCCTAGTATAACATAACCATATCTCAGGTACAGAGATAAGGAACATTTCTTCTCCTTATCCTCTGTCTTGTAAAATAAGAAAATGTTCCTATTTGTCATAAAATAGGCTTCTTATCAGCAGTATAGCATTCAATGCCTCGATTATCAGATACGGATATAATTTACTCTAGACTGTGGACGAATGACCACGGAATTTCCACTAGACTGTTGACTGACTAACAACAACATTTACACTAGACTATTGACCGACTGACCACAGCATTTCCTGTAGACTGTGGACGGACAAACAACATTTACACTAGACTGTGAACCAACTGAACACAGAATTTACACTAGACTGTGGACTGATTGACCACAGTATTTATACCAGACTTTGGACCGACTGAACAAAGCATTTACAATAGACTGTGAACCGACTGACCACTTCATTTACACTAGACTATGGACTGACTGACCACAGGATTTATATTAAACTGTGGACCGACTGACAACATGATTTACGCTAGAATGTAGACTGACTGACCACAGTATTTAAACCAGACTGTGGACTGATTGACCACAGTATTTATTCCAGACTGTGGACCGACTGACAACATGATTTACGCTAGAATGTAGACTGACTGACCACAGCATTTAAACCAGACTGTGGACTGACTGACCACAGCATTTAAACCAGACTGTGGACTGACTGACCACAGTATTTATAGTAGACTATGGACCGCCTGAACAAAGAATTTATAATAGACTCTGGACTGACTGACAACATCATTTACACTACACTGTGGACTGACTGAACACATTTACAGTAGACCTTGGACTTGACGGACCAATGCTTTCACACTAGCCTGTGGATGAATGATCAAAGCATTTACATTAGTCTGAAGACTGACTAACCACAGCATTTATACTCTGTTTGGACTGCCTAGCCACATTTTCGGAAGAATTTGGGCTGACTGAGCATAGCATTTGCACTTGTTTAAGGACTTACTGACCATGTCATTTACTTTCGATTCGGACTGCTTGACCTCATTTCCAGTAAAGTTTGCACTGGCTGACTATAAAATTTACACTAGTCTAAGGACTGACTGACCACAGCATTTATGCTAGGTGTGGAATTTCTTACCACATTTCCAGTTTACCAGAAGACTATTGACTGAATTACTACAACATTTACGTCAGAATGTGGACTGACTGATCTCTTTTACAATGGACTGTGGAGTGGTGGACAAAAACGTTTACACTAGTTTATGGACTGAATGACTATAGTATTTAAACTAGGTGTGGACTGCTTGACCACATTTCCAGAAAAGTTTGCACTGGCTGACTATAAAATTTACACTAGTCTAAGGACTGACCGACCACAGCATTTATGCTAGGTGTGGAATTTCTTACCACATTTCCAGTATACCAGAAGACTATTGACTGAATGAGTACAACATTTATGTCAGAATGTGGACTGACTGACCTTTTTTACAATGGAATGTGGAGTGGTGGACAAAAACTTTTACACTAGTTTATGGACTGAATGACCATAGCATTTAAACTAGGTGTGGACTGCCTTACCACATTTCCAGTAAACTTTTGACTGCCATACTATAACATTTACACTAGTTTAAGACTGGATGACGACAGCATTTATGCTAGGTGTGGACTGTCTGACCACATTTCATGTAAACTGTAGTCTAACTGTAACATTTACAGAAGACTGTAGAATGACTGAACATAACATATACAGTAAACTATCGAATGACTGACTACAGCTTTCACACAAAACTGGCAACAGTCCTTATACCCGAGATAAGTAATTTTAGCCCTTGTGTGTTATACTTTTCTTTGTGTATAGCATGTAGCATGAACATATTATCACACATTTGAATATTTACAGGTGACTGACGCCCAGTGAGATGGTGGAAACTAACATTTTTACTTGTGGATTTCAAGAAAGGAATAAGAAAAATCTCATCACAGGTAATTAATATTTATATTAATTACTGATAATTGTCGATTTAGGCATAAGTTCTAGGCCTGCCGAGGTGTAATAACACCTTCCTGTTACATGAGAATATACTGTTTGTGTTTTTCACATGTATATCTTCTATACCCAGCTCCTAATATAACATACCCATATCTCAGGTACAGAGGTAAGGAACATTTCTTCTCCTTATCCTCTATCTTCTAAAATAAGAAAATATTCCTATTTGTCATAGAAGATGCTTCGTAACAGCAGTATAACATTCAATGCCTCGATTATAAGATACGGATATCATTATTTACACTAGACTGTGGAGCGACTGACTACGGAATTTCCACTAGAATGTGGACTGATTAACAACAACATTTACACTAGACTGTGAACCAACTGAACACAGCATTTCCTTTAAACTGTTGACGGACTATCAACAACATTTACACTAGACTGTGACCCAACTGAACACAGAACTGACACTAGACTGTGGACTGATTGACCACAGTATTTATACTAGACTTTGGACCGACTGACCAAAGCATTTACAATAGACTGTGAACTGACTGACCACTTCATTACACTAGACTATGGACTGACTGACCACAGGATTTATACAAGACTGTGGACCGACTGACAACATGATTTACACTAGAATGTGAACTGACTGATCACAGCATTTAAACCAGACTGTGGACTGATTGACCACAGTATTTATTCCAGACTGTGGACCGACTGACAACATGATTTACACTAGACTGTGGACTGACTGACCACAGTATTTATACTAGACTATGGACCGCCTGATCAAAGAATTTATAATAGACTCTGGACTGACTGACCACATGATTTACACTACACTGTGGACTGACTGGACACATTTACAGTAGACCTTGGACTTGATGGACCAATACTTTCACACTAGCCTGTGGATGAATGATCAAAGCATTTACATTAGTCTGAAGACTGACTAACCACAGCATTTACACTATGTTTGGACTGCCTGGCCACATTTCCAGAAGACTTTGGTGCTGACTGAGCACAGCATTTGCACTTGTTTAAGGACTTACTGACCATATCATTTACTTTCGATTTGGACTGCTTGACCACATTTCCAGTAAAGTTTGGACTGACTGACTATAAAAATTACACTAGTCTAAGGACTGACTTACCACAGCATTTATGCTAGGTGCCGAATTTCTGACAACATTTCTAGAAGACCAGAAGACTATAGACTCAATGACCACAACATTTACACTAGAATGTGGACTGACTGACCACTTTTACAATGGATTGTGGACTGGCCTGCAAAAACTTTTACACTAGTTTATGGAATGACTGACCATAGCATTTAAACTAGGTGTGGACTGCTTGACCACATTTGCATTAAAGATTTGACTGCCTGACTATAACATTTACACAAGTCTAAGGACTGACTGACTACAGCATTTATGCTAGGTGTGGAATTTCTTACCACATTTCCAGTATACCAGAAGACTATTGACTGAATGACCACAACATTTAGGTCAGAATGTGGACTGACAGACCTCTTTTACAATGGACTGTGGAGTGGTGGACAAAAACTTTTACATAGTTTATGGACTGAATGACCATAGCATTTAAACTAGGTGTGGACTGCCTTACCACATTTCCAGTAAAGTTTTGACTGCCATACTATAACATTTACACTAGTTTAAAGACTGGCTGACGACAGCATTTATGCTAGGTGAGAACTGTCTGACCACATTTCATGTAAACTGTAGTCTAATTATAACATTTACAGAAGACTGTAGAATGACTGAACATAACATATACAGTAAACTATCAAATGACTGACTACAGCTTTCACACTAAACTGGCTCCAGTCCTTATACCTGAGATAAGTAATTTTAGCCCTAGTGTGTTATATTTTTCTTTGTGTATAGCATGTAGCAGGAACATATAATCACACTTTTGACTATTTACAGGTGACTGACGCCCAGTGAAGTGGTGAAATGTGACATTTTTACTTGTGGATTTCTAAGAAAAGAATAAGAAAATCTCATCACAGGTAATTAATATTTATATTAATTACTGATAATCGTCGGTTTCGGCATAAGTTCTAGGCCTGCCGAGGTGTAGTAACACCTTCCTGGTACATGAGAATATACTGTTTGTGTTTTTCACATGTATATCTTCTATACCCAACTCCTAGTATAACATAACCATATCTCAGGTACAGAGATAAGGAACATTTCTTCTCTTTATCCTCTGTCTTGTAAAATAAGAAAATGTGCCTATTTGTCATAGAATAGGCTTCTTATCAGCAGTATAGCATTCAATGCAATTCAATTATCAGATACGGATATCATTTACTCTAGACTGTGGAGCGACTGACAACATGATTTACACTAGAATGTGGAATGACTGACCACAGCATTTAAACCAGACTGTGGACTGATTGTCCACAGTATTTATTCCAGACTGTGGACCGACTGACAACATGATTTACACCAGACTGTGGACTGACTGACCACAGTAAGTATACTAGACTATGGACCAGCCTGATCAAAGAATTTATAATAGACTCTGGACTGACTGACCACATGATTTACACTACACTGTGGACTGACTGGACACATTTACAGTAGACCTTGGACTAGACGGAGCAAAACTTTCACACTAGCCTGTGGATGAATGATCAAAGCATTTACATTAGTTTGAAGACTGACTAACCACAGCATTTACACTATGTTTGGACTGCCTGGCCATATTTTCAGAAGACTTTGGGCTGATGGTACAGCATTTGCACTTGTTTAAGGACTTACTGACCTTGTCATTTACTTTCGATTTGAAGAATAAAAGGTAGCATACTGTAGCGCTATAGCTTGCGGACACAAAAATATGAAAAAAGATGAAAAATGAATTGTATCACTGCCTTAGAAATATGAAAAATTGAGAAGTCTTAGCGCATAAAAGGCCAATTTATGTGTACCTGATAGCCACATTAAGGCTCTTCTCGTATATCAGGTAATGTAATGTGATCAGTCCTCATATAGCGTCTTGTGCTTGGGCGA
Source organism: Oophaga sylvatica (assembly GCA_033576555.1). Lineage (NCBI taxonomy): Eukaryota > Metazoa > Chordata > Amphibia > Anura > Dendrobatidae > Oophaga > Oophaga sylvatica. Next base: position 423,282,338 of record JARQOD010000001.1, on the reverse strand, counting down.
TGAAATACTTGAGACACAGTTGAAAAAGAAAGTCTTGTATGCCTCATACAAATTGGGAAAAATAAACATACAGGTTGCAAACACAGAAGCAGGAGACACAGCAGGCCAAAGTAATCTAAGTTCATCAAAATCTCCACAACAGATTCAGATCTTTTCATGTTACCGCAATTCATGCAACCCCCGGGTTTTTAAGACGAGTTCAGAGTCCACAAGAGCTCCGAGTTTTAGTAGAAAATGGTGGAGTACAAAGTCCCCAAGGGGTTTGGAGTCGAAAACGGTTCACTGCGGCCAGATTCGAAGCAAAAGATTG
>JARQOD010000001.1:423264209-423281928 GCA_033576555.1 Oophaga sylvatica | reverse complement strand
TGTATGGGGGTGAGTCCGTTCCTCCTCGTGGTGCCCCTGGAAAATGCCTGCTGCTGCAGGCTAAACTGACACGGACAAATACTGTTGTAATTTAAATTCTTTTGTGACAGCAAGAACGGAAGGATGAAAAATTCATACTTTGGACAGATTACAAGTACAGGATTCTCTGTCACAAATAAGAATATGATGATGAAGATGAAGCAGAATATGAATAAGAATAATAGTTTAATAAGAAGAATATGAGTATGTTAACAAAGATGAATAGCAAGAAGTTTAAGAAGAAGATAAAGAAGGTGAAGATGAAATAATTTGATGAAAAAGATGATGCTGCAGAAGATTATGAAGGAGAAAGTGTGTGAAAAGTTAAAAAGGTGAAGATGAAGAGCATGGAAGTTGTGTAATATACATATTTGCCAAAATATAAAAAACGTTAACATTGTCAATTTCTTCGTCAATCCGAACATCTTTAAAAAAAAAAATATTTATGCTATTCCATTTGATTGGGTTAAACATCTATGCCTTTAATGTCTCCTCAACCTTCCCCAATACATTCTACATTACTCTTTCTTGTTTTCCTTCATGTACAATTAACCAACAAGGCAAGAATGGGTTTTTTTTAATTTCGATATTTGTTCCCATAGACTTACATGGGACTTCCGTATCGGTATCGGTATCGCCGAATTTTAGTGATATCGGCGATACCATTCCGATTCCGATACTTTAGGATATCGGAAAGTATCGCTCAACTCTAATGAGGACGTGATTATGGATGAAGTAGAAAATGTGATGAAGAGTGCTAAAAAGAATAAGACCACCAGGGAAAGACGGATTGCCGGTAGAATTCTATGTGAAAGCGTGGGATTTCCTGGGTGCTGATTTGACTGAGATATGTAAGTACATGTGGGAGAATAGTAAGTTGTGTGAATCAATGAAGGAGGGGGTGGTTGTGCTTGTGTATAAGAAAGGTGAGAGAAAGTGTTTAGAGAATTGGAGACCTATAACGCTGCTGAATGCAGATTACAAAATCTATAGCAATTGTTGGTGAATCGTATGCGTGAGGTGATTGGTAATGTTGTGGATGAGGATCAGGTGTGTGCGGTGCCTGGAGAAGTATGAGTGATAACTTATTGTTATTAAGGGATTGATTGGGGACTGCATGGGAAGGAAACAGAAGTGTATGGTTCTGACAATTGATTTTGAGAAAGCGTTTGATAGGGTCTGGCATGTGTTTTGTTTAAAGTTCTGGAAAGAATGGGATTTCCTAAAAAATTTGTGAATGGGATAATGTCTTTGTATGATTGTGTGTCAAGCGAGTTTCTTGTTAATGGATGGTTTGAGTGAGAAAGTGAATATTATGTCTGGTGTAAGGCAGGGGTGTCCCATGTCCCCTGTCTTATTTGTATGTGTGATTGAACCTTTGTTGTGCTTGGTGAGACGTGATAAAGTGGTGCGAGGTTTGTTGGTACCGGGGAATGGTGGAAGCATGTGAAAGTTCTTGATATATGGATGATGTTGTGGTTGTGAGTGAAAGTGTTGCGTCTATGAGTAGAGTTAAGTTGCTTTTGGAGTTTTCTGTGGTGCGTCTGGTTTTAGAGTGAATTGGAATAAATGTAGTTTTAAATGTTTTGGGATGATGGGGTTAAAATGGAGGGGGTTAAATGTGAGGAGGGTGCACTCAAAGTGCTGGGAGTATTATTTAATAAGGAGCTGGAAGGTAAGGAGAGCTGGGAGGAGTGTGGATTACGCATAGAGCGTAAGTTAAATTTTTGGCGACTGAGAGACTTGACCTTGAGTGGTAAGATTTTGGTCATAAAAGCGGTGATTCTTCCGATTCTGCTTTGTATTGCAACAGTTTTTCCACCGTCTAATAGGAAAATAAAGAGTGGAAAAGTTAGTTTTTACTTTTTTCTGGAGTAGTAAAATAGAAAAACTTAAGAGGAAAGTCTTTTTAAGGCATGTCACCATGGTGGCATGGCCTTTCCAAACATTGAGATTTTTCTGGGGCTTCAGTATATCAAAACGGTAGTTATTTTGTTGAATAAAGGAAATAAGGGAGCGTATATGGCAAGATATTCTGCTGGTTGGATGTTGTATGGCTTGTGTTGGAGAAAGAGGGATGCTAGAGTGCCTGTTGCTTTCAAGTGTCCGTTTTGGTATGAGGTGATTGAAAAGTTTGTGAGGAAGCATGATTTACTGAGTGTGCCGATGAATGATTTTAGAATGGCTAAGAAGGTGATGAAAATAATACATAAGAATGATGTGGAGAGTAATATTGTGGGTTTGAGAGGAATGAAGTCTCGGTTGCATGGAAGAGTTTGGAATGCATGGGATGTCTAATAGACAAAGGGATTTGTATGGATGTCCTTGCACAATATTTTGCCTGTGCGACAGGTTCAGAAGAGACGAGGTCTGACCAGAACGGAAGTGTGCCCGAGAGAAGGATGTGGTGGTTGTGAGACTGTGTGGCATACTATGTGGACTGTGATTACGCGTACAGTGTGTGGAAGTGTGTAGGTGTGTTGTGTAAGGAATTAGCGGGGGTGAGTTTTTATTGACTGGCGTGTTGCAATGTTTGGAATTGGTGCATGTGGTCGTGTGAAAAATAGAATCCTATGGTTAATTATGACTTGTGTGATGCAGAGTTTGTGGGATGTGAGGAATTTAGGAATTTTCAAAGAGAAGCATTTATCTGTGAATAAGTGTGTCGGGCTGATCCTTTCTAGATTATACTTGATTTATAAATTAGACAGTGAAGGCGGTGGTGGTTCTGATGCGAGGGCGTTTGGAAATTTAAAAAATTGGCAGCACTTGATCAAATATCAGTGAATTTTAGTGATGTTTATTGATGTTTATGACGTCTTTTGTGTATAACCTTTAGTTTGTTATGCTGAATTAAATATGAACCATGATGATGAGAGTTGAAACAACGACGTTTAAGATGATGAGCTTATATTGAGTTGTTTATAACTAACCTGAATGGTTTTAAAAAAAAAAAAAAAAAAAGAAACACAGTGTCTGCAAATTGAGATTCTGGTTTGGCTATTATCCTAGGTCATGTGATAAGGCTCGTTAAAGGGTCGACATTGACTTGTAGGATTGCTACCTTCCAAAAGGTGGCACTAGAGTTCTAGCTCTCTTCCTCTCTGAAGAGACAATTTGCATAATCTGCACAAGGAAACGTTACCCCTTGGAACTTGGCACAGTCGTCATACTGGCCACTTTTTTTCCCTGACGCTCTTCCCCGATACACACTTTCTACCGTACTCCTACACTGGAAGTGATGGCTCAAACAAACGTCCCTTCACTGCGGCCTAGTTGTTTCTCTCTGCACTGGTTCTGCTCACTCGAGTCAGCTCTCCTGGCTCTTGTCTCTCTTGAGTCTTTACTGGGATCTGGTATCTTGGCTTCTCTACTTGGATCTGGTGTCTCGACTCCTCTACTTGGATATGGTTTGTCAACTCTTTTGCTCAGACCTGGTCTCTCTACTCCTTTACTTGGATCTGGTGTCTCGTAATGGCGATTATGAGTGCGCTTACTGTACCACACATCCGTCTTGCTACAGATTTGGGTGCCACTGCCAATTTCTCCCCTTCACTGTCCTTCTAGGTCTTTTATAATTACTAACTATGCCACAGCTATCAACTCACCTGGTGTCTCCTCCAATCTCTTCCCAGAGGGAACATGCACTTCACTCTTTAGTTCCTACTAATGCAATTCTTTCTGCTTTCATTTTCTTTATCGCCTTTGACCAACAGATGGCAGTGTTTGCTTGCAGCAACTGTGTTAGGCATTACCTGTGTGTCTCCCGCTTATCTACACATCACAGGATGACTGGAAGCCCGAAAGAGAGGAAGATATAGGAAAGAAGACAAAGGAGCCAATTTGGGGACAACTGGGAATTGTGGTTGAGATATAGGGCGGGCCGAATAGAGGTGAGCAAATCATTTTTTAATTCCTCTCCTAGGATACAAAATCAATCAAAATTACAGCCGGATAGATTCTATACAGCTAAAATTCATGCTAATAAACTTTCAAAAATTTGGATTATGGCAAATCTTTCTAAGAAAATTCAAAATAAATTAAATTCATTGTGAATATATTTGCTCATTTATACTACTAGGTTCTTGGCAGATTATTGGTTTACATCAGCCTCTTCTTCTGTCCTTCTGTCCAGTCAGTTTAGTCTACAGTGACCTTGCAGGTCTTTCTTTTTCATCTCCTTGTTTGCAGTGTTCCCACTCCTTTTCCCAGGTTCAAGCAGATCCTAGAAGACAGTGATCCATGTGCCAAATAAATGGTTGCCTGAAGCTGAAATTATGTGGTAATTAGTGTTGAGCATTTCCGATACCGCAAGTATCGGGTATCGGCCGATATTCGCGTTATCGGAATTCCGATACTTAATTTCCCATACTTTTTTCAATATCGTATACCGGAATCGGAAGTTCCCATAATTCTTTGAGAGGCAATGTGATTTAGTCAGCCAATGAGGAATCCTACGAAGTGTGGGCACATCCTGTAATGCTGCGGTCATCTTAACTAATGGCATGGCTGTGATTGGCTGCTGAAATGATGTCAGAATGCACTATAAAAGGCGCCGCCGCCATTTTAGCGTCACTGTGCTGTGAACTCAGTAAGGGACAGAACGCTACTCTGCTCACTCTGAGGGACAGTTAGATATTGCGATTTTGTGTACTACTGTGCTTGAGGCAGGCTAGTTTACCAACCGCTGTGTAAAACTTCATTTTGCCAGTGTTGTTTTAACAGCTCTGTGCAAGGTGTGTGTGTGACAGTGCAGGTGACGCTGCAGTTTGCTCTGCATCCACCGCTGTTTGTAGGCATCTGCACGTGTCACTGACTCTTTTTTTTTTTTATTTTATTTAGTGGAATTGGTGCAGCTCCATTATATTAGAAAAAAATCAAATCTATTAGTGTGACGTGCTTCCATCCGTATACAATACATTGGTTGCAAACACTATAGAAGTACAGAAAGGAGCTTTTCACAGATTGTGGACAGTTGTGTTTCAGTGTTCACTTCAGTCTTGTGTTTTTTACTTTTTTGAGTGCAGATCACGCTCCAGTTACTTGTTCAAGCACTGCTGCTTGTACTCTGCTGAGCGTGTCTCAGTGGCTCATCCTTTTCATTTATCTCCAATTGGTTCTGCTACATTCCATTTAAAATAAATCTAATCTATTAGTGTGACGCGCTTCCATCCGTATACAATACATTGGTTGCAAACACTATAGAAGTACAGAAAGGAGCTTTTTCACAGATTGTGGACAGTTGTGTTTCAGTGTTCACTTCAGTCTGTGTTTTTTACTTTTTTGAGTGCAGATCACGCTCCAGTTACTTGTTCAAGCACTGCTGCTTGTACTCTGCTGAGCGTGCTCAGTGGCTCATCCTTTCATTTATCTCCAATTGGTTCTGCTACATTCCATTTAAAATAAATCTAATCTATTAGTGTGACGCGCTTCCATCCGTATACAATACATTGGTTGCAAACACTATAGAAGTACAGAAAGGAGCTTTTCACAGATTGTGGACAGTTGTGTTTCAGTGTTCACTTCAGTCTGTGTTTTTTACTTTTTTGAGTGCAGATCACGCTCCAGTTACTTGTTCAAGCACTGCTGCTTGTACTCTGCTGAGCGTGTCTCAGTGGCTCAATCCTTTTCATTTATCTCCAATTGGTTCTGCTACATTCCATTTAAAATAAATCTAATCTATTAGTGTGACGCGCTTCCATCCGTATACAATACATTGGTTGCAAACATATAGAAGTACAGAAAGGAGCTTTTCACAGATTGTGGACAGTTGTGTTTCAGTGTTCACTTCAGTCTGTGTTTTTTACTTTTTTGAGTGCAGATCACGCTCCAGTTACTTGTTCAAGCACTGCTGCTTGTACTCTGCTGAGCGTGTCTCAGTGGCTCATCCTTTTCATTTATCTCCAATTGGTTCTGCTACATTTCCATTTAAAATAAATCTAATCTATTAGTGTGACGCGCTTCCATCCGTATACAATACATTGGTTGCAAACAATATAGAAGTACACAAACGGGCCTTTCACAGCTACTGAACATGGGTTTTTAATTTTTTAACTAAATATGTATTTTTTCAAATGACACAAATATAAGTAATGTTGAAGAGGAATAGTCCTACATCCATTGTTTGCACAATATTACAGGTGTACATCATGTCCCTTAATCAACAATGTATTATATTTACTTGTATGCTTTTATTTAAAAGCCAAGAACACAGAAGGATAACCTTCGCACTGCAGCTGTTGTCAAAGTTCAACCCACATTATGCACTTCCAACATTGCAGCATTTGAGGCATGATGTGAGTTGGATTGGTCAAAGTTATGGAGTGAGAAGGTTCACCATCAGTACCCTATAGCATAAGTATGCTTTTGTGTTAGCATTTGTGTTAGACATGTGGATATCTGCCATAATATGTCACAATTATTTAGTTACAGATTTGTTACCAACACTAATCATTGAATGGTTTTAAATTTGACGTTTCACTTGTTTACAGCTTAGAAATAAGGTGTAGCCTGATATCTATGTGTAGCACTAGCCACTTTAACATGTCATGTTTTTTTAAACATGTGTAGCTAGGTAGCAGTAATTTTTGCCGGACACACAGCAGGGGAACAGCAGGCGTTACTGAACCCCACTATCACTATAGCTTGTGTATTGGTCTGTGGACACGACACTTCTGAGCAGCAACTGGCAGTGTTGTAGCCCAGGGAGTATAAGCTCAGGTGGTAGAAAGATGAACATAACAGGAGACATGGAAAACGTTGCCAACCAGTTAGTTTAATCTGAAACCGGACAGGCAAATTCAGGCGAGATCCATGCCTAGTCATTTTCAGAAAAGTAAGCCGTTCTACATTATCGTAGGATAGTCGCATGCAACGGTCTGTTAGTACACCACCTGCAGCAGTAAAGACGCGCTCCGATAATACACTGGCAGCAGATCAAGCCAGCACCTCCAATGCATACTGGCTAAGCTCTGGCCATGTATCCAGCTTAGAGACACAAAACTTGAATGGGGAAGAGCCATCTGAGAGTACACTGAGAGGGCAAGACATGTAGTCTGTAACCATCTTACGGAAATGTTGCCTCCTGCTGACTGGAGCCGTCTCGGATGGTGTAGACATTGGTGGCGCTGCCACAAAACTTCGACACATTTGGAACATACTGTTCTTGCCCTGTGCAGAGGCGCTGCTTGTGCTCCCTCTTGTTGCAGAGCTGTCTCCACTGCCTCGACGCACAGAGCTGCTTTGTAAATCAGTAGCAGCAGCAGTGCTCTCGGCTGAATGGAGAACATTATGGATTGCACCAGTGTGTCTTGGTACTTCCGCATTTTACGCTCCCGGTTCAACGGTGTGATGAGGCTTTGTAAGTTGTCCCGGTAGCGAGGGTCTAGGAGGGTGTACACCCAATAATCAGACGTGGTGTGAATGTGTTCGATGCGGCGGTCGTTTCTCAGCCACTGCAGCATGAAATCAACCATGTGCTGCAGACTCCCAACTGGCCAAGAAACGTTGTCCCCTGCAAGAGGCGTCATCTCCGCCTGCTGTGCATCACCCCACCCTTGGTCTACATACTGACTAGAGCATTGTCTACCTCCCTCTGGAGCGATGTCTTCCTCCTCCATTGACTCCTCCTCATCCTCCTCACAAAGTCCTTCAAATACAATAAATTTACAAAATTTAAAACTCAAAATTTAAAAACTTTGTATCATAATTCTGTAACATCAGTTTATGGAAACACAATAGCATTACAAAAGGATAGACAAAAAATGTACATTATGTGCTTTGTAAATACATTAAAAGTTTGTAATGGTTATGAAAATATAGACAGCGACTCTGGAGGTTCAATTGTTGATACAGCATGGTACTTTGAAAGTCCTCCAGCCCCTTTTTGAGGAACCACGTTGCGCTGACTGTCCAGAAGGTGATGGAATTTGTGACTCCTCATCCTCCACCTCTTCCAAAACCTCATGCCTTAGTGCTTGCAGTGTTTTTTGAAGCAGGCAGATAAGGGGGACAGTCAGGCTGACTAGTGCATCATCTGCACTCGCCATCCGCGTTGACTCATCAAACGCACGCAAAACGTGGCAGATATCCTTCATAGAGTCCTTCGGCACTCATTACACTGGCAGTGGCTGCCCATTCATTATAGGATCCAATTCTAATTACTGGTTCTCACCAACAAAGCTCTCCACAGTGCAGCACCCCTCCTACATCTCCTCCCTCATTTCTATCTATCGGCCTAACCGACTGCTGCGCTCTGCAAACGACTTTCGACTAACCTCTGCACTAATACGTACCTCACACTCCCGACTCCAAGACTTCTCCTGCTCTACGCCAATCCTCTGGAATGCTGTACCCCAAGAAATTAGGACTATCCACAATTTGCATGGTTTCAGGCGCTCCCTCAAAACACATTTGTTCAGAGCGGCCTATCACATTCACTAATCAAAGTCATTCTATGTATTCTGTGTAAGTGTGTGTGTGTCTCTAGCCCATTCACTATCTCCATCCCTCAGTCCTTAAGATGGCTGGAACATCATTGTAAATGCACCATTGTATATAAACACCTATACTTTGTATCTCCCCCATCTCATTGTACATTGTAAGCTGTCACGAGCAGGGGCGACTTATTTAGCTTAAATTATTGTATTGTTAACGTTGTTACTTATGACTTGTGTTCTGAAACGGCTAAACTGTAAAGCGCTGCGGAATATGATGGCGCTATATAAATAAATATTATTATTATTCCTCTGAGCTGCTCCCACCACCTTCCTGTTCCTCATGCCATGTTGGGTCTTGGACCTCATCATCTCCACTACCCTCTTCCAACACCTGCTGTTGGGTGGTCTGGCCAGCACCATGCTCAACAGAAACTGGCACCTGGGTCTCATCATCATCAGATGCGTTCTGCGGTGTGCTGACCATCGGCACTGTCTCACCCGCCTCTTCAGATTCAGAGAGACACAGCTGTTGCGCATCACTGCATACTCCCTCTTCACATTACAGAATGCTTCTTGGCTGGGCCTCTGTTTGCAAGCCAATAGATTCTGAGAACAGAAGCAGACACTCAGCTGGCTCCTGTACAGAACTCTCTGACTGCCTGGGCAATTTGCCAGGCGGTGAAGAGACAGATGGTTGCCCAACAGTGCTGTGGTCCTGAGAGGAGGTGGAAGCAATTGAAGTCGATGCATTGGCTGACATCCAAACAACAACGGCTTCAATTTGTTCTTCCCGCAGCAGGGGGGTACTCCGAGCTCCTACAAAAGTGCGCATAAAGGAACGCTCATGGGGAAAACTGGTGGATGCTGTGTCACTGGGGCCGCAGCAGCCACAGAATCCCCACGTCCTCTCCCTGAAGAAACTCCACGACCACGTGCCTTACTCCCTGCCTTCTTCATCTTGGTAGATTGATAAAGAAACTCTGAAAAGTTATAAGGTCTAAGTGTGGTTATTCCGCAGAGACTGCAGTGAACACTGCACACAACTGTTCACTACCCAATGCGTCTCAGCAGGAAGGCAGTCTGTGCGTCAAAACAAAGGCACAAGCATACATCCATGTACCCTGTTATAAAGCTATATAAAAAAAATTATGTAGTAGTGACGCACACTTTATTGAGGTACAGTATTACATCGCCATTCACCATCTGTGGCTATGCAGTCTCATCTATATATACCTTATCTATCTGTTGTCATGCTTCCAAGTCGACAGTCACAGTCAGCCATAAATAGCAATTTTCACTATGCACTATGCACTTTTGAAAGGTTATGTTTGTTAATAAAAATGATTATTGCCACATATTATGAGTATTACATGATGGAAATTGTATAATTTTGTATAAAATATTTAGTGACATTATTCAGCAAATGGAACATTTTAGTAATATCACAGATAACTTGTAATGCTGATGATGTTTTGAAGTCAGACATTCATTGTCTATACAATAAAAATGGTGTACATACTGTTACTTATCCATCATTAATGGATTCAGATATGTACTTGTATGCTTTTATGTACAACCGTATAGCAGATTCCTTAACTAATTTATTTTGTGGTTTGCATTGCTGTTCAACATGTTAATGTATGTGTTTATGTTTGTCAATTCTTTATTTATCTAGATATTAGTTTAAATGAAATCATCATCTTATGGTAGTAAAGGTTATCTTTCTCTTGTTTGAAGTATAGACATTTAAAATTGACAGGTAACAAGGAAATTACTTGATCTAGTATTTAAACATCCTCCTTGACCCTGGGCTCCAACACCGCCAGTTGTTGCTCGGAAGTGCTGTTAGCACAGTCAACACTTGCTCCTGTGTTACTGGGGTTCAGTAACGTCAGCTGGTCCTCGGTTGTGCCATTGGCTCTTTTCCTTCTGCTGCCCCTCCGGGTTCCAGCACAGTCAGCTGGTCCTCGTTACTTGCATTGGCTCTTGTACCTTCTGCTACCCGTCCGGGTTCCAGTACCGTCAACTGGTTCTCCGCAGTGCCTTTGGCCTAGGTGCCTCCATCTCGGTATCCGAGTTCCAGCAACGTCTGCTGGTCCTTGGTAGTGCTTTGGAGCACAGGTACCTCCTGCTTAGTAACCGTGTCCCAGTAACGTCAGCTGGTCCTCGGTTGTGCCATTGGCTCTTTTCCTTCTGCTGCCCCTCCGGGTTCCAGTACCGTCAACTGGTTCTCCGCAGTGCCTTTGGCCTAGGTGCCTCCATCTCGGTATCCGAGTTCCAGCAACGTCTGCTGGTCCTTGGTAGTGCTTTGGAGCACAGGTACCTCCTGCTTAGTAACCGTGTCCCAGTAACATCAGCTGGTACAAGATTGTGCTACAAATACAAGATACGGAACAAGAGACACAAGAACAATAAGCAGAAGATCTAAAAGCAGAAGAACATGAAGTATAAGACCAAAATGAAGAGCAAAATATATGCTCTAAATTCTAAGCAGAAGAAGACTAAGCAGTGTATGGGGGTGAGTCCGTTCCTCCTCGTGGTGCCCCTGGAAAATGCCTGCTGCTGCAGGCTAAACTGAACACGGACAAATACTGTTGTAATTTAAATCTTTTGTGACAGCAAGAACGGAAGGATGAAAAATTCATACTTTGACAGATTACAAGTACAGGATTCTCTGTCACAAATAAGAATATGATGAAGAAGATGAAGCAGAATATGAATAAGAATAATAGTTTAATAAGAAGAATATGAGTAATGTTAACAAAGATGAATAGCAAGAAGTTTAAGAAGAAGATAAAGAAGGTGAAGATGAAGAATAATTTGATGAAAAAGATGATGCTGCAGAAGATTATGAAGGAGAAAGTGTGTGAAAAGTTAAAAAGGTGAAGATGAAGAGCATGGAAGTTGTGTAATATACATATTTGCCTAAATATAAAAAACGTTAACATTGTCAATTTCTTCGTCAATCCGAACATCTTTAAAAAAAAAAATATTTATGCTATTCCATTTGATTGGGTTAAACATCTATGCCTTTAATGTCTCCTCAACCTTCCCCAATACATTCTACATTACTCTTTCTTGTTTTCCTTCATGTACAATTAACCAACAAGGCAAGAATGGGTTTTTTTTAATTTCGATATTTTGTTCCCATAGACTTACATGGGACTTCCGGTATCGGTATCGGGTATCGCCGATATTTTAGTGATATCGGCGATACCATTCCGATTCCGATACTTTAGGATATCGGAAAGTATCGCTCAACTCTAGTGGTAATTCATTTGTTACTGTTTCTTTTTAGGGGTCTATGCTGGAAATCCAAATTTACCAAATAGCGGGATTGTTTAAAGCAAAAATTTGATCTGTAACCACAGCAAGAGGTAGTTTACTTCATATAATCACTGAGATATAACAAACAACTTATCTGTCTTTAGTATGCTCCCTCTAGTGGTGGCTACAGCAAGCCAGAATATTACCACTGGACTGTATAAAGGGCAGCAGGAGATATCTTCCTGAATTAATGCCCCTTGAACTGAGTATGCTTTCCGCCTTTGTGCTGACGACGGCTTGCTTGTGTCTCTAATTTGTCCATCTCCCTTTAGATTTTTACTTGTCCGTCTGTTTAGTGGACTGCAGGACCTTCTATGGCTCCTTTCAACTACCTGCGTTTTTTAAATTCTCCCTTAAGAAATCAACTATTGAAAGCTTAAAGCTGCTGTCTGGACTATAAAAAGTAAATCTCTAATGCCAGGAAATATGCTAAAAACCCACCTCCTATTGTCCTGTTAATGCTGCCAATGGTGATCTGTGCTTATTTCCCACTTGTACTACAGTAATTCATGCCAGCCATGTGCCTGTGAGATTTACATTAGTTATGAGTGAACGTGCTCAGTGATATATGGTTATGACTCAAGTATCTGGATGCTCGGATTCACTGCCAGTCGCTATAATGCTGTAGCCATCTTGGTAGTGGCATTACTGTGATTGGCGGGCAACATTACCTCATCAAATGTTATAAAAGGACCGGAGGCACCAGACTAGGCACACTGACGTCACTGCACAGCTCAGGGACAGTTCTGGTTGGAGGGAGAGAGTAGTTGACTAGACCTGTGTGCACAGTTTTAGAAATCTGAGTCATCCAGTGATGATACTTTGCTGAACCATCATACTAAAAGTCCTTCTGAGGGCTAATCTTGTGCTTTGCTGTTTCTGTTGCTGTTTCTATGCTATACATTCTGCATTTAGCCTAAACACAGCTGCTGGAGCAGGGAGAGTGGTGAATACAGCCTATATGCAGGGCTTAGGGCTTTGCAGTCCATTGCTAAATATATGGCTGCTGCAAGTGACCACATTTTTTCTTTTTAGTGAAAAAATTGACTGTATTGTCATCTATACAATTTAACCTGCTCTGTGTGAAATTACAGTGGTTTAAAATAAAAAAAAAACACTTGGTCTGCTACAGGGGACCACATTTATTGTTCCAAAAATTGACTATTGTCATCTACACAGTTTAACCTGCTTAGTGTGAAATTACAATGGTTTGACATTTTTAAAAACAGCTTGACCACTACAGGTAACCAGGGGGAGGGATCAGCAGCACCTAAACAAGGAGGAAGAGGCAGCAAGGTGACCACAGGAAGAAGGTGTGCAACTGTTCCACAGAGCACTGACACTCGTGAATTTCTCCGTCAAATAATTAGGTGTTCCCCACTCTGGGACTTTTTTTAAAGAGAGTTCTGAGACAAAAAATGATGATTTGCAACCTGTGCCATACCATGATCAACAGGGGCCTGACCACTAAGAGTCTAACCACCATCAGCATGATTAGACACATGTCATTTAAGAGCCTGACTCGGTGGACTGACCGCTTGGGTTAATGATGGTTTTGCTGGTGACACCATTGCTTCTTCCCCTCTGAAAGGTGCTTGCCAATCTCCTATCCATGACACTGGCACAGATGCCTCCAACCCTGCACCTGTCCTTGCACATTCTGAAGCACCATCATCAATCACTTCCAAATCATTGTCCCAGCACAGCGTTCAGCTGTTACTCCCTACCCCTGGACTTAAAACGAAAAAATAAAGTTCCCAGCCACCAACCCATAGGCCCAAATGCTAAAAGGGCACATTTCCAGGCTGCTTGAAATGGAAATGTTGATTTTTAGGCTTGCAGACGTAAAGCATTTCTGCTGACGCATGGCGGCAACTGTCCCTCGGTACTCAGTCCCCAGCCACCACTATCTCTCATGGTGTGGTGTCCCCACCTTGTACCAGCATAATGCAGATAAATTGGATGCAGCAACATAGAGGCACAGAGCAAGGGTTAACAGGGATTTGGTTTAATTAACACAGGGAGGTTTCTCCTCGCAGGGAGCTAAAAGGGTTAAAACAGATTTTATGCTAAAGAACGCAAAGAACAGGTTAATTTAAGGCCACAGTCTAGGCATTTAAGTGTTCCACTTATCGTGAGTCTGTGGTTGTTCACTTCTCCAAAGCTGAAAGCAGGAAGCCCGCTGATGCAGGTGTTGCGATCTTCAGTCTTCCCACCCAAAAGATCTGTATGCACTCTTCTGCCGGCAACGGACGATCTCCGGTCTGACCCTCTGAGCCCCTAGTCCATCACATTGCTCAGCAGCCAGGAGTCTTTCACCACAATTTCTCATCCGGTGTGCCCTGCAATTGGGAGTTCCGCACAACACTATTTCGCTCGGCATTCTCTGCAATTGGGAGTTCTGCACGACACTCTCCCACTCTCACTAGCATGTGGACTAACTCTATCCACGGTGCGCTGCAGGTTTCTGCCCTCTCTCCTCTCCGACAGGAACTCTCTCGCTCTTCCCACAGAAAAACTCCCATCTGGCTCTCGCTTACCACGCCCCCCCTCAGCAGGTTATGGGTCCTCTCTGTCCTCAATTTCCTTCCCCCTTGCAACAAGGGACATGGTCCCAGCAGTTCTGGACCTGGTGCTCTGTCAGCACCCACAGGCCGGTCTTCTTCCTTACACCAGCACATGTCCAGGAACATCATCCGTGCTCTCATGAACGCACTAACTGGGATTGTCCACTTAATGATCGAACAAGCGTTTGTGGCCAGGGATGCTCCTCCTCATCCTCCATCTCCAATTTGGTATTGGAGACCATGTCGTACACATCATCTGGAAGCTAGAAGCTCTGCAGCACTGCCTAGGCAAAGCAGCAACAGGTTCTGCTGAAGCTAATTTGTTTAGGAGACAAACCGCAAACCGCAGCAGAGTTATTGAAAGGAATAACAGACTAGACAGATCTGTGGCTTTTGCTGCTGAACCTCCAATGAGGCATGGTCATGTGTAATAAAGAGAGTAACCTGGTGGCCGCTGTAAAGCTTGGAAAGCTCACACGCATACCATGCTTGGCCCACGTGCTCAACTTGGTAGTTCAGTGGATTCTGAAAAAATACCCAGATTTGCCAGAGCTTCTGGTCAAAGTATGTCGCGTCAGAATTCATTTCTGGAAGTCAGCTACAGCTGTCGATGCTCTGGCTGTGCTGCAGCAGTGCATGAAAGTGCCAGCTTACTAACTGGTGTACATCAGCCAGAGGCCAGTTGTTGAATACCAGCTGCAACACATCCAACAGTATTCTGGCCAGCCTCTGCATATAGCAACTGTAGAGTGGGCATGAATGTCTGACATTCGTTTGGTTCTCCAAGACTTTGAGGACTTTACAAAGATGGTGAGCGACGATGACACTATAATCAGTGCAACAATCCTGCTTCTGTGCCTATTTAAACAGTCACTGCTAACAATTAAACATAAAGCTTTCCATGCAGACCCGGTGGAGATGGAGAAAGACATGAAACAGGGAGATACTACCCAGCCCATCCTCATCTCATCTGTTCAGCGTGGATTGGGTAACAATGATGAGATAAGACTGAGGAGGAGGAACAGGAGCTGGTTGCTAGCGCAACAGAGGCTAGTGCCCACACAAGATTTGTCCCGTCTCTCCTACATGGATTGGGCTGAGGAGAAATATAAGGAAGAAAAAAGGGAGGAGTAGGAGATGGAGAGTCGTCATTATGGTGAAGATAGGGAAGTGTTGGCTGTAGGGAGATTGGCACATATGGCAGACTTTATGTACCACTGACTTTCCCGTGGCCCTCACGTTATGTTCATCTTGGTCAAAAAAGAGTACTGGTTGTTCACCCTGCTAGACCCATGCTACTAAGAGAACCTTGCATCTCTCCTTCCTGAGGCGGAGAGGTCTGCTAAAATGGTGCTATACCGGAAGGGCATTGTGGAAAATATGTTGAAAAAATTCCCATCAGACAACGCTAGTGGCAGGGGCAACTTTTCTTGCCCAACCAAGGAAGAGAGGTGAGAGAGACACACACCAGGTACAGCTTGTTAGGGTTTGCGTTCCTGCTGCTGCACAAGGGGAGTCTCGAACCAGTCCCGCTGCGGTACCCCATCCATCCCCAGCCACAGTGGAGCCTGCTCAGCAAAGACATTTGTCCCAGCGTCTTGCCTGGTCTAACAGTGTGCAGAGACTTGCTGCTGCCTCTTCAGGTTCTGCTATTGTGGCCAGTACTGGTTAGCGGCGAGCAGATGTCTTTAGGATAAAGTCCTTGTTTTCCCCTTCTGAGCATGCCCAGGATGAGATCTCTCATTGGAGATCAGGGGTCACATGCTCAGGTACTGCAGCAGCTCCTATTGGTCCGCCAGGAAGGTCCTGTGACTACTGGTGTTCTGGAACAGTTTCATTGGTCCTTGTTTCTTGCAGGTCCTGTAGCTGTTACTATAAAAGGGTGGCATGGCTGGGCCGCCATGCGCTAGTATCAATTGCATTATGTGCTTTGTGCCAGTGTGATCATGCACGCATGTGGTTAGGGCTCGGCTGAAATAAGCCCCTAGAATACCGGCTTCTCCAGTGAGGAGATTGCTTGATTGCATTGCTGTCTGCATGATTACGGACTGCTATCCGCACAGCAGTTATCTGTGTATCCCTGTGGTGTTAACAGGACACAGTCTTTTTCTCAGCGGCTCTGTGACGCAACAGGGTTCGCTTTATAACGCTGGTTCAGCGCCCTAGCGTTTTACTTTGCAGCTCACTGAAGCTAAGTGAGTTCGCACCTATCGCCATATAGCGCTGTGGCATTCCCGTTAGCGGCTCTGGGGATTAACAGAGTTCGCACTTACTGGCACAGCGCGCTACGGCGTTTATTTTAGCGACTCTGCGGGATAACAGAGTTCGCTACTTTCGCCATCTTACTAGCAGCGGGCTTCGCCTGCACGGTGGACCCCGGGCTGCTAACGCACCTCTCTAATATATCTATTAGGTGCGTTCCGCAGACCCTAACAGTAGTAGTGTACCGTACTACATCAACCAGACTAGCAAGGTAATATAAACAGGTATAAAGGAAAATACCAAACATGCAAATATACTCACACAAACAACAGAGGTAAACACTGGGGTGTGGAGGTTGGGGAAAGCCAAAGTAAGAGAAGAAGGGGATTAGCACACAACCAAAACCTCACAACAGTCTTCAATAAATCGACCAAACGCCTTCTCTCAGCAAACCATCATCTCCTAAACCATGTAGCATGAAGCTAGCTCTGGCAATGAGTGCTTGCCAGGTCCCTGAATATTTAGGAGATGGGAGTGGCTAACAGTGAACAGCTGAGAGCCTTAATGCAGGAAAGCTTCCAAGAGCTCTCAACTGAGCAGATTAAGCCCTGCACTGCTAGAAAAAAAAACTACACCATTTAGTGCAGGAGTGAAAGAAATCAGACACTGTTGCCTTCTGGCTCCTCTATGTTGCAGTAAACCTGTGACAAAGATTCAATTCAGTGCTATGAGACTTCACATGATATTTTGGGCAACTAAAGGCTTAGCAGCACAAAATAGTAATCGCTTTACTGCAAATCACAATTTTGGGAAATGATGAATTTCAATTTCAAAAGGTTCAATCATCTGTACTGTCAAAGACTACTGGAGTACTGGAGTTGCAGCACTGGATCAGCACAGGAATTAGCCAGTAACTATGAGTTTTTTTTTCATTTAAGCACATTGCCTGCCTTTATGATTTTTTTCTAAATATACGCTAACTGTAGTTCTGGCGATAACTGTGTACCCTAACTATAATTGTAGGGAAAGAGATATATATCAGCAGATGGGTAAATATAGGAAGTGAAGAGGTACCAGTCACATTGAGGTACAGATGTCTTAAGAATCTCTTTTGGTCCTATGAAATGGTGTTAGAAAGTGGAAACT
>JARQOD010000001.1:423223877-423264109 GCA_033576555.1 Oophaga sylvatica | reverse complement strand
ATTGGCATACTAGTACTAGAGTGAGCGCTGTCTGAAATGAATTCCCAGCTCTGCACATTCGGATTGACACTGCAGGAGCCCATTGAATGCATGCACAACACACTCCCATGTTGACACACTCCCTTACCTCTCTCCTGTCTGCGGTGCACACTCACTGCACATGTGAAGTATAAGGTGTAGTCTAAGCTTTCACATTGGATTTGATATGTGTAAGCCCTTAAAGTCCTTGTAAATTGGTGGGGGCCTGGATTTTGAGACCCCTCCACCAGTCACTCAAAAAACTGATGAAAGCACTGAACTCCTGCATGAGTACAAGTACACAATGGTGTATAGGGTCATAGAAAGTCATGATAACATGCTAATTGGGCTGACTAGTCTGGGGAAGCTAACGCTCCTCGACTAGTCAAAGGGTTAATTCACATATAATAAACAAACTTTAGAAATATTTTTTTAGAAGATCTGTTTATGCGTCCAATGTGATAAAGGGACTGTTAGGGCCCCATCACACATAGCGACAAACCAGCGATCCCGACAACGATATGTACTTGTCAGGATCGCTGGTGTGTCACTACATGATCGCTGCTGAGCTGCCAAACAGGCAGCGATCAGGACAACACACTGCGGGTAACGTCGCCTAGTTACCCGCAGTGTATGTTGGATACCAGCCCGCTGGTGCAGGGAGCTGGTAACCAAGGTACACATCTGGTTTCCAGGCGCTGCGCGGCACCTGGAAACCCGATGTGTACCTTGGTTACCAGCTCCCCTGCAGCAGCACGCTGGTATCCAACGTACACATTGGGCTTCCAGGCGCCCCCCGGCGCCTGGAAACCCGATGTGTACCTTGGTTACCAGCTGATCGCTGGTCTCCGCCTGTCACACGCAGCGATGCGTGCTGGCCAGCGGGAGACCAGCGATCAAAAAAATGTCCAGGACATTCAGCAACGATCAGCAATACCCGGCAGGGGGGCTGATCGTCGCTGAATGTCACACACAGTGATATCGCTGGGGAGATCGCTGCTGTGTCACAAAACTAGTGACTCAGCGACCATCTCGAGATCGCTGTGTGAGACGGGGGCTTAAGGCAGGGAATTTAGATATGAAAATACAACTGCTTGTGGTTCTGGGGACATGACTGGTTACCTTTAATGTATTTTTTGTCTGAACTGACATTACTTGTTTGTGTATAAGCTTAAGCATGAATAGACTAGTTTTCACCATGTGATAGGAATATTTATAACTCTTTGAAAACTATTTTAAATGATTAATTTCTGACTTCCTGGAGTTGCCACTAGAGGGAGCTTAAGTGCTTATTGCATACTGTTTCTACATTGAACTCAATAATAACACAGTATGCAGTAAGCTCCCTCTAATGGCAGCTGGAGGCACTGTAGGAAAAATGTTTAATTCAGGCGATGGGAGTTGTAATCAACAGGTAAATAAAGAAATTAGTCAACCCAGAATGGTGAAGCTAAAAATGAATTTATAATAAAATGTGGAAGGATATTCACTTTAAAACAAAACATATATATTTAGCGTGCATTATCAGCTGGCATGGGCTTTGGCACCAATCTTGTTCAATTATCTGAGAATAAACTGTAATGATTCCTCCCTACAGTATGTACTTTAGCAAACAAGAAACACAAGGAATTGGCAGAGAAACGTAAACTGTCAATCTTCAAGTTCAATCTTATTAAAATGTCTTGGATGACACAAGCTAAGTGTGTATCTGCATTTTGAACAGTCCCAAAGAGATTCTTAGTGACAGATTATATCCAGACATGGTCCTGCACTGAGATAAGTCTTTTGTTGTCTTGCAAGGAGCGTGCTGGATTTCAAGATAATCAGCCGTAATCACAATTTTGTTATGCGCTCTCATGATGGTCGACTCTCATAGACTCAATTTCTGCCCAGATAACAAATGATGTCTGTCTGTTTACCATTCACTTGCAATATTTAGCTTGCCCAGCAAATGAAGTTGGCACGCTGACATATGCCAAGGAAGGAAAGATTTAACCTTAGTATTCGGAAGTCACAATTGACATTCATACCGTCTGTTAAAGGATTTAGCAAATGATTCAGATTTGCATGTATGGAAATGATTTAAGGTTGAGCTGTGCTGTGGAGTTTTCTATAAATACAGTGAGACATCCTTCCATCCTATAGGAACTCTGTTTGTATTAACCTTCTTTGTATTAGTAACACGCAGACATCTCAGTCCTGGCTCCAGTGCTGGGCTTTGCGCCCTCCTCCTGTCTTGGTCAACTCCTTCTGCTCCCTCAGGCCACATAGATAGTTTCCGTTGATGCCGCTGCCAAGGACTGCTTCTCTGCTATGGAACCCAGTCAGGTTACAGTAGCTGTTTGTGTAGTCAGTTACTACCCTGAAGTCCAAAGGCATGATCTTCCAATTTGGCACTCACTTCTGACTTTGGAGCCTCTTAGTGTGTGCATGGGATATGGCCATATAATGAGGCCAATAGAGAACATCTGCCTGCAGTTTATAATATAATGATTTGAATGATGTCAATCCCATTATTACTTGATGTCATGTAATGTTTGGGGCATTAACACTTTAGCAAAAATTTGAATGGACATTTTTGTAAAACAAGATGAGAATTATATTTGATAAAATAATATTTAATATAATAATAATAATATTATATGTTTTATATAATGCACATCATAAAATAAAGTCATCATTGACTTTCCATCATCCGGGACAACAATGAAGTTTGCAGTGCCAGCCATGCATTTGGTAAGAAGCTTCCGACACCCGGTATATACCAGCTCAAGATACATACACGGCCAGCCCTGACTTATTAATAGATGTATGCATTTAAATTTATATAAAAAATTTATAGCATATTGGTGTGTAGAAGTATGGCTCGTGCTTCTGCCAAAAGCAAGGCAGCGCACAGCGAGACTGCAGGGAAGGGGAGCTCTGCCACTAGGGAGATATTAATGGGGAGCACACATGACAATTACCCTGTACAACCCTAAGCTCCCCAACATCCCTAGATGGGCTTTTTACCCCATGTGGTGACCACCTTACTCTTTCTGTCTTGCCCTGAGAATGCCCCTGACTAGTATGTACTGTAGGGCAGCAGGAATGCTAATAATTCTCTAACAAGGCATGCAGGGAAAAAGACAGGGATAAAAGAAACAAGAATCACTCAACGCGCTCCCAGACTACAGAAAGGGGAAGGATTAGGTGAGGCAAACCAAATAGGAAACCAAAACACTCAAACAAACTTCCAAACAGATATCTCCAGAGATGACTCTTAGACATCCTCTCTTCAAAAAACTCAGGGTCGGCGTCACCACTTGGTGCACCCAAGCAAGTGCCGGGACCCTGAGCAAGCAGGGAGGCCCACTCATTGTTGGGGACACGTTATGGGGCCCGTGAGTTGCAGGGATCTATGCAATCATGGGCACTGGCACTGAGCCCCCATGCTTTAAACTGTTTCAAATACTTACCTCTCCTCGTTCCCCGCTGGCTGCAGGTCGGTCTCTTTCGTGCCTTCTGACTCTGACATCTCTGGGCAGAAGGTGCACCTCTGTGCTTAGCAGTGCAGAGAGCCAGAATAGGCTAAAGACACCAGAGCTGAGGAGACTAGAGCTGCAACCAGCGAAGGAACGAGCGGAGGTAAGTATGTGATTGTTTTTCATGTATGGAGCCCATTTTGTATGGCGCATTACACAGGACCCATTATTCTGTAAGGAGCACTATATGGGGCCCATTATTCTGTATCGATCACTATAATGGGCCCATTATTCTGTATGGAGAATTATATGTCCATACATATTATTCTGTATGGAGCACTAAATCAGGTCCATTATTCTATGTGAAGCAATATATGGGCTCATTATACTGAACGAAGGACTATGTGGTGCCCATAATACTGTATGGATGACTATGTGGTGCCCATATTACTATTTGGAAGACTATACTGTCCGGTCTAAAATGAAAACTTTTGAATCCCCCAAGCCATGCACTGTGCACTGAGCGGATTTGCTTGCTTAAGGCCGGCGTCACACTGGCGACAGAATCGGACGACTGCAATGCGATGAAAAATCGTATTGCAGTCTGCCCTATGTTAATCTATGGAGCAGCTCCCAGTATCAGATTTTTTGTGGTCCGTTTTAAACATCCGTGTGCAATCGATTGTCACCAATTGTGGGTCGACTATCGCCAATGCAAGTCTATGGGAGCGATGAAAAATCTGATTACAAACGGACCGCATGTGTGACTTGCGATGAAATCGCATCGGTGTCCTTTAGAAAAGCCGGCAATTCATCCCCGGCTATACTGTAAAATCACACTGACAGCTTTAATAAAGAATAAAAAGAATAGATATACACACATAGAATACATATATATATATATATATATATATATATATGTAATTGTGACATGTATATATATATATTATATTTATATTTCCTAGACTTCTACATACTGTAATAGCCGCAAATTCAATTGCCGGCTTCTGTGAAATCACAGAAGCCGACATGAAATGATACATTGTTTCCACACAGTTAACCATGTCATTTCCTGTATTTTGATATTTGTTTAGAACTTACAATTACATGAGTGTATTTGTGCTAAATTTCAGACATGTAGGGGTTAATTAAAGGTGTAAATTCGTTGACAAAAAAATGCGTGGGCTCCCGCTGTATTTTCTCCACCAGACAGACAAAGCAAGCGAGTGGGGGCAGATAATAATAGCCTAGGGAGGGTACTTTTTTTTTGTGCCCCCCTGGCTACTAACATCTGCCCCCAGACACCCCAGAAAGGGCAAATCTATAATTAGATTCGCCCTTTCTGGCACTTTGCCATCTATTCCCATTGCCCTGTAGCAGTGGCGAATGGGTTAATAATCTCACCTTAATGTCACCTTAGTATTGAAAGGTGACCTTAAGGCAGGTTAATAATTGAGAGCTGTCAATTAGACAACTATCAATTATTAATCCTATTGAAGTAAATAAAAAAACACACACACTTTAAGAATAAATAATTTTAATGAAATAAAAACACATATTTTTGACCATCTTTTATTTAAGTCTTAATCCTTCGAAGCCCTTGTTCTTCTAAAATAAATATAAAATAATAAAACAACATTATTCTTACCTATCTGACGATCTGTCACGTCCCACGATGTAATCCTTCACAAAGGGTTAACTAGCAATCAGATAAGCAGCGCAAGTAATCCTGCCTGCTCATCTGATAGCTCCTGAATGAATGAGCTTATCTCCTGCCGACAGGAGAGGATGTGATTCATGAATGAAGCTTAATTGATTGTATCCACTTTCACCTTAGGTCAGGTCACTCAAGTGAAAGTGGCAATAAATCAATTAAGCTCCATTCATGAATCTATTCCTCTCCTTTCGCTGGGAGAGTAACTGATTCATTCAGGGGAATACAGGTCTGAGACAGCATTATTAGCTCTCTGCGACCTGTAACCTGTTAACCCTTTCTGATGGATTACACCGTGGGACCTGACTGTACTTCGGATTGGTAAGAATCATTTTGCTTTTTTATTTTATTTTTATTACAGGAAATGGTTTTAGCAGGAAAATAAAATATTGTCAAAAACTGTGTGATTATTTCATTAAACTTCTTTTTATTAAACTGTGTGTGTTTGATTTTTCTATCATACAATAGGATTAATAATTGATAGTTGTCTAATTGACAGCTCTCAATTATTAACCTGCCTTAAGGTCACCTTTCAATACTAAGGTGACATTAAGGTGAGATTATTAACCCATTCGCCACCGCTACAGGGCAATGGGAATAGACGGGCAAAGTGCCAGAAAGGGCGAATCTAATTATAGATTTGCCCTTTCTGGGGTGTCTGGGGGCAGATGTTAGTAGCCAGGGGGGCACAAAAAATTTACCCTCCCTAGGCTGTTATTATCTGCCCCCACTCGCTTGCTTTGTCTGTCTGATGGAGAAAATACAGCGGGAGCCCACGCATTTTTTTTCAACGAAATTACACCTTTAATTAACCCCTACATGTCTGAAATTTTGCACAAATACACTCATGTAATTGTAAGTTCTAAACAAATATCAAAATACAGGAAATGACATGGTTAACTGTGTGGAAACAATGTATCATTTCATGTCGGCTTCTGTGATTTCACAAAAGCCGGCAATTGAATTAGCGGCTATAACAGTATGTAGAAGTCTAGGAACTATAAATATATGTATATATACATGTCACAATGACATGTAATTATATATATATATATTATATGTGTTCTATGTGTATATATCTATTCTTTTTTTTGTGATTGAAATACTATTCTTTTGGATCCATTATATGTCAGTTTTGCAAGCCTGCGAGAAAATCTCGCAAGTCGGATGAAAATCGGATGTTACAAGGTACACACACATGCGACTAAATCGCATCTTTGAAGGAAAATCGGATGCCAGAAGGATGTGTGATGTTTGCATTTTGATCCGACAATCGACCGTCTAAAACGGACGATTTTTTGTCGTTGTGTGTAACGCCGGCCTAAGAGCTATTGTAGAATTTACAATAGATATCACTCATGTAATGAAAGTAGTAAGTGAAATCTTTGGCTTTGTACTATACCTATATTTCTCTGCTGTATCTGTGCATCATGAATCGTAGAATATGTTAAAGGGGCCCATTGGGACTCTTTTGCCAGTGGCCCATGAAAACTTGGAGTCGGCCCTGACAAAGCTCACACTTCCACCTCCAAACCGGGTTATAGCAAACTATCACTGGCAACTACTAAGAGGGGAGTAGCAAACTCAGAACAGCTGAGATAACTCATGAGGACAGAGAGCTCTAGGAGACAAACAGAACTGTTTAAACCCTTGCAACACCAGAGCAATGGAGATCTGCACAAATAACTGTAAGGCAAATCAGACCCATCCAGTGCATTGTAGCCAGACGCCGTGATCTTCTGACCTCTCTCTGTCGCAGTATCCCCGTGACACTATGATGAAGGTCTACTTTGGAGTTCTTGAAAGGGTTGTTACTGATGGCAAAAACAATGCTCTACTATTACATAATAAGCAGGGGCGGAACTATCGTGGAAGCAGGGGAAGCAGCTGCCACAGGGCCCGGGCTAGAAGGGGGCCCGTCCCTGCTGCAGCTGCTTCACCTACCACCAGGGCCTCCATCAGGGCATTACAGCCCTGACTGGTGTATGGGGCCCGTTCAGCACCTACTGATCGGGCCCCACTGCCCCTTCTGCCGCTCAAGTAACTGAACCTGCGTCCAGGACGCAGGTTCAGTTACTCTATTACCGTGCGGGCCCGCACGGTAATAGTTAACGCTGCCAGCCAATCGGAGGCTGGCAGCTGACGTCAGCGCGCACATCGTCGGCGCCTGACGTCATTGTCAGTTGCCGGCGAGTGCGCGCTTTCTGTGGAGTGTGGATCTCTCGCCGCTGGAACGCGGCAAGGTAAGGAGAAAGATTTTTTTTTTTTTTTTAATATTGCAAGCCGGAGCCGCGGCAGAATGGAGAGTGGGCAAGACTGGGGGCAGAATGGAGATGGGGCAGGACTGGGGCAGAATGGATGGAGTGGGCAGGAACTGCGAGGGGCAGAATGGAGACTGGGCAGGACTAGGGGCAGAATGGAGATGGGGCAGGACTGGGGCAGAATGAGATGGCGCAGGACTGGGGCAGAATGGAGAGGGGCAGGACTGGGGGCAGAATAGAGACAGGGCAGGACTGGTGGCAGAATGGAGATGGGCCAGGACTGGGGGCAGAATGGAGACAGGGCAGGACTGGGGGCAGAATGGAGACTGGGCAGGACTGTGGGCAGAATGGAGACGGGGCAGAATGGAGATGGGGCAGGACTGGGGACAGAATGAAAACTGGACAGGAAGGATGGAGACGGGGCAGAATGAGACTGGGCAGGAATCAGGATGGAGACTGGGCAGGACTGGGGGCAGAATGGAGATGGGGCAGGACTGGGGCAGAATGAAGACTGGACGGGGAAGGATGGGACAGGGCAGAATGGGAGACACTGAGGGCAGAATGGAGACAGAGCAGGATTGGAGACACTGGGGGCAGGATTGGCCATACAGACAGGGGGCAGAATGAAAGACATGGAGCATTATTGAGCACTGGGCAGAATGGGAAGGGCAGGATTGAGAAGGGCAGGATGAGAAGGGCAGGATTGGAGACAGGGCAGGATGGAGAAGGGGCAGGATTGGAGACACTGGGGGCATGATTGGAGGCAGGATTGGAGACACTGGGACAGAATGGAGACGGAGCAGGATTGGAGACACTGGGGGCAGGATTGGCCATACAGACAGGGGGCAGAATGAAAGACATGGAGGCATTATTGGAGACACTGGGGGCAGGATTGGATACAGGGCAGGATTGGAGACACTGGGGGCAGGATTGGAGACCCTGGGGGCAGGATTGGAGGCAGGATTGGAGGCACTGGGGGCAGGATTAGAGACACTGGGGGCAGGATAAATGACATGGGGCAGGGTTGGAGACAGATGGGGCAGGATGGGGAGATCATATGGGGCAGAATGGATACTCATGAGGGCGGGATGGGAGAAAATATGGCTGAAGCCAGGAATGAGACACACGGGTCCAGGATGAGGGATATTATTACCATAGGGGCTAATTAAGGGATATTATTACTGCAGTGATGTATTTTATTTTTTTGAGAATACTGTTTTAGATGGGGAGGCGGTCCTGTTACTGTGCAGAGCGACACTATGTTCCCTTTTTTTCTTCATCTGGTGTAGTTTAGAAGTTGGGAAAAAAATAAGTAATGTGTTCTGCATGTGGAGCTCTAGATAACTGTGTTATTTCCTGCAGAGACGAGCCCTGGCTGGAAGACGTTATGGCGGTCTGTGCTGGATGAAAGATGAAAAGCAAAGATGAAGGACTTCACCTAGAGACATCACTGGTGAGTCAGTGTTACCTGTACACTGACACTATACACTGTATACTATATACAGAAGTCCTGTGTATAATGTCACCAATGATCACTATATTACCTGTACACAGATACTGCATACTAAGTACAGATGTCCTGTGTATAATGGCACTTATGGTGATAGTATTGTTTTTTTTTATTACTGATCAGTATTGTAGTATTCAGTCACTATGTGGTGGTAATTTGTGGTCTGGACATGGTGCGGTGGTATTATAGGTCACTATGTGGTGGTAATATGGTGTCTGGTCATGGTGCAGCGGTATTTGTTCCTTGTATGTGATATTATTTTGGTCACTGTGGTGGTAATATGTGGTCTGGTCATGGTGTGGTGGTATTTGATCCTTGTATGTGATATTATTGGTCATTTTAAAAATTGAAAAAATAAAAATATACCTAAATTGTATTGGATATTTTAACAAATATTTAATAGGTTACAGTAGAGTAGGGCCCGGCCAAAAGTGTCTAATGTGTTACGGTGGTAGCTTAAAAAAATCTTTTGGTCAAAACTAGAGCTGCCGGCTATATGGGTGATCTGGTGATGGGAACTGTTAATGTGTGATTGGTGAGAAGTGGAGTTTTTCCAAGAGAGAGCGGTGGGACTGTGGACAGTTTGAGGGTGGAGGCGGGGCTGGGGTGGAGGCGGGGCTGGGGTGGAGTCCCAAGGGGGCCCCGAAAATTTTGCCAGTATGGGGCCCCGAAATTCCTAGTGGCAGCCCTGCCTACCACCACGGTAGTTCCGCAAGCTGCCGGTGGTGTGAGTCTGATATGGGGCCCTAGGAAACAGCAGGCCCCATTAGGGGCCTAGGTCCAAAGGAAGCAGCAGGCCCCATTAGGGGCCTAGGTTCAAAGGAAGCAGCAGGCCCCATTAGGGGTCTAGGTCCAAAGAAAACTGCAGGCCCCATTAGGGGCCTTGGGCCCCAGGAAACTTCAGGCCCCATCAGGGGCCTAGGGCCCTAGGAAACTGCAGGCCCCATCAGGGGCCTAGGGCCCAGGAAACAGCAGGCCCCATCAGGGGCCTAGGGCCCCGAAAACAGCAGGCCTCATTACAGTGCTGCAGATGGTGACCAAAATGGTCGCCAAAGCGGCTAAAAATTTGCAAATGGTGACTGGATTATTCAATCCATTCGCCGTTTGCGATTAGTGATTTTTTTTTTTAAAAAAAATTTTTTTAAAATGGCAGCCGGAGGCAGGGGGGGGCCCATTGTGAACTTTGCTGTGGGGCCCTGCCGTTCCTAGTTACGCCCCTGATAATAAGGTATTAATAGTGAAGATGGAGGTGTCCCTATTTGACATTCAATCTATTGGTCAATGATGAGATCTCCATCTAGTGTCTCTAAACAATCATTATAATAAGTGAACACCTAGTAAACAACTTTGTTTAGCTCTACTGTATCCTTTTCCCAGTGTGGAGTCAAAGCTTACACTTAATATGCAAGAGTAGACTCTACAAGGAATTTCTAGATTTCTATGGGGTAAACATTGAATTTGGATTATACTGTAAATGGGGATGAGCAGACCCGTGGATGTTCAGGCTCATCGGGTTCAGCCAAACTGTAGTCCAAAGTTCAGTTCGGTTCGGCAACTTGACTCCGAACCCAATAGAAAGCAATAGGGATGTGAAATTCAGTGCTGTAAAATGTCTGTAAAATGGTCGTAGTAAGGGCTAGGGGTCTGCAAAAGGAAGCATAATGGGGATAAGAGCAGAATAATTTCCCTGCAAACAAATGTGGATAGGAAAATGACTTAAAATAACATAGAATAAAGAAAAAATAATGATCTTGAACCAGGAGGTGGAGGTCCAAGTGGAGGAGGAGCTGAATGTGGACATGAAGCTATAGGTGGTAGAGGTAAACGAGTAGATAGTCAAATTTTTTTTATTTTTTATTTGTTTTATTTTGTGGGATTTTTTTTAGGGAAACGACTTAAAATACCATAGAATAAAAAATAACAATCTTGAACTAGAAAACTAAGGTCCCAGTGGAGGAGAAGGTGGAGGTGTAGGTGGAAGAGACGGAGGAGGAGGTAGCCAACACTGTTTTTGTGAGTGGTTTTATTTTCTTCATTTTCTTTTTTTAGGGAAATGAGTTAAGATTTAATATAACAAAATAAAAAAATGACAATCTTGAACCAGGAGGCAGCGGTCCAAGGGGAGGAAGAGGTGTAGGAGGTAGCCAACACCATTTTTTTGGGTTTTTTGGTTTGGTGGGGGAGTTAAATTTGAGGAGGCCCCAAAACATTGGGAATGGCAAATAGAACGAACAAACTGCAGTGCAGTATAACAATGGCTGGGTGCAGCTGTAATCCTTCTCTAGCTTGCCAAAGGCATGGACAAGTCCTGTGGGATCCTGTTAGGGTATGCGGAACGCACCTAATAGATATTGTAGAGAGGTGCATTCGCAGCCCGGGGTCCACCGTGCAGGCGAAGCCCGCTGCTAGTAAGATGGCGAAAGTAGCGAACTCTGTTATCCCGCAGAGTCGCTAAAATAAACGCCGTAGCACGCTGTGGCAGTAA
Source organism: Oophaga sylvatica (assembly GCA_033576555.1). Taxonomy (NCBI): domain Eukaryota; kingdom Metazoa; phylum Chordata; class Amphibia; order Anura; family Dendrobatidae; genus Oophaga; species Oophaga sylvatica. Next base: position 423,252,657 of record JARQOD010000001.1, on the reverse strand, counting down.
GTGCGAACTCTGTTAATCCCAGAGCCGCTAACGGGAATGCCACAGCGCTATATGGCGATAAGTGCGAACTCACTTAGCTTCAGTGAGCCGCAAAGTAAAATGCTAGGGCGCTGAGCCAGCATTATAAAGCGAACCCTGTTGCATCACAGAGCTGCTGAGAAAAAGACTGTGTCCTGTTAGACTCACAGGGATACACAGATAACTGCTGTGCGGATAGCAGTCCGTGATCATGTAGACAGCAACGCAATCAAGCAATCTCCTCACCGGAGAAGCCGGTATTCTAGGGGCTTATTTCAGCCGAGCCCTAACCACATGCGTACATGATCACACTGGCGCATAGCACATAATGCAATTGATACTAGCGCATGGCGGCCCAGCCATGCCACCCTTCTATAGTAACAGCTACAGGACCTGCCAGAAACAAGGACCAATGAAACTGTTCCAGAACACCAGTAGTCACAGGACCTTCCTGGCGGACCAATAGGAGCTGCTGTAGTACCTGAGCATGTGACCCCTGATCTCCAATGAGAGATCTCACCCTGGGCATGCTCAGAAGGGGAAAACAAGGACTGTGTCCTAAAGACGTCTGCTCGCCGCTAACCAGTACTGGCTACAATAGCAGAGCCTGGAGAGGCAGCAGTAATTCTCTGCACACTGTTAGACTGGGCGAGACGCTGGGACCGACGTCTAAACTGAGCAGGATCCACTGCGGATGGAGATGGATGGGGGACCGCAGCGGGACTGTTTCGAGACTCCCCTTGTGCAGCAGTGGGAACTTGAACCCCAACATTACCCACCCTCCTAGGGCCCCCCTTCTCTGGGCCTCACTGTGCGCAAAGGCAGCGATGAGCTGCGGAGCGTGAACATGCTCGGCAGGCTCCCAAGACCTATCCTCAGGCCCAAAGCACCTCCAGTCCACCAAATAAAACTTTTTGCCCCGTACCACCTTACACCCTACGATGGCATTCACCTCATGGTCATCCGTAGACGAACCCGATGTCCCGGCAGATGACTCAGAAAACCGGGACATGAGCACGGTTTCAGGAGGGACACGTGAAAAGTGTCGGAGATACCCAGGCGTGGTGGAAGAGCCAAACGGTATACCACAGGGTTAACCTGCTCAAGGACCTTGAAAGGACCCAGGTAGCGGGGTGCCAACTTAGTGGACTCAACTCGCAGCCTAATGTTACGGGCGGAGAGCCACACCAAGTCCCCAGGAGCAAATGTTGGAGCGGGGCGCCGATGTGCGTCGGCGGAGGACCTCATCCTCTCCTTGGACGCCTGAATGGCATCCTGGGTACGGTCCCAAATGTCCCGTGCCTCCACAGCCCAGTCTGCCACCATGGAGTCGGTAGGAGACACAGGCATGGGCACCAGAACCCGCGGATGCTGACCGTAGTTTAGGAGGAATGGAGTCTGTCCGGTGGAGTCAGCCACAGCATTGTTTAGTGCAAACTCAGCACACGGTAGCAAGGATGCCCAGTCATCCTGCCTGGCTGAGACAAAATGTCGTAGATAGGTGACCAAGGTCTGGTTGGCCCTCTCTACCAACCCATTTGTCTCAGGATGGTACGCTGAAGAGAGATTTAACTCAATACTGAGTAGACGACAAAGCTCTCTCCAGAACCGAGATGCAAACTGGGGACCTCGGTCACTGACAATTTTGTCCGGCATGCCGTGTAGATGGAAGATGTGCCTAACGAACAACGCTACCAGAGCCCATGCAGAAGGTAACAGTGGTACCGGGCACCAGATGCACCATTTTGGAAAAATGGTCGGTGATTACCCAAATGATGGTGCACCCCCGAGACTTGGGCAAGCCCACCACAAAGTCCATCCCAACCATCTCCCAGGGCCTGTCTGCCACCGGCAAAGGGTAAAGTAACCCAGCTGGCCGTTGTCATGGAGACTTATTCTTGGCGCAGGAGACACACGCCCGAACATAGTCCCCAACGTCATGGACCATATGCGGCCACCAGTATGTCCTCGCCAGCAATTAAGATGTCCTCTTTGCCCCAAAGTGTCCACCCACCCTGGACGAATGTGCCCAAGAGAGTACCTCCGGTCACAAATTGGTAGGCACAAAAGTCTTGCCCGGGGGCACAGACTCTAGCAAAACCGGGGCCACTGTTCTCAGGCTCTCTGTGGGGACAATAAACTGAGGCTCTCCACCTCCTCCTCAGAGGACACCACAGAGCGAGAGAGAGCGTCGGCACGAATGTTCTTCTCTCCCGAGAGGAATTGGAGTGTGAAATGAAACCGGGAGAAGAACAAGGACCATCTGGCCTGGCGAGAATTAAGCCGCTGGGCTGTCTGAAGATATACCAAATTCTTGTGGTCGGTGAAGACTTGGAAGGGAAAGCGAGCCCCTCCAACAGATGTCTCCACATAGAGAAAGCCAATTTCATTGCTAGCAACTCCCTGTCCCCGATGGAATAATTCCTCTCCGCTGGTGTGAAGGTCTTGGAGAAGAAGAAGCAAGGATGCTTTCGACCTTGAGCATCCTTTTGAAAGAGGACTGCTCCAGCACCAACGGATGAGGCATTCACCTCCAATATGAATGGCTTATCAACATCAGTGCAGCGTAGAATGGGAGCGTTAGCAAACTGAGACTTAATAGAGATGAAAGCCTTGGAGACTTCCTCAGACCACAATTTGGGATTTGCTCCCTTCTTGGTGAGGGCTACCAAGGGAGCTACCAAAGTTGAGAAATGGGGAATGAACTGGTGATAATAATTAATGAACCCCATAAAGCGCTGCACCGCTTTAAGGGAATGGGGTTCTTGCCAGTCCATCACAGCTTGTAATTTGGCAGGATCCATAGCCAATCCCTGGGCGGAGATGATATAGCCCAGGAATGGTAAAGACTCCTGCTCAAACACGCATTTCTCCAACTTTGCATAAAGGGAATTTGCCCGCAAGAGGTCGAAGACTCTGCAGACATCTTTCCGGTGGGAGTCAATATCTGGAGAGAAGATGAGAATATCATCCAGATAGACCACGACCGAGGTGGAAAGCATATCCCGGAAGATGTCATTAACAAAGTCTTGGAAAACGACTGGGGCATTACAGAGCCCAAAGGGTATCACCAGATATTCATAGTGCCCATCCCTGGTATTAAAAGCCGTCTTCCACTCGTCCCCCTCGCGGATGCGTATCAGGTTGTAAGCACCCCGCAGGTCTAATTTGGTAAATACCCTTGCTCCCCGGAGCCTATCAAAGAGCTCAGAAATAAAAGGCAGCGGGTATTTATTCTTAACGGTAATGGCGTTAAGACCCCTGTAATCTATGCAGAGACGTAATTCTCCGTTCTTCTTTTGCACAAAGAAGAACCCTGCCCCAGCAGGTGACACTCACTTCCTAATGAACCCTCTTGCCAGATTTTCCTGAATCTATTGGGACATAGCCTCCGTCTCCGGGAGAGAGAGAGGATAGACCCTTCCCCGGGGAGGTTCTGCTCCAGGCAAGAGGTCAATAGGACAGTCATAGGGGCGGTGAGGCGGAAGCGTCTCCGCAGCCTTTTTGGAGAACACGTCTACATAGGACCAATAGCACTTGGGCAGGGAAGTGAGATCTGCGGGTATCCCTGTAGTAGCAACCTGAACACACTTCCTCACACATCTACCTCTACAAGACTCACTCCAACCCCGTATCTTCCCAGAGGACCACTCAATATGTGGGGAGTGAAGACGAAGCCAGGGTACTCCCAGCAGAGCCTCATCTATACCCTCAGGAAGGACAAGGAAAGAAATAATCTCCTGATGGGAAGGAGACATAGCTAATGTGAGAGGGATTGTCTGATGTGTGATCTGTGAGGGCAGTATGGAGCCATTCACCACTCGAACAGTCACCGGTTTGGCGAGCATCACCTGAGATATTGTGTGACGGAGAGCAAAAGCAGAGGACATAAAGTTCCCCTCTGCTCCAGAATCCACACAAAGCTCAACTGTTAGAGTGGATGGACCAAAAGAGATTGTCCCTTTAAAGGACAGCTTGGAGGCAAATGCTGCTGACTCTAGTGAACCTCCTCCCATGGTCACTAGACGCGAACGTGTTCCCGATCGCTGGGGACATCTATTGGCATAATGTCCTAACTGCTGACAATTGTTACAAACCACGGGCCAAGTCTTAGGTCCCGTTCGAACAACCTCCATGACCTCCGGGGAGTCGAGCGCCTGAATGGGAGATTCTAGAGGTTTGGCAAAGGTAGGAGCTAGCCGAAACCTCCGTCTACACTGGGCCCGCTCCAACCTCCGCTCGCGAAAGCGAAGGTCGACGTGGGTAGATATGGAGATAAGCTTCTCCAGAGAGGTAGGAATCTCCCTGGTGGCCAAGGCGTCCTTTACATGGTCAGCCAGACCTCTCCAGTATACCGGTATAAGGACCTTATCCGGCCACTCTAACTCGGAGGCCAGAGTTCGAAATTGGACTGAAAACTGACTGACCAAGCTCGAGCCCTGTGACATTGCCAGCAGTCGGAGCGCTGAATCGTGGGTGACCTGAGGGCCTAAAAAGACCTTTTTAAGAACCTCCAGAAACCGAGGAGCACTCCGCACCACGCGATCGTCACGCTCCCACAGCGGCGTTGCCCATTCCAAAGCTCTGCCCGACAGAAGTGACACTATGAAACCCACTTGTGACCGCTCTGTGGGAAAACGTGCGGCCAGAAGCTCGAGTTGTATAGAGCACTGACTCACGAATCCCCGACAATGTTTGCCGTCGCCAGAAAACTTGTCTGGAAGCGGAAGATGGGACAAGGTCGGAGCAGAGGTGTTGGAGGACAAACTGGCTGCCGCTGTGCTAGCAGCCTGAACAGCGACTGCGGTCACATCCACAGCTGAGGTTGTGCGCTCGAGAGCCGCCAACCTACCCTCCAGCTGCTGGATGAACTGCCGTAGGCTCTGGTCGTCCGCCATTTGCTAGCCAGACCCTGGCGCTAGTATTATGTTAGGGTCTGCGGAACGCACCTAATAGATATTGTAGAGAGGTGCGTTCGCAGCCCGGGGTCCACCATGCAGGCGAAGCCCGCTGCTAGTAAGATGGCGAAAGTAGCGAACTCTGTTATCCCGCAGAGTCGCTAAAATAAACGCCGTAGCACGCTGTGGCAGTAAGTGCGAACTCTGTTAATCCCCAGAGCCGCTAACGGGAATGCCACAGCGCTATATGGCGATAAGTTCGAACTCACTTAGCTTCAGTGAGCCGCAAAGTAAAACGCTAGGGCGCTGAGCCAGCATTATAAAACGAACCCTGTTGCGTCACAGAGCCGCTGAGAAAAAGACTGTGTCCTGTTAGACTCACAGGGATACACAGATAACTGCTGTGTGGATAGCAGTCCGTGATCATGTAGACAGCAACGCAATCAAGCAATCTCCTCACCGGAGAAGCCGGTATTCTAGGGGATTATTTCAGCCGAACCCTAACCACTTGCACCCAAATCTCCTCACCGGAGCTGCCGGTATTCTAGGGGCTTATTTCAGCCGAGCCCTAACCACATGCGTACATGATCACACTGGCGCATAGCACATAATGCAATTGATACTAGCGCATGGTGGCCCAGCCATGCACCCTTTTATAGTAACAGCTACAGGACCTGCCAGAAACAAGGACCAATGAAACTGTTCCAAAACACCAGTAGTCACAGGACCTTCCTGGCGGACCAATAGGAGCTGCTGCAGTACCTGAGCATGTGACCCCTGATCTCCAATGAGAGATCTCACCCTGGGAATGCTCAGAAGGGGAAAACAAGGACTTTGTCCTAAAGACGTCTGCTCGCCGTTAACCAGTACTGGCCACAATAGCAGAGCCTGGAGAGGCAGCAGTAATTCTCTGCACACTGTTAGACTGGGCGAGACGCTGGGACCGACGTCTAAGCTGAGCAGGATCCACTGCGGACGGAGATGGATGGGGGACCGCAGCGGGACTGGTTCGAGACTCCCCTTGTGCAGCAGCGGGAACTCGAACCCTAATAGATCCATGCCTGGTTCATTCTAATAAATGTGAGCTTGCCAACGATGGCTCTGGACAGGCAGATGCGTAACACACATTCTGACAGTACACTTTCGGCAGGGCCGGCCAGGACCTCCAAGGCATAAAGGGCAAGCTCAGGCCAAGTGTCCAATTTGGAGACACAGAAGTTAAATGGGGCAGACCCATCTGTTAGTATGTGGAGACGTGTGGACATGTACCCTTCCACCATGTTGTTGAAACGCTGCCTCCTGCTAATACAGACTGTATCAGATGGTGGTACTGGATATTGAGACGTGCTGAGGAAGGTTTTCCACAATTCGGCCATGCTAACTCTCCTTTCCGAAGTGGTGCTGGTGCCACAGCTGCGTTGGCGACTTCTTCCTCCTCCTTGTCTGCCTTGTTCTTCCTCTGAGCCCCCGCTATAAGGTGGGAATGCTGTATGTAGTGTGTCTATCAGCACGCGCTTGTATTCCTGCATTTTCCGATCCCGTTCTGAGATATCAGGGTAATTTTTAAGGAAGCTTTCAAGAAGAAGAAGGAATGGTAGCACTCACCCAGTCTGCAGGTAAATCAGTTCATTTTTGTTTTCTTAACATGGACAATATCAGAAAGTGTGGTAGTGCAAATAATAATATTGCAAATGCAGGTGCAGGAATTTCAGAAAAAAATGTGAGACATGGCGGACAATTGCCGTTTCACGCTTCACTAACACTTCTACAGGCCTATAATTATAGACCTGTAGAAGCGCTAGTGAAGGCCCATAATTATGGACCTGTAAAAGCGCTAGTGAAGCATGAAACGATCATTGTCCGCCATGTCTCACATTTTTTTGTGAAATCCCTGTACCTGCATTTGCAATATTAGCACTTCCACACTTTATGCTATTGTCCAGGATGTTAAGAAAATAAAAATGGACTGATTTACCTGCAGACTGGGTGAGTGCAGACATTCCTTCTTTTCCTTGCAAGCTTAATGTGACGCTAGTCACTTCTCACGGCCAAGCCGTGAGTCAGAGTGCTCAAGGAGTACAAGGTCTGAAGCTAGGAGGGTACGTCATAAACAGAAGGAAGAGACAAAAGGATAGTCAAGGAACATTCTGAGGTCAGAGTACAAGGAGGATAATGAATCAAAGCTGAACTGGATAAACAGGCGTATGGTCAGAATGAAATCCAAGCTCAGGCAACAGATCAAGGATACAGAACTCTAGGCACAGGAAGCATAAACCTCACACGCTGAATGTACGTCTGGTAGTGTTCTTTGAGAAACAGCTCATTTAAGAAGCATGGCGATTAACTGGAATAATGAACACATGGAGACAGTCGATGCCTCACAGTCTCAGATTGGATAGTCGAGCTGTCAATCAATACACTGACAGCTTAGCACACCCCTGTACTAGATTGGATGGCCAACCTGTCAATCAAAGTACTGACAGCTTCTGCACACCCCTATACCAGATTGGACGGCTGAGGTGTCAGTAACTGCATTCCAGACACACTGAGGGGTGGAACCGTGACACTTAATATATGTTTTGGATCTTGCAATACTTTGAAAAGTTCAAAAGTACATTCAACACAGTGGCCAGTTAGGGAGATATAGCTTCCCTGCCCATGCTTACTGGTCCACATATTGGTGCTTATGTGTACCTTGCCACTAATAAGAGTTGTGCAGTGCTCAAACATGTCTGCAACAAGTGTGTGCAGGACAGGGGTAAGTAAAAGTAATAAAAAAGTTGGCTGGGAACCACATACTGTAGGACAGCCACTTCCATAAGTTTTATAAAACTATCCGTCCACACTAGCCGGAATGGCAGCATTTCAAAAGCCAGGAATATTGAAATGCGCCATTCAGGACCATGGCTCGTGGCTGGTTAGGGGGGTACTTTCTCTTTCTTTCCAGTATTTGGGGGATTGACTTCTGAATGCTTCCATGGGAGGGTGTGGAGATGCTCACTAACACTGTTGCTGGTGGTGGTGTTGTCACATCCTCTCTTTGTGGTGAGCAAAGTGGCCCTGTTGATTGGGAGTGAGGGGAAGAGACTGAGACTGCAGCAGAAGAGGGAACAGGAGAAGCCTCAGATCTTTCCTGGTTTTATAGGTCTGTACCACACTGGAGTTCGCACTTTGAATTCAGATGCCTGCTCATGCAGGTGGTGTTCAGGCTGAGAACATTTATGTCTCGTTTCAGGCTCTGGTGGCAGAGCGTGAAAACCACTCATCTCTTCTTGTCAGCACCTTGATTGAAGAAATTATGTGTCTTATCAGGGAGCTCCTTTGACTTGGCTTTGGTGTGATCAGTTAGTCGGCACGGTGGGCAATAACAGCCGATGTACTGGCTAGGTACCGCCACAGTGCTTTTGCACCCTGCTCCCTCTTTTGCTGTGCAACTGGGACAGCGTGGCCACCTCCTCTTCCTCCAAACTGCACACTTCACACGGATGACTTTCACTCCATATGGGGTCTAGGACCTCATCATCCCCGCATCATCATTTACAGACTCCTTATCCCTGCACCCCCTCCCCCCCGTTCTGGTCTGCACACTGAAGAAAGACGCAGCAGTTGCTGTTATGTTTCGGTAGCTGAGGAGTGCAGGTAAAAAAGGCAATACACCAGAGCAGTTGGAATCTATGAGATTGCAGTACCCTGACTAACCACCACAACTAGAGGCAGCCGTGGAGCGTTCCTACGTTGGTCCTAGACGCCTCGTCACAGCCTGAGAAACTAACTACACCTAAAGGTAGAAAGAGGAAAGCTATCTGCCCCGGAGCAGATCCCCAAAGAGCATAGAAAGCCCCAAACATGTAATGGCGGTTAGACAAGAAGAAATACTGACACAGACAGAAAATAGTATGAGCAAACGTTGGGGCCCAAACTACCTAAATAGAAAAGGATAGGAAGGGCACTGTCACGCGGTCTTATGATATGTGTACGATGTCAGTAAACTATTCTTAAAAGAACAACACTCTATACAACATATAGATTAGCAACATCAGCATGTAAATATAAAATAGATTTACCTGACACGATATCCGTTGAACTCAGGGTTAATCTTGAGGACTTGATACACTGTCACAGGAAAGAGGAGGACCGGGGGTCTAACCTGACCCTAAACTGGGGTCCTAACTAATCCCTCACCTTGGAGGTACTGATAATGGTTCAGAGGTCCAAGTCTCCAGCCTAACCCTGTCTCCTATCAGTCCCTGAACCCTGTAATCAGTCCTAAGAAGGATTCTGATTACCACCAAAGGGATATGGGCTGATCTCTGCTAAATACACAGATTAGACATATAAGACAGACTGGAGAAAACACAGACTTGCATACACACTCAAACACAGAAGGAACATAAATGATCTGGGATATTAAACTCTAAGCAAGGTGAGCTTAAAACAACTAAGGAGCTCTTTAACTTAAGTCTATACAGATACAATCCTATCTGTGGTCTGCATGAAGAATTTCACTGGCAACTCCCAACACAGACAACCAGAGATTTAAAGGAAACCAATCAACAAATAATTAATTGCAGCCAGAAGAAACTGCACCCAGTCCCAGAACCGAGCACAGACAGAACTAACTCCCTAACTGCCAAACACAAAGAAACAGCAACTCAGCTGCGAGAAGTCAGAATGTGCAACCGCGACGATCCTCGCGGCGATGCACACATGACAGTACCCCCCCTTCTACGAGGGGCCTCCGGACCCTCAGGGCCAGGCCTGCCCGGGTGAGTTCTGTGGAAGGTCCGCACCAAACGATCTGCGTTAACATCAGACGCAGGGACCCATGTCCTCTCCTCTGGACCATACCCCTTCCAATGCATCAAGTACTGAAGGGACCGGCGATTCAGACGTGAGTCAATGATCTTTGACACTTGAAACTCCAAGTTACCATTGACCACCACTGGAGGAGGAGGTAGAGGTGATGGTATGACTGGTGCCACGTACCTCTTAAGTAATGACTTGTGGAACACATTATGAATTTTAAACGTAGGAGGGAGGTCCAGACGAAATGCCACAGGATTAATTATGGAACTGATCCTGTACGGCCCGATGAATCTGGGGCCCAGCTTCCAGGAGGGAACTTTAAGTTTTATATTCCTGGTAGACAACCATACCAGATCGTTCACATTAAGATCTGGACCAGAAACTCTCCTCCTATCAGCCATACGTTTATAACGGTTCCCCATAGCACTCAGATTATTCAATACACCTCTCCACACTGAAGCAAGTGACGACGAGAAACGCTCCTCCTCAGGAACCCCAGAAGGGCCCCCCCCATTGAATGTACAAAACTGGGGATGAAAACCATATGCCCCAAAAAACGGGGACTTACCAGTGGACTCGCTCCGCCTGTTGTTAAGAGCGAACTCTGCCAGAGGCAAGAAAGAAGACCAGTCCTCCTGGTTCTCTGAGACAAAACACCGAAGATAAGTCTCTAGGCTTTGATTCAGACGCTCTGTCTGACCATTGGTCTGCGGATGAAAAGCCGAGGAAAATGACAATTGCATCCCCGACGTAAACAAAATGCCCTCCAAAACTTGGACACAAACTGAGACCCCCTATCTGACACCACATCAGAAGGCAACCCATGAAGTCTCACAATCTCCCCAATGAACACCTGCGCCAGAGTTTTAGCATTAGGGAGGGCAGGAAGAGCAATGAAATGTGCCATCTTACTGAACCTGTCAACAACCACCAGTATGACAGTCTTCCCTGACGACTGAGGAAGGTCCGTGATGAAGTCCATAGACAAATGAGTCCATGGACGTTCCGGAAGTTTCAAGGGTAAGAGGGTCCCAGACGGACGGGTATGAGGGGTCTTAGAGCGAGCACAAACCCCACAGGACGCGACAAAAGTTAAAACATCTTTATTAACGTTAGGCCACCAAAACCGGCGAGAAAGGAGATCTAAAGTAGCCTTACTCCCTGGATGTCCTGCTAAAGCAGAATTATGATGTGCCTCAATAACCTTTTGTCTCAACTGATTTGGGACAAACAGTCTCCCTGGAGGTCCCGCAGGGGCGTCCCCCTGAGCCTCTAACACCTCCTCCTCAAGCTCAGAACATACAGCCGACACTACCACCCCCTCCTGAAGGATAGGAATCGGGTCATCCATTTTCCCGGCCCCTGGGAAACTGCGAGACAAGGCATCCGCCTTAACATTCTTAGATCCAGGGCGATAAGTGACAACAAAATTAAACCTGGTAAAAAACAACGACCATCGAGCTTGTCTGGAATTCAGACGCTTAGCAGATTCCAAATACAGCAGGTTCTTGTGATCAGTAATGACGGTGACCGGGTGGACTGCCCCCTCCAAAAAGTGACGCCATTCTTCAAAAGCCAACTTAATGGCCAAAAGTTCCCTATTGCCGATATCATAATTCATTTCGGCGGACGACAATTTTTTAGAAAAGAAAGCGCACGGATGCCATTTACCAGGGACGGACCCTGGGACAATATTGCACCCACCCCTACGTCAGACGCATCCACCTCCACAACGAACGGCTGTGATGCATCTGGTTGGATGAGAACGGGTGCCGAAGCAAAACATTTTTTCAAAGAGGAAAAAGCTTGGCAAGCTTTGTCCGACCATTTAGAAAAATCCGTCCCTTTTCTTGTCATGTCAGTGAGAGGTTTGACAACAGATGAGAAATTACAAATAAATTTCCGGTAGTAGTTAGCAAACCCCAGAAAACGCTGCAGAGCCTTAAGATCCTCTGGCTGATCCCATTCAAGCACTGCTCTCACCTTTTCAGGGTCCATACGGAAACCGGAGGCTGACACCAAGAAACCCAAAAACTGAAGTTCCTGTACGGCGAATACACACTTTTCCAGTTTGGCGTATAGTTTATTGTCTCGCAAGATCTGCAACACCTGTCTCACATGCTCCTGGTGAGACACAAGATCTGGTGAGTAAATTAAAATGTCATCCAAATATACGACCACAAACAGCCCCACCAGATGACGAAAAATGTCATTAACAAAATGTTGGAATACTGCTGGTGCAGTAGTCAGACCAAAAGGCATGACAAGGTTCTCATAATGTCCCTCTGGCGTGTTAAACGCCGTTTTCCACTCATCCCCCTCTTTTATCCTAATCAGATTATACGCCCCCCTGAGATCCAATTTAGAGAACCATTTGGCGCCAACAATTTGATTGAAGAGATCAGGAATCAGAGGGAGTGGATACGGATCTCGAACAGTAATCCGATTAAGTTCGCGGAAATCCAAGCAAGGGCGTAGGCCTCCATCTTTTTTCTTCACAAAGAAGAACCCCGCGGCCACTGGGGAAGATGAAGGTCTAATATGCCCTTTGGCCAGACTTTCCGAAATATAATCTTTCATAGCCTGCCTCTCAGGACCAGATGGGTTATATAACCTAGCTTTAGGTAACTTAGCATCAGGAAGTAAATTAATAGAGTAGTCATACACGCGATGAGGAGGCAACTCCTGACACCCCTCCTCAGAGAACACATCCCCAAAGTCCTCCAAAAAAGGAGGCAAAGTACTAGGCACGACCGCACTGATGACTGTGTTCATGCAGTTACTTTTGCAAAACTCCCCCATTGGCTTATATCTCTGGACTGCCAATTAATCACAGGGTTATGTTTAACCAACCAAGGAAGTCCCAACACAATAGGAGTAGGTAGACCCTCCAACACATAACAAGATAATAGTTCCCTATGTATTGCCCCTACCCGAAGGTCAATGTTATGAACCTCATGAACAAAGCTACCTTGGCCGAGAGGCCTGGCGTCAATGGAGAATATAGGGATCGGTTTGACCAATACACTCAGATGCATACCTTGAGCCTGAGCAAACTGAGCGTCAACCAGATTAGCCCCGGACCCACTATCAAGAAGAACAGAAAATCTCTCCACTCTCGTACCAACCACCACCTCCACTGGTACAAGGAACTGAGAAGAACTGGCGGATGAAATACATACTCCCAGGTTGTCGTCCACCACACAACCTGGGATTAACAGTTTTCCGGCGACTTTTTGCTCAACAAGGCACGGGATGGACATCCCCCAACAAAATGTCCCTCTTTCCCGCAGAAGAAACACCTTCTAGTCCTGCGGCGTACCGCCAATCCCCTCCTACGAAATGATGTCCCTCCCAACTGCATAGGCTCCTCCGAACAGACAAGGGGAACCTCAACATAAGGGACTTTAGTAGTAGGTGGAGTAACAACAGGGGGCGGAGTTACCTCGCACCTCTCCCGGAGCCGTCTATCAGTACGGATAGCTAGGGCCATAGCAGCCTCCAGTGATGGAGGAGAATCATACTGAGCCAAAACGTCCTTTAATTTGTCAGAAAGCCCATGATAAAACTGGCTCCTAAGAGCTGGGTCATTCCACTGAGTATCTGTGGCCCATCTACGGAACTCAGAAGCAAATTCCTCCGCCGGACGATCTCCCTGCTGTATCTTACGTAATTTTGTCTCAGCAAGAGAGACCCGATCTGGGTCATCATATACCAAACCCAGGGCAGTAAAAAATCGATCTACTGACTGTAGAGCCGGGGATCCCGGAGGAAGGGAGAAGGCCCAGGATTGAGGGTCCCCTTGTAGGAGCGAGATAACAATTCCCACTCTCTGCTCTTCACTCCCTGATGATCGAGGCCGAAGCCGAAAATACAATTTACATGCTTCCCTGAAGGTAAAAAATTTGTCTCGCCCACCAGTGAACCTGTCCGGGAGAGCTACTTTAGGTTCAAATCTGGTTTGCTCCGAGGGAGACAAAACTTTGGACTTAATGTCCGTCAGCTCCATGGATAATCCCTGCAACTGCAGAGCCAGCTGGGCTACTGGATCCATGGCAACTGGGAATAATTTTATGGCCAGTGAAAATGTCACGCGGTCTTATGATATGTGTACGATGTCAGTAAACTATTCTTAAAAGAACAACACTCTATACAACATATAGATTAGCAACATCAGCATGTAAATATAGAATAGATTTACCTGACACGATATCCGTTGAACTCAGGGTTAATCTTGAGGACTTGATACACTGTCACAGGAAAGAGGAGGACCGGGGGTCTAACCTGACCCTAAACTGGGGTCCTAACTAATCCCTCACCTTGGAGGTACTGATAATGGTTCAGAGGTCCAAGTCTCCAGCCTAACCCTGTCTCCTATCAGTCCCTGAACCCTGTAATCAGTCCTAAGAAGGATTCTGATTACCACCAAAGGGATATGGGCTGATCTCTGCTAAATACACAGATTAGACATATAAGACAGACTGGAGAAAACACAGACTTGCATACACACTCAAACACAGAAGGAACATAAATGATCTGGGATATTAAACTCTAAGCAAGGTGAGCTTAAAACAACTAAGGAGCTCTTTAACTTAAGTCTATACAGATACAATCCTATCTGTGGTCTGCATGAAGAATTTCACTGGCAACTCCCAACACAGACAACCAGAGATTTAAAGGAAACCAATCAACAAATAATTAATTGCAGCCGGAGAAAACTGCACCCAGTCCCAGAAACCGAGCACAGACGAACTAACTCCCTAACTGCCAAACACAAAGAAACAGCAACTCAGCTGCGAGAAGTCAGAATGTGCAACCGCGACGATCCTCGCGGCGATGCACACATGACAGGCACTTACTGCAATCCCAAAAAACCCTGAAAAGCACCAACTCTACTAATTTCAAAACACCTGAGATCACAAGACCTCTACCACCTAAATTAGTTCTCTGGTGTAACAAAATCAAAACAGCAGCCACTGAAAAAACTGGAAAAAAGCAAATGTAAAAACATCAGTGGCTGAACTAAACTGAGAGGGCAAAAGCCCCCGGAGGGGACCCTGAAGGCCCCCACAGAAGTGCAGGACAAAATGCAAAAATCAAGCACAAAAACAAAAAGAAGAAAATGTCTTATCTGTTAGCAGGAAATGCAGACACGACACAGCAGGCTACAAAGGAAACAGGAATCAAGGATTGAGACCAGAACAATTGATCACCGGCAACCCTGATGGGAAGGCGACTCCCTTATATAAGACCAGTCAGTAACACATGAATCCCAATCCTCACAATCTTCACTGGACAGTCCAGTACCGCTTGTAACCACCAGAGGGAGCCTTTGCTCAGAACTCATTTCAAGTCCATTCACAATAGTACCCCCCTTGAGGAGGGGTCACCGAACCCTCATTTGAGAAACCAGGTCGGTCAGGATGAGTTCTATGATACGCACGGATGAGTCTCCTAGCATGGATATCCGAAGCAAACACCCAAGAATTGTCTTCCTGACCATAACCTCTCCACTTAACCAAATACTGGAGTTTCCGTCTAGAAAAACGAGAATTCAATATTTTCTCAACCACAAACTCCAGATTGCCCTCAACCAGAACAGGGTCAGGAGGCACAGCAGTAGGAACCACTGGCTCAACAAACCTCTTCAACAAGGACTTGTGGAACACGTTATGGATCTTAAATGTCCCTGGAAGAAGCAAACGAAAAGAAACAGGATTAAGAATCTCCATGATCTTATAAGGTCCAATGAACCTAGGCTTAAAT
Source organism: Oophaga sylvatica (assembly GCA_033576555.1). NCBI lineage: Eukaryota > Metazoa > Chordata > Amphibia > Anura > Dendrobatidae > Oophaga > Oophaga sylvatica. The sequence goes on along the minus strand of JARQOD010000001.1, from coordinate 423,237,169 downwards.
TTAGGAGATGCCACTCTCATAGGAATATTTTTTGAGGACAACCAGACCAAGTCCTCCACTTTAAACCGAGGACCATCAGTCCTATGCCGGTTAGCAAACCGCTGGGCCCTCTCCTGAGAGAGGGACAACCTCTCCACTACCTGGTCCCAAATCTATTGCATACGCTCCACAACAGAGTCAACACCTGGACAGACAGAAGCCTCCGTCTGTCCTGAAGAAAATCGAGGGTGAAATCCAGAATTACAGAAAAATGGAGACATCAAAGTGGCAGAGCTAGCCCTATTATTAAGAGCAAACTCAGCCAAAGGCAAAAAAGAGACCCAGTCATCCTGATCAGCAGACACAAAGCATCTTAGATAAGTCTCCAATGTCTGGTTTGTTCTCTCAGTTTGACCATTGGTCTGAGGATGAAACGCCGAGGAGAAAGACAATTGAACACCAATTTTAGAACAAAAGGTCCTCCAAAATCTGGAAACAAACTGGACTCCTCTGTCAGACACAATGTTCTCAGGAATGCCGTGTAAACGAACCACGTGCTGAAGGAACAAAGGCACCAATTCGGAGGAGGAAGGCAACTTAGGTAATGGCACAAGATGTATCATCTTGGAAAACCTATCACAAATCACCCAGATGACGGTCATTCTCTGAGAAACAGGGAGGTCGGAAATGAAATCCATAGAGATATGGGTCCATGGTCTCTTGGGCACAGGCAATGGCATCAACAAACCACTAGAGCGAGAGCAAGGCTTGGAGCGAGAGCAAGTCCCGCAGGACTGCACAAATTCCCTGACATCACGAGACAAGGTAGGCCACCAAAAGGACCAACTAACCAAGTCTCTGGTACCAAAAATTCCGGGATGACCGGCCAACGCGGAACAATGAATCTCAGACATCACACTCTTTTTCCACTGGTCCGGGACAAACAATTTCCCAACAGGGCAGCGCTCGGGCCTATCCTCCTGACACCCCTCCAGAGCCAGTCTCAAATTGGGCGAGATGACGGAAAGAACTACACCCTCTTTCAAAATAACAGAAGGATCAGATAACTCAGGAGAGTCCGAAAGGAAACTCCTCGAGAGGGCATCCGCCTTAACATTCTTAGTGCCAGGAAGAAAGGAAACCACAAAATTAAAACGTGTGAAAAACAAGGCCTACCTGGCCTGTCTAGGATTAAGTCGCTTGGCAGATTCCAGATAAACCAGATTCTTATGGTCCGTAAGGACCACCACCTGATATTTGGCTCCCTCCAGCCAATGTCTCCACTCTTCAAAAGCCCACTTCATGGCCAATAACTCCCGATTACCCACGTCATAATTACGTTCAGTAGGAGAAAATTTTCGAGAGAAAAAGGCACAAGGGTTACTTTTAGAGGTCTCTGGATCTCTTTGGGACAAAACGGCACCTGCCCCAATTTCAGAGGCATCAACCTCCACCTGAAATGGCAGAGAAATATCAGGCTGCCGTAGAACAGGAGCAGAAGTGAATCTCTGCTTAAGTTCCTGAAATGCAGAGACTGCCTCAGGAGGCCAATTCACCACATCAGAACCCTTTTTGGTCAAATCAGTTAATGGTTTAACAATAACCGAGAAATTACCAATAAATTTACGATAAAAATTGGCAAAACCCAAGAATCTTTGAAGAGCCTTTAATGAAGTAGGTTGGACCAATCACAGATGGCCTGAACCTTGACCGGGTCCATTTCAATAACAGATGGGGACAAAATGAATCCCAGAAATGAGATCCTCTGTACGCCAAAAAGACACTTTGATCCCTTCACATACAGAGCATTCTCTCTCAAAATCTGGAACACGTTCGAACATGTTTCACATGAGAGTCCCAGTCATTGGAAAAAATCAAGATATCATCCAAATAAAACAATCTGAAATTTATCCACAAAATCCCTGAAAATGTCATTCATGAAGGACTGGAAAACAGAAGGAGCATTAGTGAGCCCAAAGGGCATCACAAGGTACTCAAAATGCCCCTCAGGGTATTAAATGCCGTCTTCCATTCATCCCCGTGCTTAATGCGAATAAGGTTATATGCCCCCTGAGGTCAAGCTTGGTAAACCAAGTAGCGTTTTTCACCCTGGAAAACAGGTCAGAAATCAAGGGTAATGGATATTGATATTTCACAGTAATATTGTTCAAAAGACGATAATCAATACACGGCCTTAATGAACCATCCTTTTTGGCCACAAAGAAAAAACCGGCACCTAAGGGTGAAGAGGATGGTCTGATATGACCCTTCTCCAATGACTCCTTGATATAAGACCACATAGCGTCATGTTCAGGTACAGACAAGTTAAAAAGGCGACCTTTAGGGAATTTACTACCAGGCACTAATTCAATAGCACTGTCATAGCTCCTATGGGGAGGCAAGGATGGAGATTTACTTTCGCTAAACACATCAGAAAAATCAATCAAAAAGTCAGGAACATCCTGAGCCTGGGGGAGGCAGAAAAAACAGGAGTGTTGGTATTAACACATTGACAGCCCCAACTGGTTACAGACACAGATTTCCAATCCAAAACAGGATTATGAGACTGTAACCAAGGGAAACCCAGTACGATAATGTCATGCAGATTATACAGAACCAAAAATTTGCAGCTCTCCTGATGATCAGGTTCAACCCTCATTATCACCTGAGTAGAGAACTGAGGTTTATTCTCAGCCAAAGGGGTAGAATCGATCCCCAGTAGGGGAATAGACTTCCGTAGGGGTATCAAGGGAAACCCACATCGTTTAGCAAAATCAAAATCCATCAGGTTAATAGCTGCTCCCGAATCAACGAAAGCCTGAGCAGAAAATGAGGACAGAGAGAGCATATCAGGGTAACAGTTAATAAAAACTTAGTCTGAACACTACCCAAGACAACTGAGCGTGCAAAACGTCTTCCCCGCTTAGGGCAGACTGAAATAGCATGAAAGGCATCACCACAGTAGAAACATAACCCATTGCGCTTTCGAAACTCATGACGCTGTGCCCCAGAAACCACTCTATCACACTGCATGGATTCAGAAGCAGGTTCACCAGGCAACACTATTCCACGCATACCTCTCCGCTCACGCAAACGTCTGTCAATTTGAATCGCTAATGACATAGAATCATTGAGACCAGAGGGGACAGGGAATCCCACCATAACATCCTTTACTTTATCTGACAGACCCTTCCGAAAAAGGGCTGCCAAAGCGTCGTCATTCCATTTGGTCAGGACTGCCCACCTACGGAATCTCTGACAGTATAACTCAGCGTCATCAAGCCCCTGATTTAATGCCAACAAGGCTTTTTCAGCTTGATCAGTAACATTAGGCTCATCGTACAATAACCCCAAAGCCTGAAAAAATGCATCAACATCACTCAAAACAGGATCCCCAGGTGTCAGGGAAAAAGCCCAATCCTGAGGATCGCCGCGCAGGAGAGAGATGACAATTTGAACCTGCTGCGCTGCGTTCCCTGAGGACTTAGATTTTAAGGCAAAAAACAATTTACAGTTATTTTTGAAATTCAAAAACTTAGCTCGATCCCCTAAAAACAGATCTGGCATGGGAATCCTAGGTTCCACAACAGGCAACCCAGCAAGATAGGCAGCAATACTCCGAACATCAGTGGCAAGCTGATCCACACGGCCAGACAACTGTGCAAACTCCATTGAGAGAAAAAATCCTCCCCAGCACCCAGAGATACAGAGGGAAAAAAAAAAATGCAACAAACAGAAAAATATCTCTGACAACTCTGACAACCTTTTTTCTTTCACAAAATTTTTCCCTTCTGTGAGTACCATACAATTTTCAATTTTTAGGCCGGTGATACTGTTATGTTTCGGTAGCTGAGGAGTGCAGGTAAAAAAGGCAATACACCAGAGCAGTTGGAATCTATGAGATTGCAGTACCCTGACTAACCACCAAACTAGAGGCAGCCGTGGAGCGTTCCTACGTTGGTCCTAGACGCCTCGTCACAGCCTGAGAAACTAACTACACCTAAAGGTAGAAAGAGGAAAGCTATCTGCCCCGGAGCAGATCCCCAAAGAGCATAGAAAGCCCCCAAACATGTAATGGCGGTTAGACAAGAAGAAATACTGACACAGACAGAAAATAGTATGAGCAAACGTTGGGGCCCAAACTACCTAAATAGAAAAGGATAGGAAGGGCACTTACTGCAATCCCAAAAAACCCTGAAAAGCACCAACTCTACTAATTTCAAAAACACCTGAGATCACAAGACCTCTACCACCTAAATTAGTTCTCTGGTGTAACAAAATCAAAACAGCAGCCACTGAAAAAACTGGAAAAAAGCAAATGTAAAAACATCAGTGGCTGAACTAAACTGAGAGGGCAAAAGCCCCCGGAGGGAACCCTGAAGGCCCCCACAGAAGTGCAGGACAAAATGCAAAAATCAAGCACAAAAACAAAAAGAAGAAAATGTCTTATCTGTTAGCAGGAAATGCAGACACGACACAGCAGGCTACAAAGGAAACAGGAATCAAGGATTGAGACCAGAACAATTGATCACCGGCAACCCTGATGGGAAGGCGACTCCCTTATATAAGACCAGTCAGTAACACCTGACTCCCAATCCTCACAATCTTCACTGGACAGTCCAGTACCACTTGTAACCACCAGAGGGAGCCTCTGCTCAGAACTCATTTCAAGTCCATTCACAACAAGTTGCCAACTGTGTTTCGTCATCATCAGAGATGTACTGTGGTGGTCTGCTGAGCATGTGTGTTACCCTCCCCCTTGTACTCATCCTCCAATTGAACAAGTGGTTGGGCATCAGTGCATTCAATCTTTTCCACTTGTGGGACAAGGCAAAGTGGATGGCCCATGGAACCACAGCCTGCGGAGTCAAAAAGCAGAAGTGACTCCTTTATGACTTGGGGCTCAGACTACTTAGCTAATTTTCAAGGGGGTGAGGTGGAAGTGAGATCACTATGGTCCGCAGGTTCTAACTTTGCACTTTCAGAAGAGGACTGATTGGAAGATAATGTGAAGGAACTGGAGGCACTCTCAGCCATTGAATCAAAAATGGCTTCAACATGTTCTGACCTCACCATTCGTCCAGTACTTGGGCCTACAAAATTATGCTGAATGTCTTGTCGCCTGCATGCAGCAGAGGAAGGTGTTTAATTTGGGCATGTAGCAGGTACAGAATGACCACATCCTCTCCCTGCAGCAGCTAACCACCACCACCAGTGACACCACCACAACTAGTAGCACCACCGCCACATCCCCTATTTGATGCTCTCCTCATTTTCTGCTCACCAAATAAGTGCCCAGTAGAGAAGAGTAAGTGCTGAGCAGATTATTACACTCTTAGAGTACTCTGCACCAGGCTGTTATGTCATTTTGCTCCAGGCTGTTAGGGCACTCTACACAGAGGCTTTTTGGCATAGTACTTTCACCGAGACAGATGCAGAGTACACACATGGGCCTTTTGGCAGAGTACTCCCCCAGAGACACGTGCAGAGTACACAGAGGCCTTTTGGAAAAGTACTCCCACATTGATAGGTGCAGTGTATATGCACAGGCTTTTTGTGACAGTACTCCCACAGAGATGCTTGCAGAGTACACACACAGGCCTTTTGGCACAGTAGTCCCCCAGAAACACGTGTAGAGCACACAGAGGCTTTTTGGCACAGTACTCCCACGGAGACAGGTGCAGAGTACACACACAGGCCTTTTGGCACACTAGTCCCCCAGAAACACGTGTAGAGCACACAGAGGCGTTTTGTGACAGTACTCCCACAGAGACACTTGCAGAGTACACACAGACCTTTAGCCACATTACTCCCACAGAAATGCTTGCAGAGTACACACACAGGCCATTTGGCAAAGTAGTCCCTCAGAGACACATGTGGAGTACACAAATGCTTTTTGGCACAGTACTCAAACAGAGACAGGTGCAGAGTACACACACAACCTTTTGGCATAGTATTCACACAGAGACGCATGCAGAGTGTACACTCACAGGCCTTTTGGCACAGTACTCCCCCAGAGACCCGTGCACAGTGCACAGAGGCTTTTTTGGAAAAGTACCCCCAAATAGATGGGTGCAGTGTACACGCACAGGATTTTTGGGACAGTACTCCCACAGAGACGCTTGTAGACTACACACACAGACTATTTGAAACAGTACTCCCACAGATTCGCTTGTAGAGTACACACATAGGCCTTTTGGCACAGTAGTCCCTCAGAGACATGTGTAGAGCACATAGAGGCTTTTTGGAATAGTACTCCCACAGAAACAGATGCAGAGTACACACATGGGCCTTTTGGCAGAGTACTCCCCCAGAGGCACATGCAGAGTACACAGAGGCTTTTTGGAAAAGTACTCCCACATTAATAGATGCAGTGCATATGCTCAGGCTTTTTGTGACAGTACTCCCACAGAGATGCTTGCAGAGTACACACACAGACCTTTTGCCACAGTACTCCCACAGAGATGCTTGCAGAGTACACACACAGGCCTTCTGGCACAGTAGTCCCCCAGAAACACGTGTAGAGCACACAGAGACTTTTTGGCACAGTACTCCCACAGAGACAGGTGCAGAGTACACACAGAGCCTTTTGGCGCAGTATTCACACAGAGACACATGCATAGTGTACACTCACAGGCCTTTTGGCACAGTACTCCCCTAGAGACACGTGCAGAATACACAGAGGCTTTTTGGAAAAGTACTCCCACATAGATGGGTGCAGTGTATACACACAGGCGTTTTGTGACAGTACGCCCATAGAGACACTTGCAGAGTACACACAGACCTTTAGCCACATTGCTCCCACAGAAACGCTTGCAGAGTACACACACAGGCCTTTTGGCACAGTAGTCCCTCAGAGACACATGTGGAGTACACAAATGTTTTTTGGCACTGTACTCAAACAGAGACAGGTGCAGAGTACACACACAACCTTTTGGCACAGTATTCACACAGAGACGCATCCAGAGTGTACACTAACAGGCCTTTTGGCACAGTACTCCCCCAGAGACCCGTGAAGAGTACACAGAGGCTTTTTTGGAAAAGTACCCCCAAATAGATGGGTGCAGTGTACACGCACCGGCTTTTTGGGACAGTACTCCCACAGAGACGCTTGTAGACTACACACACAGACTATTTGGCACAGTACTCCCACAGATTCGCTTGTAAAGTACACACATAGGCCTTTTGGCACAGTAGTCCCTCAGAGACATGTGTAGAGCACATAGAGGCTTTTTGGAATAGTACTCCCACAGAAACAGGTGCAGAGTACACATTCAGCTTTTTTGGCACAGTACTCACACAGACGCTTGCAGAGTACACACACAGAACTTTTGGCACAGTACTCCCCAGAGACACGTGCAGAGTACACAGAGGCTTTTTGCACAGTACTCCCATAAATTGCATGAGACACAATACATGTCCCTCTTTCTGGTCTTTATATGTTGGGAGGAGAACTCTAGTATGACAGCACCTACATGCTATGACCACTTATGACCTTGCCAAATAATTGTTTTGTGGGTTCTTTGGGAGGTGTAGGGGTGACCTAATTTGCATATTTCCAATAGAACCCCATGATTTACTCTCTTGGTTGTCTAGATGACCAAGAAAATAATGGAAAGAAATAAATGAAAATAATTTGCAGAAAGGAGATAAGAGACACAGACAAGGATGCATTGCTCAGGAGCAGCATTTGCTGTACATAGATCTACAGGTCCTTCTCAAAAAATTAGCATATAGTGCTAAATTTCATTATTTTCCATAATGTAATGATTACAATTAAACTTTCATATATTTTAGATTCATTACACACCAACTGAAATTTGTCAGGTCTTTTATTGTTTTAATACTGATGATTTTGGCATACAACTCCTGATAACCCAAAAAACCTGTCTCAAAAATTAGCATATCAAGAAAAGGTTCTCTAAACGACCTATTACCCTAATCTTCTGAATCAACTAATTAACTCTAAACACAGATTCCTGAGGCTTTTAAAAACTCCCTGCCTGGTTCATTACTCAAAACCCCCATCATGGGTAAGACTAGCGACCTGACTGATGTCAAGAAGGCCATCATTGACACCCTCAAGCAAGAGGGTAAGACCCAGAAAGAAATTTCTCAACAAATAGGCTGTTCCCAGAGTGCTGTATCAAGGCACCTCAATGGGAAGTCTGTTGGAAGGAAACAATGTGGCAGAAAACGCTGTACAACGAGAAGAGGTGACCGGACCCTGAGGAAGATTGTGGAGAAGGACCGATTCCAGACCTTGGGGGACCTGAGGAAGCAGTGGACTGAGTCTGGTGTAGAAACATCCAGAGCCACCGTGCACAGGCGTGTGCAGGAAATGGGCTACAGGTGCCGCATTCCCCAGGTAAAGCCACTTTTGAACCATAAACAGCGGCAGAAGCGCCTGACCTGGGCTACAGAGAAGCAGCACTGGACTGTTGCTAAGTGGTCCCAAGTACTTTTTTCTGATGAAAGCAAATTTTGCATGTCATTCGAAAATCAAGGTGCCAGAGTCTGGAGGAAGACTGGGGAGAAGGAAATGCCAAAATGCCTGAAGTCTAGTGTCAAGTACCCACAGTCAGTGATGGTGTGGGGTGCCATGTCAGCTGCTGGTGTTGGTCCACTGTGTTTCATCAAGGGCAGGGTCAATGCAGCTAGCTATCAGGAGATTTTGGAGCACTTCATGCTTCCATCGGCTGAAATGCTTTATGGAGATGAAGATTTCATTTTTCAGCACGACCTGGCACCTGCTCACAGTGCCAAAACCACTGGTAAATGGTTTACTGACCATGGTATTACTGTGCTCAATTGGCCTGCCAACTCTCCTGACCTGAACCCCATAGAGAATCTGTGGGATATTGTGAAGAGAAAGTTGAGAGACGCAAGACCCAACACTCTGGATGAGCTTAAGGCCGCTATCGAAGCATCCTGGGCCTCCATAACACCTCAGCAGTGTCACAGGCTGATTGCCTCCATGCCACGCCGCATTGAAGCAGTCATTTCTGCAAAAGGATTCCCGACCAAGTATTGAGTGCATAACTGAACTTTATTATTTGATGTTTTTTTTGTTTGTTTTTAAAAAACACTTTTATTTTATTGGACGGTTGAAATATGTTAATTTTTTGAGACAGGTTTTTTGGGTTATCAGGAGTTGTATGCCAAAATCATCAGTATTAAAACAATAAAAGACCTGACAAATTTCAGTTGGTGTGTAATGAATCTAAAATATATGAAAGTTTAATTGTAATCATTACATTATGGAAAATAATGAAATTTAGCACTATATGCTAATTTTTTGAGAAGGACCTGTATATGCTGAATTGACAGCGACCACATAATGACTTGGTATGACCACAGATTCATCTATGTAATTTTCTAGTCGGCCATTAAATGTCAATACAACTCAGAAAAAAGGCATTGTGTGGCCAGCTTTGTTAGGAAATCCCATATGGTTGATGTCTGGGACATGCTACAGTTTAAACCTCCTTAAGATTAAGTTGCAAGGAACAGAGGTTACAGAAAGTGCATATTTGTTAATGGTCTGGACAGTAACCCTATCAGCAGCATATTGTTTCTAAAGATTTTTCTTGACCTTTTCTTAAGATATTCTAAGATTACAGTTCATTTCAGCTGTTTTTGCTCTAAAGGGAAATCTGTCAGATCTTTCCCACTGATGACGGTTTCAGCTGCCCCAAAAGCTGCCTGTTCTGTAAAGTGATCATCCTAATGGGCAGTTGAGCTTACTGTGAATTTATGAAGTGGTTTTCATTCTATCAATGTAATCTACAGTATATATATTCAAAAAGACAAAGCTGTCTTGTAGTATCTTAACCCTTAGTGACCAAACCAATTTTGAACTTACTGACCAGGCCACATTTTCAAATCTGACCAGTATTCACTTTATGTGGTAACAATCTGTAACCCTTTAAACGGATCCCACTGATTCTGATTTCTTGTGACATCCGAGTACTATACACATAATAAAGGATCGCTATATGCTATAATGGTCATCTAATCATTATTATTATTATTTATTATTATTATTATTAATATTTATTTCTATAGCACCATTGATTCCATGGTGCTGTACATGAGAAGGGGTTACATACAAGTTACAGGTATCACTTACAGTAAACAAACTAACAATGACGGACTGATACAGGGGGAGAGAGGACCCTGCCCTTTCGGCTTACATTCTACAGGATTGTGAGGCAGGAGACAGTAGGTCGGGGGGTTGCAGCAGTTCCGGTGTTGGTTGGGGCAATAACTCCGGTAGTGGTGAGGAGGCAGCAGGGTCATTGCAGCTGTAGGCTTTCCTGAAGAGATGGGTTTTCAGGTTCCGTCTAATCAAAGGCAATATCTATGTGGAATGACTGCATAATTGGACATTGTGATTGCTGTGATTTGAATCACAAGAAATATCAGTCCATGTGTGTATGGTACTGTATATATATTATATCTCATTGGAAATATAGCTAACATTAGCGGGGAATGGTATAATGAGATGTCATATTAGTCCATCTATATTTGACATACAATCTTTCTGCCATATAAAGATATTTTTATAGGGAATATATTCGGCCTATAATTTAAAAGGACAATGGCCATAATCCCTTATAATTAATAAAACTTTTTTTTTCTATTCTGGCAATTAGTGGGTCATATTTGACCCAATATACACTTTTACTGTACGTATACGATTTTAAGTAATATCCACATTTTAAATAATGGAATAAAAGTTAATTTTTATTTTAGTTGCACATATCTTTTTTCTTCTTCTTTCATAGAACCTTGAACCCCCAGGTGCTTCACAGAAGTTTATAACGTAGAGCTGTGAAAATTTAAAAAAAAAAATCACACATTTTACCCACAAAAATGTACTTTTAGCCTCAATTTTTTATTTTCACAATGGTAACAGGAAAAAATGGACCCCAAAAATTGTTGTGCAATGTTTCCTGGGTATCACGATACCCCATATGTGGAGGAAAACCACTGTTTGGGTGCACGGCAGGGCTCGAAAAGGAAGGAGTGACGTTTTGAACTGCAGATTTTGATGGAATGATCTGCAGTCGTCATGTCGCTTTGGAGAGCCCCTGATATGCCTAAACAGTGAAATACCCCCACAAGTTACCCCATTTTGAAAACTACACACCTCAAGGATTTTATCCAGGGGTATAGTGAGCATTTTGAACTTACAGGTACTACACAGAATTTGATAACATTAGGTTGTTTTATTTAAATCCAAGAAGTATCATTTCTCCTTGTGGAGATTGACAAAGCAAGCCGAGATGAGGAGACTTAAGGCCACAGTGCTCCTCTGGGAAATATGCAAATTGTCTCTTCAGAGAGGAAGAGGACAAGAACTTTAGTGCCACCTTTTGGAAGTAGCAATTCTAAAAGTCAATGTCGACCCTTTAATGAGCCTTGTCACATGACTTAGGATAAAAGCCAAACCAGAATCTCAATTTGCAGACACTGTGTTTTGGGGTACTGCCCCTAATCAGTGCAAAGTGTGAGATCTGGTTTGGCTGTGTGAGAGGCGTCTGACCGATATCCAAGAAGTATCGTTTCTCCTTGCGGTCGTCTTATTGAAAATTTTCACAAAAATGTTGTTTTCGTCCCAAATTGGTAATTTTCACAGGAGAAAACAGACCACTTAATTTATTGCACAATTTGTCCTGAACGCAACTATACCCCATATGTGGTTAAAAACTTCTGCTTGAGCACATGGCAGGGCTAGGTAAGGTAAGAGCACTATTTGCCTATGATATATTGTGAATGCGATGTCATATTTGAAGAGCCCCTGATATGTGAAAACATTACAAACCCCCTACAAGTGACCCAATTTTGGAAACTAGACCCCTCAAGGAATTCATGTAGGGGAATAGTGATTATTTTGAACCCATAGGTGCCTCACAGAATTTTAGAAAATTGAGAAGTGGAACTATGACATTTTAGTGGTAATTTTTATATTTGCTGCAAATTTGTCAGGTACACAAGGATTAATAGCTGAAACTAGACCCTGTTAGGGTCTGCGGAACGCACCAAATATATGAGGTAGAGAGGTGCGTTCGCAGCCCGGGGTCCACCGTGCAGGCGGAACCTGCTGCTAGTAAAATGGCGAAAGTAGCGAACTCTGTTATCCCGCAGAGTCGCTAAAATAAACGCCGTAGCGCGTTGTGGCAGTAAGTGCGAACTCTGTTAATACCCAGAGCCACTAACGAAAATGCCACAGCGCTATATGGCGATAGGTGCGAACTCACTTAGCTTCAGTGAGCCGCAAAGTAAAACGCTAGGGCGCTGTCTAGCGTCGAAAGCAAACCCTGTTACGTCACAGGGCCGCTGAGGAAAAGTGCTGTGTCCTGTCAGGCTCTCAGGTACACAGTTAAGTGCTAAGCGTACATAACGCGTGATCATGTGCTAATGTCCTCGCGGGGGTCACCCGCAATCTATGGCGTCTGAACGCCAGACCCTGAATACGGCAATCAAAACTCCTCACCGGTTACGCCGGTAATCTAGGGCATCTAGGACACCGACCCTGGCCAGCTACCATACCAAACTCCTCACCGATTAAGTCGATATTCTAGTGGCTTATTTCAGCCGGGTCCCTAACCACACATACGCATGATCACACTGGCGCATAGCATACAATGGTTGATATTAGCGCATGGCGGCCCAGCCATGCTACCCTTTTATAGCAACAGCTACAGGACCTTCCAGGAACAAGGACCAATGAGAAGCTGTTACAAACACACGTAGCTACATGACCTTCCTGGCGGACCAATAGGAGCCGCTGCAGCACCTGAACATGTGACCCCTGATCTCCAATGAGAGATCTCACTCTGGGCATGCTCAGATGGGAAAACGCAGGACTTTGTCTCAAAGACGACTGCTCCAGCACTGACTATAATAGCAGATCCAGGAAAGGCAGCAGCAAGTCACTGCACAGTAGAGGAGTGGGCAAGACGCCTGAACCGACGTCTCTGCTGAGCAGGCTCCACTGCGGCCGGAGATGAATCAGAGACCGCAGTGGGACGGGTTCGAGACTCCCCTTGTGCAGCAGCGGGAACTCGAACCCTAACATGCCCCCCCCTTCTCTGGGCCTCGCTGCATTCAAAGGCAGCGATGAGCTGCGGAGCGTGAACAGGCTCCCAGGACCTATCCTCAGGCCCATAACCCCTCCAATCCACCAAATAAAATTTTTTGCCTCGTACCACCTTGCACCCAACAATGGCATTCACCTCGTAGTCGTCCGAAGACGAACCCGACGTCCCGGCAGATGACTCAGGCAACCGGGAGATGACCACGGG
>JARQOD010000001.1:423089837-423223777 GCA_033576555.1 Oophaga sylvatica | reverse complement strand
CATCTTCTTCTGGGGGCCCTCCCACCCATCGTCAGCAATTGGCGGTAAAAATATCTAATTTTTTTTTCTCTCCACAATTAGTGTTGAGCGATACTGCTCGATATCTAAAAATATCGGATCGGAATGGTATCGCCGATATCACTAAAATATCGGCGATACCCGATACCGATACCGGAAGTCCCATGTAAGTCTATGGGAACCAAATATCGACATTAAACAAAACCCATTCTTGCCTTGTTGGTTAATTGTGCTTGAAGGAAAACAACAAAGAGTAATGTAGAATGTATTGGGGGAGGTTGATGAGACAATAAAGGCATACATGTTTAACCCAATGCATTGGAATAGCATTAATATATTTTTTTTGGAAATACGTTTGGATTGACGAACAAATTGACAATGTTGTTAACCTTTTTTCTATTTTGGCAAATATGTATGTTTCACAACTTCCATGCTCTTCACCTTTTTAACTTTTGACACACTTTCTCCTTCATAATCTTCAACAGCATCATCTTTCTCATCAAATTATTCTTCATCTTCACCTTCTTAATCTTCTTCTTAAACTTCTTGCTATTCATGTTTTTGTTTACATTACTCATATTGTTATTATTAAACTATTAATCTTCTTCATATTCAAATTCTTCATCTTCTTCCTCTTCATCTTCTTCATCATATTCTTATTTGTGACAGAGATTCCTGTACTTGTAATCTGTAAAAGTATGAATTTTTCATTCTTCCGTTCTTGCTGTCACAAAAGATTTAAATTACAACAGTATTTGTCCGTGTTCAGTTTAGCCTGCAGCAGCAGGCATTTTCCAGGGTCACCACCAGGAGGAACGGACTCACCCCCATACACTGCTTAGTCTTCTTCTGCTTAGGATTTAGAGCATATATTTTGCTCTTCATTTTGGTCTTATACTTCATGTTCTTCTGCTTTTTGATCTTCTGCTTATTGTTCTTCTGTCTCTTGTTCTGTATCTTGTAGTTTGTCTTAACCTTCTTTGTCCTGTTGGTGATCTTCTTCTGGGTAATCTTTTATTTTTTCTTTGTGATGGTGTTCAGGCTGGTTGGCTTCATGCTCGTCGTCCTTGTTGTCGTCATCTTCTTCTGGGTGGTCTTTAAGGTCGTCTAATTTCCGAGAACCAGCGGACGTTACTGGAACCCGGACGGGTATCAGATGGAGTAAGAGACAATGGAAGTAACGAGGACCAGCTGACTGTGCTGGAACCTGGAGGGGCAGCAGAAGGAAAAGAGGCAATGTCACAACCGAGTACCAGCTGACGTTACTGTGACACGGTTACAAAGCAGGAGGTACCTGTGCTCCAAAGCACTACCAAGGACCAGCAGACGTTGGTGGAACTCGGATACGGAGATGGAGGCACCTAGGCCAAAGGCACTGGGGAGAACCAGTTGACGGTACTGGACCCCGGACGGGTAGCAGAAGGAAAAGAGGCAATGTCACAACCGAGTACCAGCTGACGTTACTGTGACACGGTTACTAAGCAGTAGGTACCTGTGCTCCAAAGCACTACAAAGGACCAGAAGACGTTGGTGGAACTCGGATACGGAGATGGAGGCACCTAGGCCAAAGGCACTGGGGAGAACCAGTTGACGGTACTGGACCCCGGACGGGTAGCAGAAGGAAAAGAGGCAATGTCACAACCGAGTACCAGCTGACGTTACTGTGACACGGTTACTAAGCAGGAGGTACCTGTGCTCCAAAGCACTACCAAGGACCAGCAGACGTTGGTGGAACTCGGATATGGAGATGGAGGCACCTAGGCCAAAGGCACTGGGTAGAACCAGTTGACGGTACTGGACCCCGGACAGGTAGCAGAAGGAAAAGAGGCAATGTCACAACCGAGTACCAGCTGACGTTACTGTGACACGGTTACTAAGCAGGAGGTACCTGTGCTCCAAAGCACTACCAAGGACCAGCAGACGTTGGTGGAACTCGGATACGGAGATGGAGGCACCTAGGCCAAAGGCACTGGGGAGAACCAGTTGACGGTACTGGACCCCAGACGGGTAGCAGAAGGAAAAGAGGCAATGTCACAACCGAGTACCAGCTGACGTTACTGTGACACGGTTACTAAGCAGGAGGTACCTGTGCTCCAAAGCACTACCAAGGACCAGCAGACGTTGGTAGAACTCGGATACGGAGATGGAGGCACCTAGGCCAAAGGCACTGGGGAGAACCAGTTGACGGTACTGGACCCCGGACGGGTAGCAGAAGGAAAAGAGGCAATGTCACAACCGAGTACCAGCTGACGTTACTGTGACACGGTTACTAAGCAGGAGGTACCTGTGCTCCAAAGCACTACCAAGGACCAGCAGACGTTGGTGGAACTCGGATACGGAGATGGAGGCACCTAGGCCAAAGGCACTGGGAGAACCAGTTGACGGTACTGGACCCCGGACGGGTAGCAGAAGGAAAAGAGGCAATGTCACAACCGAGTACCAGCTGACGTTACTGTGACACGGTTACTAAGCAGGAGGTACCTGTGCTCCAAAGCACTACCAAGGACCAGCAGACGTTGGTGGAACTCGTATACGGAGATGGAGGCACCTAGGCCAAAGGCACTGGGGAGAACCAGTTGACGGTACTGGACCCCGGACGGGTAGCAGAAGGAAAAGAGGCAATGTCACAACCGAGTACCAGCTGACGTTACTGTGACACGGTTACTAAGCAGGAGGTACCTGTGCTCCAAAGCACTACCAAGGACCAGCAGACGTTGGTGGAACTCGGATACGGAGATGGAGGCACCTAGGCCAAAGGCACTGGGGAGAACCAGTTGACGGTACTGGACCCCGGACGGGTAGCAGAACGCACCATGAAAATGTAAGTTGACAGGACACAAGCCGTCCGCAGTTACCGAATCACACAGTCCTACAGTGGGTGCTTGTCCTATTGTCACAATGGAAACAGCCTTTATTTACATATCCCACAGCACACATAGGAATCACCTAAACTGCAGGCACCATAGAGTCGGCTAACCCGAATGCAACACGACAGCACAACTTATTGGAGGATAATTGACGTTCACACTGCCAGGAAACAGCTGTCGTGCTGTAACCAGGCTGGCCAGGAGTCAGTACCCCTGCCAATTACTTACGAGCAACAAATGGCGGTGTTGTAGCCCAGGGAGTAGAGTTCAGGTGGTAGAAAGATGAACATAACAGGAGACATGGAAAACGTTGCCAAACAGTTATTTAATCTGAAAACGGACAGGCAAATTCAGGTGAGATCCATGCCTTGTTCATTTTCAGAAAAGTAAGCCGGTCTACATTCTCTGAGGATAGTCGCATGCGACGGTCTGTTACTACACCACCTGCAGCACTAAAGACGCGCTCAGATAATACACTGGCAGCAGGGCAAGCCAGCACCTCCAATGCATACTGGCTAAGCTCTGGCCATGTATCCAACTTAGAGACCCAAAATTTGAAAGGGGAAGAGGCATCTGGGAGTACACTTAGAGGGAAAGCCAAGTAGTCTGTCACCATCTTACGGAAACGTTTCTTCCTGGTGACTGGAGCCGTCTCGGATGGTGTAGACCTTGCTGGCGCTGTCACAAAACTTCGCCACATTTGTAACATACAGCTCTTGCCCTGTGCAGAGGCGCTGCTTGTGCTCCCTCTTGTTGTAGAGGTGTCTACACTGCCTCGACGCACAGAGCTGCTTTGTAAAGCAGTAGCAGCAGCAGCTCTCTCGGCTGGAATGTACAACAGTATGGATTGCACCAGTGTGTCTTGGTACTCCTGCATTTTACGGTCCGGTTCACCGGTGTGATGAGGGTTTGTAAGTTGTCCCGGTAGTGAGGGTCTAGGAGGGTGAACACCCAATAATCTGACGTGGTGAGAATGTGGGCGATGCGGTGGTCGTTTCTCAGGCACTGAAGCATGAAATCAACCATGTGCTGCAGACTCCCAACTGGCCAACAAAGGCTGTCCTCTGGAAGAGGCGTCATCTCTGCCTCCTCTGCATCACCCCACCCTCGCTCTACATACTGACTAGAGCGTTGTGTACCTCCCTCTGTAGGGATTTCTTCCTCCTCCATTGACTCCTCCTCCTCCTCATCCTCCTCACAAAGTGAGCCCTGCCCAGCCCTTTGTGAGGAACCACGTTGCGCTGACTGTCCTGAAGGTAATTGAATTTGTGACTCCTCATCCTCCACCTCTTCCAAAACCTCTTCCTTTAGTGCTTTCAGTGATTTCTGAAGCAGGCAGATAAGGGGGACAGTCATGCTGACTAGTGCATCATCTGCACTCGCCATCCGCGTTGAGACATCAAACGCACGCAAAACGTCGCAGATGTCCTTCATAGAGGCCCACTCAGTAGTGGTGAAGTGTGAACGGCGCAAATTGCGAGTTGAGTGCGCCTGTTGCAGCTGATACTCCATTACTGCTGGCTGCTGCTCACACAACCGCTCCAACATATGTAACGTGGAATTCCACCTGGTGGGTACGTCACATATGATGCGATGTTCAGGAAGGCGAAATCTGACTTGCAGAGCTGCAATGCGCGATCTGGCCATGCTGGAACGTCGCAAGTGAGCGCACTCTAGGCGGACCTTGTGCAGCAGTGCATCAAGATCCGGATAGTCCCTCAAAAAACTCTGCACGACCAAGTTGAGCACATGTGCCAGACATGGTATGTGAGTGAGGTTGCCAAGGCCCAGAGCTGCCACCAGATTTCGGCCATTATCACACACTACCAAGCCTGGCTGGAGATTAGCTGACAAAAACCACACGTCGCTCTCCTGCTTGATGGCATCCCAGAGCTCCTGCACTGTGTGGTTTTGATTCCCCATGGAAATTAATTTCAGGACGGCCTGTTGACGTTTGGCCACGGCTGTGCTCATATCGGTAGAAACAGGTAAGCGTTCACGGGTCCATGTGGAGGTATACCGTGACGGCTCGTGCAGCGATGATTCTGAGGAACTGGAGTAGGAGGAGGAATCAATGTGTACAGACTGGATTCCTGCAATCCTTGGAGTTGGCAGAACACGTACAGCGCCACTGGCAGGATCTGTACCCGGCTCCACAACATTGACCCAATGGGCAGTGAGGGAAAGGTATCGTCCCTGGCCATGGGTACTGGTCCACGCATCGGTGGTCAGGTGGACCCTGCTACTGACGGCGTTTAGTAGCGCATGTTTAATGTTTCCCTCGACATGTTTTTGCAGAGCAGGGACGGCTTGCCTGCTGAAATAAAATCGGCTTGGCACATTATATTGTGGGACTGCCAATGCCATTAAGTTCCTGAAACTGTCAGTCTCCACCAGCCTGAATGACAGCATTTCAAGGGACAGGAGTTTTGCAATGCCAGCATTCAGAGCCTGTGCTCGTGGATGGTTTGCCGAGTATGGCCGTCTTTTATCCCATGCCTGTGGTACCGATGGCTGTTTTGTGGTCTGGGAGTGTGACGATGACTGTGAACTTGCTGCTGTGGGTGGAATAACAGTTTGTCTATGGACAACAGTGACCGAGGTTCTTCCATGGAGATCCTGTGAGGAAGCCGAACCAGGTGTGTGTGAGCTGGAGGTAGAGGCTCCAACACGACCTGAAGATGTAGGTGCTGCTGTAGGTTGGCCTACATCTCCAGTGTGTCTTTGTAACTCAGCTACGTGCTTTGTCCGTACATGTTTCCACATATTTGTGGTATTCAGGTTACTGATATTTTTACCTCTTTTAACTTTTTGCTTACACAGCTTGCATTGAACATAGCAAATATCATCTACAAGTCTGTCAAAAAAGGACCACGCAGTGCAAGTCATGGGAGCGCCAATTTTGACATTTGTAAGAGAACTGCTCCCAACACGTGCCAAACTGGAGGCTACAGGCAAGCGAGTCTGCAGCCTACCTCTCCCTCCTCTTTGTACCGTTGGGCCAATCTCTTCCTCAGAGCTGCTCCCACCACCTTCCTGTTGCTCACGCCATGTTGGGTCTCGGACTTCATCATCTCCACTACCCTCTTCCAACACCTGCTGCTGTTGGATGGTCTGGGCAGCACCATGCTCCACAAAACCTGGCACCTGAGTCTCATCATCATCATGAGATGCGTTCTGCGGTGTGCTGTCCATCGGCACTGGCTCACCCGCCTCTTCAGATTGAGAGAGACACAGCTGTTGCGCATCACTGCATACTCCCTCTTCTTCAAATTGCAGAATGCTGCTTGCCTGTGCCCGTGTTTGCGAGCCAACAGATTCTGAGAACAGAAGCAGAGACTCAGCTGGCTCCTGTACAGAACTCTCTGACTGCCTGGCCAATTTGACAGGCGGTGAACAGACAGATGGTTGCTCAACAGTGTTGTGTTCCTGAGAGGAGGTGGAAGGAATTGAAGTCGATGCATTGGCTGCCATCCAACCAACAACGGCTTCAATTTGTTCTTCCCGCAGCAGGGGGGCACGCCGAGCTCCTACCAAAGTGCGCATAAAGGAACGCTCACGGGGATAAATGGTGGATGCTGTGTCACTGAGGGCGGCAGCAGCCACAGAATCCCCACGTCCTCTCCCTGCTGAAACTCCACGGCCACGACCACGTGCCTTACTCACTGACTTCTTCATCTTGGTAGATTGATAAAGAAAGTCAGAAAAGTTATAAGGCCTAAGTGTGGTTATTACGCAGAGACTGAAGTGAACACTGAAACACAACTGTTCACAATCTGTGAAAGGCTACTCCTTTGTCTACTTCTATAGTGTTTGCAACCAATGTATTGGATACGGATGGAAGCGCGTCACACTAATAGATTATATTTATTTTAAATGGAATGGAGCAGAACCAATTGGAGAGAAATGAAAAGGATGAGGCACTGAGACACGCTCAGCAGAGTACAAGCAGCAGTGCTTGAACAAGTAACTGGAGTGTGATGTGCACTCAAAAAATAAAAAACACAGACTGAAGTGAACACTGAAACACAACTGTTCACAATCTGTGAAAGGCTACTCCTTTGTCTACTTCTATAGTGTTTGCAACCAATGTATTGGATACGGATGGAAGCGCGTCACACTAATAGATTATATTTATTTTAAATGGAATGGAGCAGAACCAATTGGAGAGAAAAGAAAAGGATGAGGCACTGAGACATGCTCAGCAGAGTACAAGCAGCAGTGCTTGAACAAGTAACTGGAGCGTGATGTGCACTCAAAAAATAAAAAACACAGACTGAAGTGAACACTGAAACACAACTGTTCACAATCTGTGAAAGGCTACTCCTTTGTCTACTTCTATAGTGTTTGCAACCAATGTATTGGATACGGATGGAAGCGCGTCACACTAATAGATTATATTTATTTTAAATGGAATGGAGCAGAACCAATTGGAGAGAAATGAAAAGGATGAGGCACTGAGACACGCTCAGCAGAGTACAAGCAGCAGTGCTTGAACAAGTAACTGGAGCGTGATGTGCACTCAAAAAATAAAAAACACAGACTGAAGTGAACACTGAAACACAACTGTTCACAATCTGTGAAAGACTACTCCTTTCTCTACTTCTATAGTGTTTGCAACCAATGTATTGGATACGGATGTAAGCGCGTCACACTAAAATTTAAATTGCATTGAGCAGCAAGAATTACACTGAAGAAAAAAAAAGAGTCTGTGAGTGACACGTGCAGATGCCTACAGACAGCGTTGCATGCAGAGCAAACTGCAGCATCACCTGCACTCACACACACCTTGCAGAGCTGTTAAAACAACACTGCAGGCAAAAGGAAGCTTTACACAGCGGTTGGTGCTAGCCTGCCTAAAGCACACTACACTAAATCGCAATCTCTAACTGTCCCTCAGAGTCAGCACAGCAGCGTTCTGTCCCTAACTGAATTCACAGCACAGTGACGCTAAAATGGCGGCGGCGCCTTTTATAGTGCATTCTGACATCATTTCAGCATCCAATCACAGCCATGCCATTAGTTAACATGACCGCAGCAGTACAGGATGTGCCCACACTTCTTAGGATTCCTCATTGGCTGACTAAAATCACATTGCCTCTCAAAGAATTATGGGAACTTCCGATTCCGGTATACGATATATGGAAAATATCGAAACAAAGTATCGAAAGGCCGATAGAGCTAATATCGGCCGATACCCGATACTTGCGGTATCGTATCGCTCAACACTATCCACAATCCATCTGTGGGATATATGTCTTGATTGTCTTTTTTTTATAACAGGAATCGCAAGATGACGAGGAGCTCCCAGAGGAAGAAGGACGGGGTGGAGAGATACCCGGAGTGGGCTCACAATTCGTAAGTATCCTGCATCAATCGCAGAAACACAACATCACACTACACACAACACATAGAAAACCATTTAGTACATACTTGACACAGCGGCCAACACATGCCAATATCCTAATTTTTATTTTCATTTTAGTCTCTCGGATCTGGGAGCCACCAGAAGGTTCCTCCCAGCGCCTCCCAGAGTCGTCGTCGTGAGACTGTCGGCGGTTCTCAACGTGTAAGGTTTTTTTTTGTTTTTTTTTAATTCATATTTTTTATTTTTGAAACGTAAATTTTTCATTTTTTTTTGTTGTTTTTTTAAAATGTCATTTTTGTTTTTTAAAATTTTTTACCTATCTACCATTTTTGGTAGCATTTCATAAAATTTTTAAATTTTACAAAACGTGTTATCTCTAAATTTTTTGCAGGAATTTTTCCAGCTTAACATGTATAATTTTGACATTTTCAAATAATGTGTATGGTAATTTTTTTTTTCTTCTTTAATTTCACAGGCTTCACAGCGTGCTCCCGACTCGGACACGGAGGAGGGCCTAGACGTCGAACTCATGATTGATCTGGTCCGAGAAAGGGAGCCACTGTGGAACATGGGGGACCGCCAGCATTCGGATCAAGTTGTGACACGACGGCTCTGGGAGGAAGTGGCAGCGGCAATGCTGGACTGCTCGGAGGACCTCGATGTTAGGTCCCAGACTAAATACCGTAAGTATAGTTCATGTTGCTGACTGTGAAGCTGTGTTTCCAAAACTTCTGTCCTCGTGTCACCCATGCTTCATGTTTTCATGATTTCCTTTTGTGAAACACAATGGAAATAATGAAAACATGACCTCTGGGGGAAACGAGGAATGAAGTTTGGGAAACCTGATGTTGTATACTAACCAATGTGTGCTTTCTCGTTTCAGGGAGAGAATTGTGAAGCGGTGGCGGTCTGTGAGGGATCGCTTTAAGAAGGAGTTCAATAAGGAGATGCGGGCCCCAAGTGGTTCTTCAGGACGCCAAAGCAAGTACAAGTACGCACGAGCTCTGGCGTTCCTGCGTGAAACAATGGTCACCAGAAGGTAAATATTACCATCAAATGTTAACATGTATCCAATGTTTTTTTTTGCAGCCAGGGCCATTCCACATATGTATATTAATTTTATGTTTTTTCTTTCTTCCACAGCACGGTGACCAGCACTCGGGCGCCCGCAGAGTTGGCGCCTTCTAGAGCGATCCCTCACGAGACCGACACCGAGGGACACTTCGACCAACCCTCTACATCTGCACCTTCCCACACATTTGATCCCGCAGTCCCCTCCACCAGCGCTGGAGCAGCGTGGCCGGCTGCATTACATGAATCTGCTGGTGAGGAGATAGCATTCCCTTTACCCCACCCTTCTGACCCTGCCACCTCTAGTACAGCTGCGGGTACTTGGCGGCAGCGTCAGAGGGGTCAGGAAAAGAACTATGCGCCCGAGTTCTTGCATATGAATGCATCTTTCCAGAACTGTCTTAAGGTATTATCTGAACAAGTTGCCGCAGGCGTTCATCAGATAACCTCCCTAGTTGGTGAGGTAAAGACTCTTCTGCAAACTGTGCAGTCAGAGGCAAGAGCATCACCGAACCACAGTTTTTTTAGGTCGGTTGCGGAGCGCATAGATCCGCTATCTGCTGACCAGCAGATGTATGTGATGCACACGTGCCACACTGCTCTAGTGCAGGTTCTCTCCCATCCTCAATCCACCCAGTCATTCCTCCACCTCCCCCCCCTACAGCCGCCGTACATCTTCCCCTCCCTCCACTTGCCATCCCTCCTCCCCCTCCTATTCAATACCAGCTACCTCCCCAGGTCCAACAACCTCCCCAATTCCAACCACCTCCCCAGTACCAACCACCTCCCCAGTACCAACCACCTCCCCAACTGCAGTCACCTCCCCAGTACCAGCAACCTACCCACTACCAGCCACCTACCCCGTACCACACTCCTACCTCATACAAATCTCCTTCCCCCTTCCAATTCCCTACCATGTCAAATGCTCCTCCTGCCCAACCCTCCACTCCACCACCACCCACCTGTTCTGCCTTGTCTTCCCATTCTTTTAGTCTTTCCACCCCTTCACCTCTTCCTGTTCCTTCCACACCAACATCCCGGTCGTCCCTCCATACTCCCACGGTCGAAGTGTCCCGCAGCCCCTCCAGCAGTATTTCCACCCCACACTACACTGACCTGTAGTTTCTGTAAAAATGTTTTGATAAATTTCTTTCTAAAAAAAAAAGTTGAAAAAAAAAAGTTTAAAAAAATAAAGTTTACAAAAAAAATAAAGTTGACTAAAAAATAAAGTTTCCAAAAATAATAAAGTTGAAGAAAAAATAAAGTTTATTTAAACTTGAAAAATTGGGCCACAAGGCCGACTTTGATACCTATTATATTAAAAAATATTTTTTTCAATAAATTGTTCATTGTTTTAACATTGTTGTCTGTCTTTTATTTATAGGATGTTAAGTTTTAAATTTGGTATACAGGTACACCTAACTTTGGCTAAAAGGTTCATAAATGCAACCTTTTTCCCAAGGTTGTGTCCCGGGTTGTGTAGTATGCAAAGTATATTATCTTTTTCCAAAAATTGTGTACTTTGTTAGGTTATCCCCTACAAAAGAGTTCCCCTACTCCAGTACTCAAGGCCCACCAACATATCAGGTTTTCAGGATTTCATTTGTATTGCACAGGTGAGGCAATTATCACCTGAGCAATACAAAGGAAATCCTGAAAACAAGACCTGTTGGTGGGCCTTGAGGACTGGATTTGGGGAACCATGGCCTACAATGTACACTTTTTTGTGACAAAAGGTGAAATACTTTTGTTAAAACAATTTCGCCTTTTGTCCAAAAAAGTGTACATTGTAGACCTGGGTTCCCCCACTCCAGTACTCAAGGCCCACCAACATATCAGGTTTTAAGGATTTCATTTGTATTGCACAGGTGAGGCAATTATAACCTAAGCAATACAAAGGAAATCCTGAAAACAAGACCTGTTGGTGGGCCTTGAGGACTGGATTTGGGGAACCATGGCCTACAATGTACACTTTTTTGTGACAAAAGGTGAAATACTTTTGTTAAAACAACTTCACCTTTTGTCCAAAAAAGTGTACATTGTAGACCTTGGGTTCCCCCACTCCAGTACTCAAGGTCCACCAACATATCAGGTTTTAAGGATTTCATTTGTATTGCACGGGTGAGGCAATTATCACCTGAGCAATACAAAGGAAATCCTGAAAACAAGACCTGTTGGTGGGCCTTGAGGACTGGATTTGGGGAACCATGGCCTACAATGTACACTTTTTGTGACAAAAGGTGAAATACTTTTGTTAAAACAATTTCGCCTTTTGTCCAAAAAAGTGTACATTGTTGACCTGGGTTCCCCACTGCAGTACTCAAGGCCCACCAACATATCAGGTTTTAAGGATTTCATTTGTATTGCACAGGTGAGGCAATTATCACCTGAGCAATACAAAGGAAATCCTGAAAACAAGACCTGTGGGTGGGCCTTGAGGACTGGATTTGGGGAACCATGGCCTACAATGTACACTTTTTTGTGACAAAAGGTGAAATACTTTTGTTAAAACAATTTTGCCTTTTGTCCAAAAAAGTGTGCATTGTAGACCTGGGTTCCCCCACTCCAGTACTCAAGGCCCACCAACATATCAGGTTTTCAGGATTTCCTTTGTATTGCACAGGTGAGGCAATTATCACCTGAGCAATACAAATGAAATCCTGAAAACAAGAACTGTTGGTGGGCCTTGAGGACTGGATTTGGGGAACCATGGCCTACAATGTACACTTTTTTTGGACAAAAGGTGAAATAGTTTTGTTTAAACAAACAGCCATGGACACAACTATGGCAAAAAGGTTACAGACAGTAGAAAACACACAAGAAGGTAGACAAGTAAACTTTTAAAGGTTTATTGTGGGTAAAGAAAATTTTTAAAAGAACAAATACATTTATCACACTCTGTCATCCTGCCAGTCAACACTACCTTCTGGTGACACAAAGTATTGAGCAAACTGGTCCCTCATTCTTGAAACCGCGACTGTACTGCGAGTGGTAATGTTGCTGTAGTCGTGCAAGGTTGTTTCTTGATTGTGGTCCTCCATAGAAATTGGTTCCTTGGTTAGGACAAAATTATGTAGGACCACGCACGCTTTAACAACATCATCAACAGTCTCGGTCTTCAAGTTAATTGCAGTCAAAAGGACAGGCCATTTAGCTGTCATAATGGCAAAGGCACACTCCACCATCCGTCTGGCTCTTGTGAGGCGGTAGTTAAATATCCGCTTTGTATGTGTTAATCCTCTGCTGGCGTACGGCTTCAAGAGGTGTTCGGACAGCTGGAATGCCTCATCACCTACACAAACGAATGGCATCGGTGGGCCTGAGGTTTGAGGCAGTGGCCTAGGGGGGGAAACTGAAAACTGTTTCCATACAGTTTACGGCCCATAGCAGAAAGTTTAAAGACTTGGGAGTCATTTGACCGTCCATAAGACCCAATGTCCACCGCAATAAACTTGTACTCCGCATCTGCAATAGCCATCAGGACGACCGAAAAATATTTTTTATAGTTAAAGAATTCTGATCCGGTTCCTAAAGGCTTTTGAATGCGGATGTGCTTTCCATCAACGGCGCCCAGGCAATTGGGGAACTGGCAGATACAGAGAAACTGGTCCACTATTTCAAGCCACCGGTCTGTAGTTGGCTCTGGAAGAAATTCTCCAACCAAACTATTCCACAGAGCACGACAAGTGTACTTTATTATCCCGGATAGTGTGGAGATTCCCAGCCGATATTGAAAATGGAGCGATGACAGAGTTTCGCCAGTTGCCAGAAATCTGAAAACAAAATAGACATTACAAATTATTTCAGAAACACAGCATTACATACCAGAACTCAGCTATAACTATTGCAGATACCAAAAATAATAACATCAATGAAAAACACTGTTTTATAAAAAAAAGTTTTGGCCTACTGATATGGTTTCCTAGTTGTCCTGTGATGTTAAATAAATTATAAAATTACAAGTGTGCTCAAGCAAACAGATCCAATACATATAGCTTACCTTATAGTGACCATGAGACGCTCCGCCGGAGAAATCGAGAACCGACAATAGGTGTCCGATTTTTTAATTTGGTCTCCAACACGCACCAGCAAATCGTCAAAGTTTTCTTTGTTCATACGCAGATAGGCAAAAAAATTCTCTGGATTTTGTCGCAGCTCCATGTTCAGTGTTGCATAGACACCACGAGTTAATCTCTGTGCCGTGATGGGGTGGATCCACATACGTCGTCGTCTTCGCTGGCGCTGACGCATAATGCGCTGCTCCTCAATCTTTCGCTCCTTCTCCAGAACTATAAACCTCAAGCGATTCATCTCCGCAGTAAAATCCACAAGATTCTTGAAGATATTGCCGATAATGACATCCATGTTCGCCAATCACTTGATACTTGCTCTTCTCTCCAACCTGCACTTGGTCCTCTACAACCTGTCAAAGATGGGATGTAGGAACAGTGTATATATAGGATTACAGTAGCCAATCATGTTTGGAACCCCAAAAAGGGGCGTTCTTAAAAACCGGATTCGGCGCATTCCGGCGTCAACGGATGCAAAACCGGATACACCGGATGAGACGGATCCGGTTTTTGTACGGATCACAGAACCGGATCCGGCGAAAAACCGGATGCGGCGCATCCGGTTTTTCATACTAGTTGCCGGATGCGGCGCTGAGGCAAAATGCCGGGGGCGCCGTCAGGTGCAAAACGGATGTGTGAAAGAGGCCTTAGGGGACGAGGAGAGGAGTAAGAGCCGGCAAAAGATATTGTGAAGGAGCTGTCAGAGAAGTATGAGGAGAACCAGGAGAGAACGGTGTCCTTGAGCCCGATAGAGCGGATCATAGTGAGGAGGAGCTGGTGGTTCAGTGTCGAATGTTGCAGAGAGATCCAGGAGAATCAGCATGGAGTAGCGACCGTTAGATTTAGCTGTTAGTAGATCATTAGAGACTTTAGTGAGGTCAGTTTCAGTACAGTGTAAAGAGCGGAAAAAAGATTTTTGAAGGTCAAGAAGAAAGTGATCTGAGAGAAAGTGGATTAGACGAGAGTGGACCAAGTGCTCCAGGAGTTTAGAGATGAAGGGAAGATTAGAGACAGGTCTGTAGTTAACAGTGCAGATCTGGTAGAGGGATTTCTTTTAAGTAAAGGGGTTATGCTGGCATGTTTGAACGAAGAGGGTAAGCTAAAAGAAGAAAGAGAGGTTAATAATTTATTTAGGTGAGCAGTGACAACTTCTAAGAGAGCCTGCAGGAGATGTGAGGGAATAGGGTCACTGTTTCAGATTGTAGGCATAGAAGAAGCGAGGAGGTGGGTAACTTCTTCTTCTGTAACAGTGTAAGGTTCTGTGTATCTGTTTCTGAAACTCAGTTTGTTCGTCGGCCATTTTGCTTTCTGTTTTGCTGCAGCTATCTTGCCCTCAGTCAAAATGGAGTTTTCCAGCTTGCATGTTCCCGCCCTGATTCTCTCCGTTTGCTTCTTAAACAGCCACAGCTGAGCAATCAGTGCTTCAGAATCTAGCCTGCAGTGAACCTGTGTTCTGACTCCTGAAGCCTTGGACCTTGTACTCCAGCCATTCCTACTGAGGAACTCTGAAGCACTTGTGGACTCTGAACTCTGCTCTTGAGAGCCTCACGTTTGCATGGACTTGCGGTAACAGAGAAGAAGATCTGAATCTGTATTGGAGAGTTATTGCTGAGCTTAGATTACTCTGGCCTGCTGTGTCTCCTGCTTCTGTGTTTGCAACCTGTGTGTTTATTTTTGCCAATTTGTATGAAGCAATACAAGACTTTCTTTATCAACCTGTGTCTCAAGTATTTTCATCGCACCCAAGCACAAGACGCTATATGAACTGTACCACATACATTACAAGATTCTGAAGCCAAACGTTAGTGTCTGCTGGGTCTGGAAAGGCTTGTCTGCTGTACTGTGGATATCGGATGTCCGGTTGTACTTTCTGTGATGACAGTGGTTGTGACTTCTCACAACCATTCCAGGTGAGCAATTCCCTTAAGTTTTTTTTCTGCAGTGTTATCACAGGTAAACACTATTGTTTTTTTTTTTTTTTTTTTTCTCTTCTCTTTTTGTCTGCTGAAACTCTGGATATCAGATGTCTGGTTGAAAGCTTTCTGTGATGATAGTGGTTGTGACTTCTCACAACCATTCCAGGTGAGCAGTTCCCTTAAAGTTTTTTCTTTCTTCAGTGTTGCCACAGGTGAACACTATTGGTTTTTTTTTTTCTCCTCTTCTTCCAGTATCCTGTCTTAAAAGATCTGGAAAATGGAGGCCCGCATAAAGGAACTTTGCGGAGTGACTGATAATATCCTTGCAGATTTGCAGAATATAAAGACCCGTTTTACAAATCTTCAGGACCTAAATAATCACAATTTGCAAGTGGTTGGACAGACTACCCAGGATTTGCGAGCCAGGATTGAGGTTCTGGAGGGGCAAGTCCAGGCTCCTGCCGTGGCCCCGAGTTCTGGGATTCCCAAGTTGCCCCCTTTTCGTTTTGGTGGTGAACGTGAAAAATTCAGGGGATTTGTTAATCAATGCAATCTTTTTTTTTCTGCACATGCTTCACAATTTCCTACTGAACGATCTAAGGTGCTTACTATAATTATGTTGCTTACCAACAAGGCTTTGATGTGGGCAAACCCTCTGATTGAGACTGAGGATGATTGTTTGAATCACCTTGATGATTTTATTTCAGCCATGGGGCAGGTGTTTGATGACCCCAATCGAGGTGCAACAGCTGAAGCAGCCATGTTAGCTTTGCGCCAAGGTAAGCACTCGGTAGCTGAATATGCCTTGGATTTCAGGAGATGGGCCCTTGATACCACCTGGGACAATTCCGCCAAAAAATCTATTTTTCGAAAGGGGTTATCCCCACTGATTAAGGATGAACTTGCTCGTGCCGACCCTCCCACTGCGTTAGGTGACTTTATTAACTACTGCATCCGTATTGATACTCGTTTAACTGAACGCAGGCAAGAGAGATGGTTCGAAAGCAATCGTACTAACCTTTTCCTACCTTCCTCTCCAGCTAAGGAACCTTTGAATAGGATTACACGGGAACCTGAACCTGAACCCATGCAGGTAGACTCTTTACTACGACGGGTTAGTGATGCACGCAAGGAACATCGTTTTAAGGAGAATCTATGTTTTTATTGTGGTAAGTCAGGGCACTTTATTATTAACTGCCCCAGCCGTTCTCGCAAGACTACTGCAGCACTCATTCATTGTGAGTGTTGCGAGAGGGGATCTGTCAGGTCCGAGCCTCAGGCTCCAGAAAGATCTGCAGCAACAGATCTTGATTTCTCGGACTTAAACTCCGTTACCTCTGAGGACGTTGACTGTGTAAATGCTGCCATCTTTCAAGTTTCCTCAGCGGTGTCCCAGCTGAGTTGTAAAAAAAACAATTCTCACTGTTTTCTTTCCATCAAACTCTGGGTTGACTCAGCCTGGGTGTCTAGCTCTGCTATGATCGACTCAGGTGCAAGTGGAAATTTTATGGATGTCTCCTTTGCTCTGAAACAGGGAATACGTTCAGTGAAGAAGGCTACTCCAGTACAGATGGAAACTGTGGATGGCTCCCTGCTGACCTCTGGACCAGTGGATCAGGAAACAGAGCCTTTAAAGGTTCTTATGGGTAAAGATCATCAAGAGAAACTGTCCTTTATGCTTATCTCTTCTCCTCACTTTCCCATTATTCTAGGGCTACCATGGCTGCAGGCTCAGAATCCTACCATTAACTGGGAGACCAAGGAATTACACTTTCCAGAGAAACAGATGAGTCCAAAAATTTCAGCTTGCTCTGTTCCTAAAGGAACCATGTCAGTCCCTGAACTACCAGCTGTATACCAGGACTATGTGGATTTATGTGACAAGAAGAACGCTGACCAGCTTCCTCCTCACCGTCCATATGATTGTCCAATTGAATTATTGCCTGGAGCAGAGATACCTTTTGGTAAGATCTACCCCTGGCGGGGCCCGAGCTGAAGGCTTTAAAAGAGTACATAGACGAAAATCTAGCCAAGGGCTTCATACGCCCCTCTTCATCTCCTGCAGGGGCACCCATATTCTTTGTAAAGAAGAAAGATGGATCCCTGAGACCATGCGTAGACTATAGGGAACTCAATAAGGTTACTATTAGAAACCGTTATCCATTGCCTTTAATCCCTGAGTTATTGGAGAGAGTGCGACATGCCAAAATTTTTTCTAAACTAGATCTTCGTGGGGCCTATAACTTAGTCCGTATTAGACCTGGGGATGAATGGAAGACTGCATTCAGGTCACGCTATGGACACTTTGAATATCTAGTTATGCCTTTTGGTCTGAGTACCGCCCCAGCCACTTTCCAACACTTGGTGAATGACATCTTCAGGGATCTCCTGGATACATTCGTGGTAATTTATTTGGATGATATTTTAATTTTTTCTAACTCCACAGAGGAACATCATGGACATGTGAGAATGGTCTTGGAACGTCTAAGACAAAATCATCTTTACATCAAGCTTGAAAAGTGTGAATTCCATAAGACCGAAATTCAATTTCTGGGGTATGTACTGTCTACACAAGGAATTAGTATGGATGGAAGTAAAACCCAAGCCATCAATGATTGGCCAAGTCCTAGAAATGTGAAGGAGGTACAGCGCTTCATCGGGTTTGCAAACTTCTATAGACGTTTCATTAGAAATTTCTCTGAGGTAGTGTCACCTATCACCCAACTTACCCGGAAAGAGTCTAAGTTCTCCTGGACTCCCCAAGCCCAGGAAGCATTTTCCCGTCTAAAAGATAAATTTACCACTGCACCTATCCTAGTACATCCCAACCCAGAGCTTGCCTTCATAATAGAGGTGGATGCTTCAGACTGTGCCGTGGGAGCTATACTCTCTCAGAGAACAGGTGAGAAGAATGTCTTGCATCCCTGTGCCTTCTTTTCCCAGCAGTTGTCTTCGGCTGAGAAGAACTACGATGTGGGCAATAGAGAGTTGTTGGCCATTATTGCCGCCTTCAAAGAATGGAGACACCTTCTTCAAGGAGCTGCACAGCAAATAGTTGTTCTGACAGACCATCGTAATCTTGAGTTTATCAGGTCGGCTAAGTGCCTGACTCCTCGCCAGGCTCGCTGGAATCTTTTCTTAAACCAATTTAATTTTATTATTTCTTATAGACCAGGATCGCGCAATGGAAAGGCTGATGCACTCTCTAGGATTTACTCAGCAGAGACACGTCCAATTACTCCTCCTAAGACTATTCTTCCTGACTCTAGATTCCTAGGAGTGATTCATCATCAAGACCTAATTAAAGACATCAAGGAAGCATACCATGCGGATTCTTTTTTGGCTCAACCCCAAGGGACGTAAGTCTTGTCTTTAAGAATGGTGTGTGGATTCTGGGACAACGTCTGTATATACCTGAAACAGTCAGATTGAGAGTATTGCAACTCATTCACGATTCCAAAATAGCCGGGCATAGAGGAATTCTAAAGACACAGGAATTTCTTTCTCGTTTCTTTTGGTGGCCCACTTGTAGGAAGGATGTTTTGGACTATGTCACTTCGTGTGAGGTTTGTGCAAGATGCAAAACACCTCGCTCTTCACCAACTGGTCTGTTACAGCCTCTTCCCACCCCGTCCCGCCCGTGGGGATCCATTTCTATGGACTTCATTGTGGAATTACCAACCTCTCAAGGGAAGAACACTATTCTAGTGGTGGTTGACCGTCTAACAAAGGCAGCTCATTTTATCCCTTGTGTCGGCTTACCCACTGCAAAACAGACATCAGATTTGATGATTAAAGATGTGTTTCGCTTACATGGAGTACCGGATGAGGTTATTTCGGATCGAGGGGTGCAATTCACTTCTAGGTTTTGGCAAAATTTCTGTGCAGCATTGGACATTAAAGTAAACCTTTCTTCTGCTTTTCATCCCCAGACTAATGGACAAACCGAACGAACCAATCAAACCCTGGAGCAGTATCTCCGCTGCTTTATCTGCCACCTACAGGATGATTGGGTGGATCTACTTCCATTGGCTGAGTTCTCTTACAACAACTCTCAGAGTGCCTCCACTAAACAGTCTCCTTTTTACTCTAATCTAGGTTATCATCCTAACATTCTACCACGATTTCCCATAGAGACGCCTTTGCCAGCAGTGGCTGAAAGAGTCACGACTTTACAGAAGAATATGGATCTTCTAAAGGAGAATCTGGAAT
Source organism: Oophaga sylvatica (assembly GCA_033576555.1). Lineage (NCBI taxonomy): Eukaryota > Metazoa > Chordata > Amphibia > Anura > Dendrobatidae > Oophaga > Oophaga sylvatica. Next base: position 423,204,255 of record JARQOD010000001.1, on the reverse strand, counting down.
CGGCTCAGGAAAGGTACAAGAAGGCAGCAGATAAATTTCGTAAACCTGCACCAGCTTTTAAGGTAGGAGACCTGGTCTGGCTGTCAACCAGAAATCTTAAGTTAAGGATTCCATCGTCTAAGTTGGGACATAAGTACATTGGACCCTATAAAATCAGTAAAATTATAAGTGCCGTTGCTTGTCGTCTTCAATTGCCCAGAACTATGAGAATCCACCTGTCTTTCATGTATCCCTACTAAAGGCTGCGACACCCAATACGTTTCCTGGACGTTCTTCTCCTTGCCCTGACCCAGTGCTAGTCGATGGTCAGGAGGAATTTGTGGTGGAAAGGATTTTAGATTCCAGGTTGTATAGAAATCAGTTACAATATCTGATTAAATGGCAGGGCTACCCAGTGGAGGACAACTCATGGGAGCCAGTCAATAACGTTAATGCTCCTCGCTTGCTCCGTCAGTTTCATCAGAGGTACCCACACAAGCCTGGTCTGAGGTCATCCGGAGGTTGTCCCTAAGGGGGGAGTAATGTAAGGTTCTGTGTATCTGTTTCTGAAACTCAGTTTGTTCGTCGGCCATTTTGCTTTCTGTTTTGCTGCAGCTATCTTGCCCTCAGTCAAAATGGAGTTTTCCAGCTTGCATGTTCCCGCCCTGATTCTCTCCGTTTGCTTCTTAAACAGCCACAGCTGAGCAATCAGTGCTTCAGAATCTAGCCTGCAGTGAACCTGTGTTCTGACTCCTGAAGCCTTGGACCTTGTACTCCAGCCATTCCTACTGAGGAACTCTGAAGCACTTGTGGACTCTGAACTCTGCTCTTGAGAGCCTCACGTTTGCATGGACTTGCGGTAACAGAGAAGAAGATCTGAATCTGTATTGGAGAGTTATTGCTGAGCTTAGATTACTCTGGCCTGCTGTGTCTCCTGCTTCTGTGTTTGCAACCTGTGTGTTTATTTTTGCCAATTTGTATGAAGCAATACAAGACTTTCTTTATCAACCTGTGTCTCAAGTATTTTCATCGCACCAAGCACAAGACGCTATATGAACTGTACCACATACATTACAAACAGGCTCAAAGATGGCAAGTGTGGCAGGGAAGGGGATTCAAGCGCTGAGGAGATTGGGCAGAAATGTCCTGATGGGTATGGTTGATTTTTCTCTAGGAAATGAGTGGCCAGATCCTTTCTGCTGAGTTTGGTGTTTGTGGCCTGTGCTTTTGGGCTCAGAAGGAAGTGTAAGGTTTCATAAAGTCGTTTTGGATTTGGACATAGCGAGCTGGAGTAAGGTGCACCAAATTTGTTAACAAGTGCATGGCTCTCAATAGCTTTGATGCATCTTTGAACTCTCTGTGCACCAGAAAATTAAACTGGTATAAATTTTTCCACGGTACATCACAGTATAAAGTAAATGGGCCCTTTTTTCTCAGCCAACTCCATTTTTTAGGTCAGTGCTCAAGTGCAAAACGTTGTACAGTTTTTTCATGAATACCATTTGCTACAAATTTGGTGACTTTTTGATGACAATAAATTTTGATAAATTCCCTCCTATATCTATGCTGGGATTTTGGAGCCGTGTGTCAGTTTTAATGCACCGTATTGGCCATGTGGCACACACTCGTTATGCAGATGGGTGTCCTCAATCACATTAGTTTAAGGGCTCATTCATACGACTGTTTTTCTCGTACAAGTTCTATTACGTATAGCACTCGTACTTATGGTATTCTATGGGGCTGTGCACATTTCCGTTTTTTTCCTGGGACCGACCGGTCCGCGGAAAATATGGGAGACGTCCAATACTGATTTGAAAGTCAGATCAAAATCAGCAATGTAAGCATATAGGTCAGTGAAAAAATCGGATGACTTTTTTATTTTCTTTATTGTGTAGCCCTGGTACACAATACCAGGAGGATGAGTGGAGAGGTAACGGTTAAGGGCTCTTCATGACATCACGTACACTTCGGACACACCCAGCAGGGGTGTGGAGGGGAGTGTGAGCAGTCAGTGTCCTGTCTTCAGAGAGAACGGTCTAGCCTGGACTTGAGGAGAGGAAGAGATCCAGTCTGAGCCTGTTTAGCAGTTCAGAAAGTGGAGGCTAGTACAGGTGAGCTAGTTCACCTCAGCCTAGTCAGAGCTGTGCCCCACTGGAAAACGGACTGAGATATCTATTAAGAGTTGAGCAAATCGAAGGGCAAAGTGGAAGAGAACAGAGAAGTGCCATAGGTATAGGATACCTGCACATTGTAACCGGTCACTGGGGACCGAAGGATCACTATAGCTTTACGCATAGTGGTAAGAAAACCAGAGGATTACCGGACCTTAGGTCGCGGAAAGCATCCCTGAAGAGTCAGTACGTATCTGGGGTCAGGGAGAGTGAGAACCTTGAGCCTGATCAGCAAGAATAGGAACTCAGCTCTCTCATTGGAAGGCTCCGACCACAAAACTGACCGGGCAGAACAGCTTTGGAATAGCTGGAATTATAGAGGGAACTACGCTTCAGGCTGGTTGGACTCATCATCATTGGACAGTAAAGGAGGCCCCTAACTTGCTTAGCCGTTGCCTCAAAGCTCATCCTCCATCAACCCCATCAGCCTCCCTGGGACCTGCCTTACCATCTTACAAGTAAAGGTATGGAAAGACGCTGACCGTGTGAGACTGAGTTATTTATTTGCATGCCTGCACAACCCTGCTTTAACTACCGACCTGAGGGAAGAGTCCCACCTGTAGGGGACCCGACATCTAGCTGCCTCACCATCCCCTCAGAGATCTACAGCAGCGCTGGTACAAATTACCAGAGAACTACAGGTGGCGTCACGAACTGTATATAAATCTTTCCCCTGTAAATATCCCCCCAACATACGCCAGACCGCCAGGGCCACAGACCGAGCCACCGCTACCAGTGACAACCCCATAGACTTCCATGGGCTCGGCTCTGAGTACCCCATTGCCCTGGTAACCCACAATTGTGGTGGCGGGTCGACACAAAACTTTGGCGTCACGAACAGGATACGAAACTTGCAGCATTGCGAGCCCTGTGTGCCTGTGGAGTGTTTTGGTGAAAAAGACTGTTGCTGTTGTTTGGCGCCAAATACCGCCATATTTGCCGCCAGATTCGCGCCCTAAGGCGCTGGAGAAGAAGGTGGGCGTACCTGAAAGAGCGCGCAGAGTCTTGGACACGCCCCCGGCTCTGACTCATCGGCAAGTCCTGCAACAGGAAGTGAACGCTCTGACATCAGAGCGCCTGCGACGAAGGTCCTGCTCTCACTGCGGTGCCTGTGAAATAGCAGCGTCTGAAACCGGTAGGCTCCGTTTAACCAAGGGGGCGCTAAGATGTCACAACAACCGGCTGACAGTGCAGCCCCGGCCGGAGGCCCCAATCCCGCACCGCCTGGTATTGTAGCGCCAGATGGGGGTGCAGGCCCAGCACCCAGTCCGGTAGTCCCGATCATGCCACTAACGCTCCCATATATGCCTGGGGCGAAATGGCTTCCCCAGTACAGCGGTGAGCCAGGCACATTAGCAGGCTTCAAGCGGAAGTTATGCAGCATCCTAGAAATGTACTCCATGCCTGAGAGACAAAAAGCTGCTGTGCTAATAGGGCAGCTAACCGGCGCTGCTGAGAGGGAAGTGGAGACTTGGGATACCGTTGATCAGGAGTCGGTACCTGCGATCTTCCTTAAGCTACATGCCATATTTGAAGACCGCACAGAAACGGATCTCCGGATGGCCTTCTATCACTGTTCACAACAGCCAGGTGACAGCATCCGGGACTATGCTTGCCGACTACAGGGAGCCCTGAGAGCCCTCAAGCAGATTAATAATTTAAATGCTATCGATGAGAATAAAATGCTGAAAGAACAATTTATACAGGGATTGAGATCCCAAGAGGAACGCAGAACTGTAAATTGGTGGTCCTTAGATCATCCGGATGCTACCTTTGATGCCCTAAAGGACATGGCAATAAAAGGGCTGCGGCCCCTGGGCAAACCTGAGGTGGCAACCCAACATCATCAGGCTGAAGTCACTCTGGAACCGGCAGTAACCCCCTGTTCCCCGTTAGTGGCCGAAGCCAAAGCGCAGGTGACATCTCCCAGTGAATTGGATTGTCTGCGCTCAGAGGTGCGCCAGCTGACTAAAAATCTGGCCGCTGTGATGAGTGCCCTGCAGCTGCGGAAAGAGGAGGAAGGGAAGATCTTGTTAGCTGACTGCCCAGAAGACGTCCCGTGGATGCACCGGAGAAGAAAGAAGACGTCGCCCCCCGGAGGAGGACAACGCCACCCCCAGGAGCGACCTCTGATCAACACCCTCCTCGTCGAGAGATCATCTGTTACCGATGCAACCGGAAAGGTCATATGTCTCCACAGTGTCCTTTAAACGGGCAGAACCCGGGTCCAAGGGCCAACACCCAGGAGAATACCCGTCAGGCCCCCTAGACTGGAACCGCAGGTATGTGGGCGGGCGACCCTACCTGTCTATTATTCTAGATGGTATTGCTGTTCCCGCATTGTTAGACACTGGGTCGCAGGTGACCCTAATACCTGATGCCCTATATACCAAGTACTGGTCAATGGACAGTCTTAAACCTCCGAGCCTTGACTTTACCGTGTATGCTTCTAATGGTCTTCCTGTAGAAGTACTCGGGACAAAATGTGTAGATGTAAAAGTGGGCAGAGAGGAGTTGAAAGACCAGGGGCTTCTGGTAGTAAAGACTGTAAATGAGGAGAACGGTTTAAATATAATTTTGGGTACTAACATTATCGGTAATTGTTTGGGAGAAGTTGTGTTCTTGCTCCAACAGCTCGCTGAGATTGCCCGACCAAGGCAGAAAGGAGTAATCCAAAGAGAGATCCGGGCCCTGGTGTGTCAGCAGCAAGCGAAGCTTACCGACGGCGAAATTGGTAATGTACGGGTCACTGACTCGGATCCTATTGTGATACCCCCAATGAGTGAAATGATCATCTGGTGCAGGGCAGCCATAGGTCTGAGAGGACAGAATTACCAAGCTGTAGTAGAACCCCACCATTCAGAACATAGACCTACACTTATGACTGCTAGAGGAGTAGTAGAAGTGGTGAATGGAAGAGTACCGGTACGGCTTCTCAATTGGGGAGATGATGAGGTAAACTTACCCCGTTATGCAACCATTGCTAAACTACATGCTGTTGACAATAATTCTATTCTCCCGACTGAGTCCTTAGACTCCCGCCAAATAGCGGAGGACAATGACCCAGCAACCGAGGTGGCGGAATGGTGTCAGCAACTCCATGTTGGGACGGACACCACTCCCGCTCACCAGAAGCAAGGGGTATTGCGGGTGGTGCAAGAGTATGCCCAAGTGTTTAGCAAGCACCCACTTGATTTTGGGGTAATTAAGGGAGTACAACATCATATCCCTACAGGCAGTCATCCTCCCATCAAGGAGCGGTATAGGCCCATACCTCCAGCTCATTATCAGAAGGCTAAAGAAATGTTGCATGATATGAAGAAAGCTGGGGTGATAAGGGATAGTTGTAGCCCCTGGGCAGCCCCTCTAGTTCTGGTTAAAAAGAAAGATGGTAGTATGAGAATGTGTGTGGATTACAGGCAGGTGAACCGCATAACACACAAGGATGCATACCCGTTACCACGTATAGAGGAATCATTAGCTGCTCTGAAAACGGCTAACTACTTTTCTACCCTCGATCTGACTAGTGGTTACTGGCAAGTGGCTGTGGCTGAGGAGGATCGTGAGAAAACGGCTTTCACCACCCCAATGGGGCTCTGTGAGTTCGATAGAATGCCGTTTGGGCTCAGCAGTGCCCCAGGAACATTTCAGAGAGTGATGGAAAACTGTCTGGGACATCTCAATTTTGAAACCGTGCTGCTATACCTAGACGACGTTATCGTGTATTCCAAGACATATGAGGACCATCTGAAGCACCTGGCAGAAGTATTTGAGTCCCTGTCCAGGTACGGGATGAAGTTGAAACCCTCAAAATGCCATCTACTCAAACAGAAGGTACAATACTTGGGGCACATCGTCAGTTCGGAAGGAGTAGCGCCGGACCCAGAGAAAGTCACTGCCATCCAGAAGTGGCCGGAGCCGAAGAACCTTAAGGAAGTGCGACAGTTCCTGGGACTCACGGGTTACTACAGAAGGTTCGTGAAAGATTACACGAAGAAGGCAGCTCCTTTACAGGACCTCCTAGTAGGACAATCCCTAAAGAGCAGAAACCCTCCCTTTAATTGGGGTAAAGAACAGGCTGAAGCATTCCAAAAGATGAAAGAGATCCTGACAGGTGATGAGATCTTAACCTATCCTGATTACAGCCAACCGTTCCTGTTGTACACCGACGCCAGTAATGAAGGTTTGGGAGCAGTTCTCAGTCAGAAGCAGAATGGCCAAGAAAAAGTCATCGCATATGCCAGCAGAAAACTCAGGCCAACTGAGAGGAATCCGGAAAATTATAGCAGCTTCAAGCTGGAGTTTCTGGCGCTCGTCTGGGCCATTACTGAAAGATTTAAGCACTATCTGGCCTCCAATCAGTTCACTGCGTTTACAGATAACAACCCCTTAACGCACCTGGAGACTGCCAAGCTGGGTGCCATGGAGCAGCGATGGATGGCTCGGTTGTCCAATTACCAGTTTACTATCAAGTACCGGGCAGGTCGAAAGAATGCTAATGCCGACGCATTGTCCCGAATGCCGCATGACTCTGACACGGAAGAAGAATCAGACGACCTGGAAGAAATTGAGCTACCTGCGTTCCATCGAAATGGGGTAGTCCATGAGCATCGAGTCAACAGAAAGCAGTATGGTGCAACATTAAATCCTTTACCCCATCACAGCTGGAAAGAGACTCAGGACAGTGATCCAGTGGTCAGCCGCGTCAAGGAGTTGTTAAAACAGGAAGGTTCCTCCTTGGAAAAGGATGCACCTATGTCAGCAAAGCTCCTGTGGAACGAGAAAAGCAGGTTGTTCCTATACCGTGAGAAGTTGTGCAGGAGATACGTCAACCCCAGAACCCACTGCAGACGATGGGTTTCCGGAGAATTTTTAAAGGATCAGGGCCTGCTTTCAAAGCTGATTTATTAAAGGAATTCTGTCCCAGGTTAGGGTGCAGAAATTGAACAAACCAATCACCCAAACCAACGGTCTTTGCGAAAAATGAACCTTTGTCCTTGCTTGTTGAGATCCTACCGTTGGAAACAGGAATCGATGGGCGGTTTTACTACCTGATTTGGTTGTTTTTAAACCTAACCCCTGTAAGTTCAAACAAACCCGCACTCCAGCTATCTTAGAGAGCAAGGCCCGGAAGACTCCCAATGGATTTAGAACTTGGAGTGGTGAACCGGGAGGCAGAGACGCCTTAAAAAAACTGGGACATCAATCGGCAAGAGCAAAACAGAAGAGTGCAAATCTGTTAGAGGAAAGTCTAAAACAAGGCACGGGAAAAACAGGAAGTATTTCAAAGAAAGTCCTGCCAACCCTTTTGTTTGCCGGAGAGGTAGTAATAAAAAGGAAAGGAGGCAAAATTGGATAACCAGTGGGAAAAGAACCCACCGTCGTACAAGATTCTAAATATACAACAGAAAGTTTGTATCATCATTGGGGAGGAGGAAAAAAAATAACCATGGGCCGGGGGAATTTGAAAATTGTGTCCAAAAACCCTTAAAGCTTTTGTGAAAAGAACCCTGTCAAATCAAGAAGAAAGAAGGAAGAGGTTATACACAGAATCTGGGAGTTTTTTCCTGGGTTTGGCCAAAGACTGGGAGAGCTGTAATAGTTCCGGTGTTGCAGTTTTATAAGGCCACAAGGGGAAAGTCTACCTCCGTTGTGCCGGGTGCCAGTGGGGCCCGTTCAGGAGTTACCCAAAATTCCAAGAAACACCTCAACTAGGGGAATCTCAAGAGGATCATCTGAAGCAAAAGGCCCATACTTGGGTCCCCTGGTGAAGGGGACCCAACCGCCCAGCCTTCAGTACGCTGGCCGATCCATAAAAAAGATTAAAGGGCAGTTCTTTTTTTGCCGTTACGCATGCAGAAGATCACAATTTTTTTAACCTGAGGCTACTCCACGTAGATCAGAGGAACCACCAAAGGGAAGTACCATTCGATACCGCAGTGTTATAACGAAATTAATGGAAATTGTAAAAAAAGTCTATATTTATAGTTTTTTTCCCTTTTATTTGTCTTATAATGGCCTCAGAGGCTGAGGACTGACCCAAACCCAAAACTTATCCTGTAAAAAGTGGCAAAGGTGCCTTTTATGGTTTCCCACAAGCCTTGACTTACCTTGAAACAGAAAACCCGTGTGGTGGGATGAGTGGGTCGGGCATCCGATGCTGCAGCCCCCCAGGACCCATTGAAGGGTTGGTGCGGGTCCTTCAAAAGGAATACTGTGTTTTATTGAACATTTTGATGCTTAATACTTTTTTGTATTTTTCTAAAATTTTACTGTTTTATCGCAAGTTTAAGAATTTTTTTACCTCCCAATGGGACGATTTTTAAATTGTTTAATGTTAAATTGCATAAAAAAAAATGTTACTTTATATTTTTCAGCCCGGGAGTGCGGGTTGTTTACCTGGGGGAAATGTTTCCTGGTTACAAATTACCAGGGGGATGATTTGGAGAGGGTAACGGTTAAGGGCTTTTTATGAATCACGTACACTTCGGACACCCCAGCGGGGGGGTGGGGGGGGGAAGTGTGAGCAGTCGTGTCCGTTCTTCAGAGAGAAGGTCTAGCCTGGGACTTGAGGAAGGGAAGAGAATCCGTTGGGGCCTTTTTTAGCGTTCAAAAGTGGAGGTAGTACGGTAAACTTGTTCCCTCGCCTAGTAGAGCTGTGCCCACGGGAAAAAAAGGACTGAGATATCTATTAAGATTGAGCAAATGAAGGGCAAAAGTGGAAGAAACAGAGAATGCCATAGGTATGGGGTACCTGCACATTTGTAACCGGTACTGGGGACCGAAGGTTTACTATATTTTTAAAACCCCCTAGTGGTAAAAAAACCAGAGGTTTTCCGGGCCCCAGGTGCGGCAAGCCCCTTTTAAATTTTAGTACTTATCGGGGTCGGGAAAAAGGGGAAAACCTTAAAACCTGATTTTCAAGAATGGAAAACCCGCTCTCTCATTGGAAGGCTCCGCCAAAAAAATTTGGGGCCGGGGGAGAAAGCTTTGGAAAGGGGGGAATTAAAAAGGGGAAAAATACGCTTCAGGCTGGGGGGAAAATAAAACATCTTTTTGGGCAGTAAAGGGGGCCCCAACTTGCTTACCCCTTCCCCCAAAGGGGCATCCTCCATCAACCCCATCAGCCTCCCTGGGACCTGCCTTCCATTTTACAAGTAAAGGAAGGAAAGACGCTGACCGTGTGAGACGGGGGGTTTAATTTTTTTTTGCTTTTCCTGCACAACCCTGCTTTAACTACCGACCTGGGGAAAAAAGTCCCCCCTGTAGGGGACCCGGCCCCCTAGGGGGCCCCCCCATCCCCTCAAGATCTCAGCGGGGGTGGTACAAATTTCCCCAGGGGAATACAGGTTTTGGGTCACGAACTGTTTTTTAAAAACCCCTTTCCCCCTAAAAACCCCCCCCAAATAAAGGGGCCGACCCCCCCGGGCCCAGACCGAGCCCCCCCCTACCGTGGGGAAACCCCCTTTTTCTTCCATGGGTTTTGGGTCTTTTGTACCCCCCCCTTTCCCCCCGGGAACCCCAATTTGTGGTGGCGGGTCCCCCAAAATTTTTTTCTTCATCTCCAAGGGGAAAAATGATACACTAGACTAAAAACTGACAAATTTTTTTTTAGAATATTTTTCCTTTTTTATCCCCCCGTTGGGGAAAAACAGGGGATCTGATAAGGGGCCCAAACCAAAAAATTTATTTCTCCAAAACATAAGCTATGGCCAAATGAAAAAAAAAAGCCCTGCGGGGGCACTTTAATTTTAAACTTTTCCCCCCAAAATTTTCCAAAACCAGAAAGTTTCAATCCCCCTTTTTGGGTTTTCTTTTCCCCTTGTGTCTCCAGGGGGGCCCTTTTCAGTACTCCACAGGGGAACACCGCGGGGTTTAGTAGCAAATGAAAAAAAAGCCATTGATGTATTCCCATATTTTTGACCGAAAATTTTTGTTTAATCTTCAAAAGCTTCAAATACCAAAGATCCACCAAAGGGAGCGGGATTTTCGATCCCTTAGCTAAAGGAGATTAAGCCGCCACTATTATAAAAGTCTTTATGAAATTATTCCCCCCCCCCCCCCCGCCAAAATGTGTGTAAAAATTTTTAGAACAAATGTGAGCTTTTACAGCCGTTAAGTGGCCCGGGGGGAAGATAAATTTCCCCAGGGGTTTTTTTTGAAGTAAGGGATCGGAAAAAAAATTGGGGTTTCTTAAAAGGGGGTTTTTGATTTAAAAAAAAAAAGGGCCAATTTCCCTTTTTTTCCCCCAAAAAAAATTTCCCCTTTCCCTTTTCCTTTGAAAAAAAGTGGCCGCTTTTCCAAAAAAAACCCCATTGGCAAGGGGGGCGCGTTTCTGAAAAATTTCCCCAAATTAAACAATTTTTTTTTAAAAAGTTTTTAAAATTTTGTTGTTGGGCCCGACATCTGAAAAAAATTAAAAAAATTTTTTTTAAAAAAAAAAAAAAAAAAATTTTTTTTTTGGCCCCCAAAAAGTTTTTTAAATTTTTCCCCCTTTTAAAATATACATTTTTCCTTTGTTTAAAAAAAGTCAAGGATTACAAATAATGGATTGTGGGTTTAAATTTAAAAAAAATTTTTAAAAAAATTTTCCTTTTCAACCTAAGACGTACTTTAAATCAAATATCAGTCCCTTTTTAAAAATTTTGGCCCCAAAAATTAGCCTGCATCTCTTCCCCCCCGAGACGGGCCCCCTTTGTTTTCCCCGTCAAAAAATGCCCCAGCAGTGAAGTGGGGCTTAGTCTGTTTGGTTTTGAAAAAATTTTTTTAAAGCCGCTGTCAGTTTTTGTAGTGACTTTACAGGAAAGGCCCCGGGGGGGAAATCGTGGGGGACGGGGGGAAATTTCCTTTGGGAAAAGGGGGAGGGCCCAAAAAGGTTTGGGGGGTTTAAAAAGGGGCATTTGCACATTATGGGGGCCTATTGGACTGCTAAGGGCTGTATATTTTCTTGTACGGGGGGGCCCTTGTTTCTGGTTTAAAATGGTGGGGTGCCCTGCTGGGGTTGGGGAAACACGGTACTTCTATAAAAAACCGTTGTCCCCGACATTTTTATTTTTATTAAAAACTGCAATTTTTTTGGGGCTAAAAAAAAACCGAAAAAAAAAAATAAAACTATAATATTTTAAAAAAAAAATATTTAATTTTTTTATTTTTTTTTATTTTATTTTTTTGATTTGTAAAATTTTTATAGTTTATTAAAATATTTATATAATAAAAATGTTTAAAAAAAAATCATAAAAAATTTTTCTTTGGGGTTTTAATTTTGGAAGGGGGGCCTCCGGGGGCATCGTGCCCAAACCCTTTTGCTAAAAAGCAGGTTTTTACTAAACCATCTCCCCCCGATGCCCGCAAGCCTTGTTTGCTTTTTTTTAAAAAAGGAAAAACCGTCATGCCCTTTTTAGCTTTTGAAGTGCCCCCGTCCCCTTGCTGTTCCACAAAATTTTGTCATTTTTAACCTTTATAAAAAAACTTTTTTTTAGGGGGCTTTCCCCCGCTTTTTTTGGCCCCGGTTTCCCCTCCTAATATTTCCGGTAAAAGGGTACCAGTGTCCATTTTGTGTACTATGTGCGGCAAAAAGGTTTGGCAAACGGGGGCCCCCCCGTGTGCAAACATCAAAAACCCACAGACGGCAGGGGCCCGGGGGGAACAGGGGCTACGTAACCGCCCCTCCCCCCCCAAAATGGTGTGAAACCGGCTGTAATTCCCCCTGCTCTGCCTGCGGCACAGGAGAACCCAAAAACGGTGATCGGGCCCCTTTTCCCACGGAGGACTGGGGGGGGGGGGGGGGGGGGGGGGGGGGTTTTTGGGGGAAAATTTTTTTTTTTCAAAAGGGGGGGAAAATTTTTGGGGCCAAAAGGTTTAAAACAGTGGAAGACAATGTTTAAAATTTTAAAAGGCCCTTGTGTTTTGTAAAAAGTTAAAAGGGGTAATAAGAGGGGATTTCCCCTTTTTACCCCGGCCCCAAAAATTTAATTGGCCCCGGGTTTCGGGAAAAAACACCCCGTTGGGTTGTATTTGGGAACCTTTTTCTTTGTAGGGTTTTTTTTGTTTTTTTTTTAACGGCGGGGGGTTTGGGGTTTTCAAAAGGTTTATGGACGAAAAAAAACCCCGCCCCAAAAAATGCCTTAACCCCCGACACTCCCAAAAAGAAGGTTCATAGAGTTGTGAAAAATTTATTTTAAAAAATTTTTTTTAAAACAAAACAAACCAAAAAAATTTAAAAAAAGAATTTCCCCAGATTTTAAAAAAAAGAAAATTAAGAAAAAAAAAGAACTTTAAAATTTTTTTTTTTTTTTTTAAAAAAAATTTTTTTTTTAAACTGAAATTTTTTCTTTTTTTTAAACAAACAAAATTGAAAGGGGAATTTTAAAATCCGAAAGGAAAACAGTAAAAAAAGGTACACTCCAACCCCCAAATTTGGGGAAATAAACCCCCCTTTTCCCCCCCCCCGGCAAAAAAAAAAACAAAAGGGAAAAAATTTTTAAAACCTTGGCCATCTTTTTTTTATTTCAAAACCCCTTTGAATTTGAAAAAAAGGGGAAAAAGGGAGCGAAACGGCGGAATTTAAAGCGTGTTTTTTGGGAGTTTTTTCCAAAAATCTTTTGGGGCATTTAGGGGGGAAAACAAAAATTTACTTTTAAGGGAATTTGAGGACTTTTAGGGCCAATTTAGGGGTTTTTTGGGGCCCCTTTTTTTGGGAAAAAAGGGGGGCCTTTTTTTGGGGAAAAAAGGGGGGAGTTTCTTTTGGGTTTTAGGGGGAGTTTTGGGGAAAACTTTTTGGGGGCCGGGGGGGGGGCCAACGGGGCCCTTTGACCGTTTTGGGCAAACCGTTTTTTGGGAAATCCTTTTTTTTTTGGGAAAATTAAGGGGGGGTTTTTGGGGGGGCTGGGGGAAAAGGGAAAATTTTGGGGTTTTTAAAAAAAATTTTTTTTTGGGGGGGGTTTGGGGGGGTTTTTTGGGGGGTTTTTTGGGGGCATTTATGGGGTTTTTTTTGGGGAAAAAGGGGGTTTTCTTTGGGTTTTGGGGGGCCAGTTTTTGGGGTTTTTTGGGGGAGATTTGTTGGGCTTTTTTGGGGAAATAAGTATGGGGGTTTTTGGGGTTTTTTTTGGGGGAAAGGGGAGAAATTTATAGTTTGGGGGCCCCCCTTTTTGGGACTTTTGGGGCCATTTTATATGGGGGCTTTTTTTTGGGGTTTGGGTTGGGTTTTTGGGGGGTTTTACTTTAAAACAAAATTTTTGCTTTGGGGTTTTGGGCCCTTTACTTATTTATGTTTTTTTGCTTTGGGGGGTAAAAATTTTCTGGAACCCAAAGGGGGGGGAAAAAAATGGGGGGCCCCTGATTTTTGGAGTAAGGGAAATTTTTTGGTCAGGGTGGAAAAGGGCCATGCTTTAAGGGGGCCCCCTTGGTTTTTTTTTGCCTTTCTTTATTTTTTTTTAAAAAATTTTTAAAATTTTTCCCCCCAATTGGTTTTTTTTAAAAAACGGAAAAAAAAAAACCCCGCAACGGGGGGCCCAAATTTAGGGAAAAATTTTTTTCCCCCGAAAACCCTTTTAGTTTTAAAGTCTTTTTTTCTTTTTTTTTTTTTCTAAAAATCCAATTTTCTTTTGGGTTTTCCCCCAAAAAGGAAGAACCCCAAAAACTTTTATTGTATTAATTTTCCTTTTTTGTTTTTTTTTTTTTTTTAAAAATTTTGGTTGGGGGTGGGGGCCCCGGAAAAAATTTTTAAAAATTAAACCTTTTTTTTTTTTAAAAATTTATTTTTTTCCAAAAAACCCAAAACCAATTAGCTCTTGTCTTTAAAAAAAATTTTTAAAAAAAGGGAAAATTTTTCCCCAAATTTTCCTTTTTTTTGGGTTTTTTCCCCAGGGGGGTTTGGGGAAGAGGCCCAAAGGGGGGGGGGGGGAGTGGGATATTGGGGTCATGGAGGCCAAAAACACAATAGCACCTAAGGAGGAGGTTTGGCCTGCGTCATCGTCTGGCTCCCGAAGGCCCCGGAAAGGGCCCCTTTTGGGAGTAGGGAAACGCTTTAAAGCCGGCATCAGGGAAAAGGTTTTTTGGGTTAATTGCCGAAAAAAGCCTCCAGCTTTTCGCCTCTCCCTCAGAATTTCAAAAAATGCAAGCACGAGTCATCAGTGCAGGCTCCTGGCAGGAACAAACCTTTCCTGTGTTTCAACCCCCCCCACGTGAAGGGTCGGCAGGCCACACTAGATTACTCCCCGGAGCCTTTTCAATCCTGCCTGGGTTATCAAATGAAATACTGATTCCCCAGTCCAGATGAATATGACATGGAGTGCAATGATGCACAGTCACTGCTATCTGATTCTGCTGGTACATTCAACCAGAGCACTGCATTGCCCTCGCAGTCTACTGAGCCAAAATCTGACCCTGATGAAACTCAGGTGCCCCTTCCTGCATACTCTAACACCTTACACGGTGACAAAGAGGAAGGTGCAGATAAAATTGAAAAGAAGGTGATGGATGACCCAGTTGTTGACCCGGATTGGCATCCATTGGGGGAAGAGGGTGCCACTGGCAATAGCTCAGAAGAGCAGGAGGATCCGCAGCAGGCATCGACATCGCAGCTGCGGTTATCTGGCAGGCCCGTAGCAGACCAAAAAACGTGTTAAAAAAACAAAGAGTTGCAGGACAGCTTGGCCAGACGGTCAAATTAGCACAGCGTGCAAGCCCTGAAAATTGATCCCATAGTAGGAAGAGTGCAGTGTGGCACTTGTTTGAACAAAATCCTATTGATGAGGCAAAGGTTATCAGTAAGAAGTGCGGAAGGACCTTTAGCCGAGGGAAAAATCTCCAAAAATTGAATACCAGATGCATGCTTAGACATTTAAACAATATGCACTTGCAAGCGTGGACGGACTACAAAACCTCACTGGCTTTGAATGCCTACATTGCCAAACTAATCTCATTAGAGATGAGGCCCTTCAGTTTGGTTGAAAGTGCAGTGTTCCGAGAGCTCATGGCCTACGCTGTCCCACACTATGACCTACCCAGTCGGCACTTCTTTTCTAGAAAAGCCATCCCTGCCCTCCACCTGCATGTGAAAGACCGCATTGTCCATGCACTCAAACAATCAAAAATATTTAGAATTGAGAGTCCTCAGTGGTTGATACCTTTTAATGGCTAACTGAAAAGATGGTAACAAATTGCAAGCTTTCGAGACTACTCAGGTCTCTTCATCAGGCAAAGACTAATACAACATCTGATGAATCACATATTTATACACAACAGGACACAGGAATAGTGCAATAGATAAGACAAGTGACGTAAAGCAGAACTATCAATATGGGAGAGGGATGAACAGTTGTGGCAATAAATATTGGACCAGTTCATAGATAAGGAGTGTGAAAGTTTTATTGCCCTCTGATTGGGGTCTGGTAATGTTTTGTGATGCTCCCACAGAGTTTTAGGAGAAAATTCCTTAATTTATGTAAAAAGCCATAAATCCATGCGATATGTTCATTCCAGGATTGAGAGTGTCAAAGGTCGTCATCAGTTTTTATTCACAAACTCTCCTGTGTCTCTGAGATGTGAAATTACCTTTCAATACAAGTAATTTCATGTCCATCATGCTATGACCGGGAGTACAAAAATGTTTGGCCACAGGAAGATCCATTCTCTTTTCTCTTATTGTGTGGCAATGAGAATTTATCCTTGTTCTCAGTTTTTGCCCTGTCTCCCCCACATACAGACCCCCAGTTGGACATTTAGTACATATAATTAAGTACATCACATTAGATGTGATGCAGCTGAAAGTCCCTGGGATCTTGTAGTCCTGATGTGAGTTGGGGATCTTTATCTTGTCCGTGGTCATTATAATGGACAGGTTTTAAAAAATCAGTGAGTGGAAAGGTGTACCTCACAACAGATGCATGGTCCAGTAGGCATGGCCAGGGCTGTTACGTGTCCATCACTGCGCACTGGGTTAATGTGGTGGATGCAGTGTCCACAGGGGACAGCGGCGGTGGGACAGTGCTGCCTAGCCCACGGTATAGGCAACAGTTGGCTGCAGGCGTTCGACCTTCCTCCTCCTCCAGAAGCAAAAGCTCGTCGACAGAGCGCAGTCGCATGAGCACTCCATCCGCAGCTGCCAGTGTTGCACACGAGGTGTCCCACTATCGAACAGCTAGTGGTAAGCGTCAGCAGGCTGTTTTAAAGATGATGTCTTTGGGCGACAACAGACACACCACGGAGGTACTGGCCGACTACTTGCAGCGAGAAACTGAGTCATGGCTGGGCAGTCTACATCTTGAGCCAGGCAAGGTAGTCTGTGATAACGGACGTAATTTTGTGGCGGCCATAGCCCTGGCAAAACTCAGACACATACCTTGCCTGGCTTACACCTTGAACCTGGTGGTGCAGTGCTTCATAAATAATTATCCGGAGTTACCAGCCCTGCTCCATAAGGTGTGAAGACTGTGCTCGCACATCTTTTGCTCGCCCTTAGATTCCAGTCGTAGGCAGAGGCTGCAGCAATCGCTCCACCTCCCCAAGCACCGCCTAATCATAGACGTTGCAACAAGGTGGAACTCCACCATGCACATGGTTGAGAGGCTGTGCAAACAAAGGCAGGCTGTAATTCATTTGTGGGAGGATACACGGGTAGGCAGTTTGAGGGCAGACATCGAGTTTTTAGGTGTGCAGTGGTCAAAGCTGAAAGACCTCTGTAAAGTCCTTCAGTGTTTTGAGCAATGCACGTGGCTGGTAAGTGCAGACGACGCCATCATAAGCATGAGCATCCCAATAATGCGTCTGCTCATGCAGATGAGGAGCCCAGCTGCGCTTGGAGTCACATTTCCCAGGAGGATGCACCAAAGGTAACACCCACAAGAGACCTGATATTCATTCACACATCTTCACCAATCCCTAGAGCCACCAGAGGGAGCCTCCTTTTTAGAGTATATAAGGATGGTGAAGCCACTGAAGAGCAGACAGTCTAGTCTGAGGGCTGCAGCCTGCAGTGACAGCTCATATTAGTTCGGAACGAGTTCAGTGTAGTTGGTGATTCTACACGGAAGTGAGAAGTTGTTAGTTCTCTTAGAGAGTGGAGAGTTAGGTCTAGGGGCGAGCACAGATCAGTGAGTCTGCAAAGCCAGGTGCAGGTCAGACGGTGAATCCTGATAGCCGCTTCAGACAGAGCTTAGAAAGAAAGAGGGAAAGAGAACAGCAGTTATTGAAAGAACCTGAAGACTGCAGCTTTGAGCTTAGTTCAACGTGTGGAGGCTAGTACCAGTGGAAAGATAGCCACTCCAGCCTAGTCAGAACTGAGTGAACTGAGTCAGTTCAGGGAGTTAGCGTGCCGACGCTTTGAGAGCGGTGAAGAGAGGAATCAGCCATCTACTACTAGTGTGCTTATGTTAAAGGTCGGAGTAGGACGAAAGGCGAGTGGAAGAGAAGAAGAGAGTAACGGAGGTTGAAACAGCATTGATAGCTTACCTCTACTCTGAATAACCGGACACCGGGTCTGAGCTAGCTAGAGTCTACACGACTAGTGAGAGATACCGGAGAACCTGCGGGACTTCAAGTCGCGGGGGCCCAGGAGTGCTGACACGTAACCGTGGTCAGGAAGACGGAGTCTAGCAGGGCCCTGCATACAGAGACACTGTTCTATCCAAGAGAAGGCCCACCACAAAGTCAGCCGGGCGTATAAGTGAAGACAGAGTTAGACTTCGTTTCATACAGGTCAGAAACTCACACTACAGGAGTAAGGAGGCCCTACACCTACTCAGTGGGAATAACTGGACGTGCATCCTCCACCCTGCCAGCATCCCGGGACGTGCCTGCAACTGCATCAGTAAAGGTACAGAAAGAGACTTTCGTGTGTGTGTCTACATTATTGCTCCTGCGTCTGAAAGCCCCTTCTCCGTCTTGCAACCCAACACCCCTGTTTACCCTGAGGGACCCAGTCTTGCCTGTGGAAGACTTAACACCTTGCTGCCCAGTAACAACAACTCAGCGGATCCACACAGCAGCGCTGGTCACCCTGACCGGGCACCACAGGTGGCGTCACGAACATCTTACAAACCATTTAATCCCCTGTAAATAGCCCCCCTTTTTAGTGAGCGCCCAGGGCCACGGACCGAGCTGTGCTACCCGTGACATCCCGCATTGAAGTGAACGGGCCCGGTGCCGAGTACCACACAGACCCTGGCGGGGGACTCACAAACTTTGACGCACATTAAGGATCAGGCGTCTGCAGCGGAGGAGGGGGAGGGAAGCCTTCATGACAGTCAGGCATTGTCTGCTCAGGGAACTGTCCTGGATGAGGTTGAGCAATAGGAGGAGGTTGAGGATGAGGGGATGATTATTTTGGGGAGGAGGATGCTTCTCAGGGGCAAGAGAAAATGTTGGCTTGCCAAGGTCAGGTACAGGGTTTGTGCGTGACTGGAGGGATGTGGATTTGGCGAGCGAAAGGAGAAGGGGAGTGTAAGAAGAAGGACCGGACTGGGGGTACCTCTTTCATGCCGGGTCCGGAACTGTCGGGGCTGTCTCCCCTGTTGTCCGGGTGAAAGCTTAAAGAACCGGACCAACCTTTGCACTTGTCAGTTGGGGGTGTGACTAAGCTAAAAAAGCCTGAGCGCGCGGAAGCAGACAGACTTGGCGGGTAGAGACAGCGCGTGGTAGGAAGAAAGCTGTGCTCCGTTCCTCGAGCACCGCCACAGAGCAGGCCCGTGCCAAAGCGCACATGCGACCACTCACTGAGACTGTGATCAGAGACAGGCTGAGTGTCCGGTGGCTCCCGAAAAGCAAGGTGCTAAACACTCCGGGACCGTGAGTATCGTGCTCAGACCGCAGAAGAGAGACTGGAGTTGCTACTGTGAACTGTATCCTGACTCCCCGATGCATATCGGTTGGGCCACGTTGAACCTTGTCAAGGTCTTGAACTGTGACCCGTTCCCTATACTTCATTCCAGATCCGGGACCCCGCGACAGACATCAGAGACTCACCGCTGCTGTCGGCACGCTGCCCATCTACTTCCACAAGACCATATCGTATCAAGGATCCTGCGACAGAACTCAGAGACTCACCGCTGACGTCGGGACGCTGCTCTTCTACTTCCCCGGGACCACGCCGGATCCACTACTCGTTTACCTTAGTTGGCGCCATCTTCTGCCTTGTGGATATTCCAGTCCGGGAGACGTCTGGACCGGATAAGCTATATCGTAAAACTGTTTTTTTTTGTCCTCCTTTTACCTGCATTTTACCCCTGAACTGCCTACCCTTTATCCCTTATTACCGCATTGTGTAGCCCAGCTGTGCCTGGAGTCACATTTCCCCAGGGGGATGCACCAAAGGTAACACCCACGGAGATCTGATATGCACACAATAAACCTTCACTATTCCCTAGAGCCACCAGAGGGAGCCCTTTTGCAGTATATAAGGGTAGTGAAGACATAGCAGTTACCTCAGATCATGTGAGAGATTAGCTGGAGTGTGAGACAGTTTAGTCACCTCAGGCAGTCTAGCTGAGAACGTGCCTAGACTATTCACCTCAGAGCTGAGAGGAGTAGAGAGTTGTGAGAGAACCTGAAGACTGCAGCTTGAGCTTAGTTCAAAGAGTGGAGGCTAGTAAGAGTGGAGGAAGATAGCCACTTCAGCCTGGTCAGAACTGAGTCAACTGAGGGCAGTTTCAGTGAGTAAGCGTGCCGACGCTTTGAGAGCGGTGAAAAGAGAGAAGAATCAGCTAACTTCTGCTATTGTGCATGTGTTAACGGTCGGAATAGGACGAAAGGCGAGTGGAAGAGAAGAGAGAGTAACGGAGGTTGAAACAGCATTGATAGCTTACCTCTACTCTGAATACCGGACACCGGGTCCGAGCTTGCTAGCATCTACACGACTAGTAGGAGATACCGGAGACCCTGCTGGACTACAGGTCACAGGGGCCCAAGAGTGTTGATACGTAACCGGGGTCAGGAAGACAGGAGTCCGGTCAGCCAACCATTAGAGACACTATTCTATCCAAGAGAAGGCCACACCACAAAGTCAGCCGGGCGTATAAGTGAAGACAGAGTTAGACTTCGTTTCATACAGGTCAGAAACTCACACAACAGGAGTAAGGAGGCCCTACACCTACTCAGTGGGAATACTGGACGTGCATCCTCCACCCTGCCAGCTTCCCGGGACGTGCCTGCAACTACCATCAGTAAAGGTACAGAAAGAGACTTTCGTGTGTGTGTCTGCATTATTGCTCCTGCGGCTGAAAGCCCCTTCTCCATCCTGCACCCCTACACCGCCACCTACCCTGAGGGACCCAGTCTTGCCTGTGGAAGACTTAACACCTTGCTGCCCAGTAACAACCCCTCAGTGGATCTACCCTGCAGCGCTGGTCACTCTGACCAGGTACCACAGGTGGCGTCACGAACAAACTGTAAATACTTTATTCCCCTGTAAATATCCCCTTTTAGTGAGCGCCCAGGGCCACGGACTGAGCTGCGCTACCCGTGACATCCCCCATTGAAGTGAACGGGCTCGGTGCCGAGTACCCCACAAGCCCTGGCTGTGCGACTCAGCATTACTCCTGTTTACCATACATCTCTCTACGTGGAGTAACTAATTGTTAAAAGTAAATACGTTAACCCTTGCTCTGCCTCCCTTCCATTATTGTATCCCACTCCCTGCTCACACTAGTCCACGATCATGGAGTACATGGGCCAGCATGTATAGAAAAATGTTTGTATGAGTGCTTTCTCCTCCAGCTCTAGCCAAATGTTTCATTGAAGTTGAGTATGTCCTAAGAATTCAGCTAAACTTTCATGCTAACTTGATGAGCCTCCCGCCAGGGCCGTGGGTACTCATGTCACGGGCAGCACACGGCTCGGTCCATGGCCCTGAGTACCGAGCCTGTCGCTTCTATGGGGATGTCACGGGCAGCACACGGCTCGGTCCATGGCCCTGGGCACTCACCAAGAGGGGATATTTACAGGGGATTAGTGTTTGTATGATGATTCGTGACGCCACCTGTAGTACCTGGTCAGGGTGACCAGCGCTGCTGTGCAGGTCCTCTGGAAGGGATGATGTTGTGCAGCTAGTTGTTAAGTCTCCCACAGGTGAGACGGGGTCCTTCCAGGGCAGATAGATGAAAGGTGTAGCAATGGTGCACAGTGATGTAGCAGAGGGGAATGTGCGCCACTGGAATAATCAGGGAAACAGTTCTGTTGCAGTTTCAAGGTTTTACTCACAGTCTGTTGCATGCCATACAGA
Organism: Oophaga sylvatica; assembly: GCA_033576555.1. Classification (NCBI taxonomy): domain Eukaryota; kingdom Metazoa; phylum Chordata; class Amphibia; order Anura; family Dendrobatidae; genus Oophaga; species Oophaga sylvatica. The sequence goes on along the minus strand of JARQOD010000001.1, from coordinate 423,182,889 downwards.
TGCCAGCCGGGCACTGTGTCCTCCAAGTGAGTGGTCCAGCAACTCTCAGGTAAGTTAGTCGCACTTCCAAAGACTCCCCTTTTAGTATGTTCCTTTCCGGCTTCTTCTCTAGGTGCTACTCTCCTAATCTTCCATGCACCCGCCACCACAGAGCCCTCGGACGAGGTAGTATTGGGTCCTTTCAGTTACCAGACCAGACCAGTGGTTTACCAAGCCACCCAGTACGAAGGCTCTGGACATACTTGACCCCTAAGCTTCCTCCCGGTGAGATTATGGTGGCTAGTGGCCCCGTGAAGTGACCACTGTTGTCGGTGTTACTAGTGGAGCTGAACTTTCCCACTAGTCTAGGGACCGTTCCCCGATATTCGCCTGGTCCTTCCTTCTTCAGGATGGGGGGCACAGCTCCAATTGCTGTCTTGCCCTGGACCCGTTCGCTCTCACAGTAAGGCTCCCTGAGATGAACTCAAAGGAGCAGCAGGACAGTCCAGTACCCACTCACTGACTGACTGACACTACACTGTTCTAACATGCTGCTGCAGCAGCTCCTTCCTGAGGAAGACTGATCTCCATCCTCACAGGCAGCCTAAGTGCTGCCTAAGCTCCACCCACCAACTAACTACACCCTTTCCTAACCAGCCTGAGTCAGACCATCCTCCTGAAGGGTCCGCCTGTGCTCAGCCAGCATAGTGTATGTTGGATGCAGGTGGTGGGAGTCAATGGGGTGCTTCCTCCTTACCTGAGAGTCAGGTGTCACACCTCCAGGTGAGATGCAACATCTCCGTGGCGACTGGACCCTCAGGGCGCCACATTGACTTCTTTGGTCTGATGGTTTTCATTAAAATAATCACAAAAAAGAAAAGCTTGAAGTGTCGAGCACTTTGTGTCTGGGAAAGATGGCAGCCAGCCATCGTGAGCAGACACAAAACCTGAAAGTCCTTAACAGAAAATGTCAGTGATGTAGGTGTTTGGGAAATTCGGAGATAGAAGTTAAATCCGCTGCATGTCTTATGGTGAGGAAATTGGATCGTGACCAAAGAAATATCAGACTTCAGCTGAGGTTGTGTGATGTGATTGTTGTTAATCACTAGCGGTAAGAAAAAAGAGATTTATACACATTGGGTCACAAAAACCCGTACTCCATTTCCTTTACTGGATAATGTCTGCTCAAAGCAGTGTATAAGGTTTGGTGGTGAAGTGACGTAACGCCGGACAAGTTCATGCTCAGTTGCTTGTTGATGTTGTAGCTGTCCTGGACAGAATTAGGAGAAGCCCAAGGAAATCAAAGGGAAAATTATCCTGGAAGATGCACGTCAGAAAAACTACATGTCACCTTAAGCCAACAAGTGCAAGAGTTAAAGACGGGGAATAAAAAGAATTGGCTACTGGATATGATCATAGAGGGCCATGTAGACCTTCAACATCTCCTGTAACCGGAAAATATATCATTCTTCCATTCTCTAATAGCCTGTACATAACACAGAAGGGAAACAGGGTTTTTTTTAATCATGGCCATTATATGTATAACTGTACAGTATGTATATGCCTAACTGCGAGGTCTTCAGTAAATTGAAATTTCCAGCAGCCCATGGAGTCTGCTAGGAGTTCATATGGTTGTGACAGTAACTGTCATGTAATATTGGCCATTGGCTGCAATATTTGTAACATTTCAAAAGTGAGTTTGGTAGAAATGTGCAGCTTTATGCCAGGGTCTGAGAATAGTACAGGTGCTTCTCACTAAATTATAATATCATCAAAAATTTAATTTATTTCAGTTCTTCAATAAAAAAAGTGAAACATATAGAGTCATACGAACTGTAAGGTTCTTTGTCTCTTTTGACATGTTTCTTGAAACTCAGTTTTTTCCCTCAGTCATTTTGCTTTCTGTCTTGCTGCAGCTATCTTGCCCTCAGTCAATATGGAGTTTCCAGCTTTCATGTTCCCGCCCTGATTCTCTCCCTCTTGCCTCTTAAGCAGCCTCAGCTGAGCAATCAGTGCTTCAGAATCAAGCCTGCAGTCAGCCTGTGACCTGACTCCTGGAAACCTTGGACTTGTACTCCAGCCATTTCCTACTGAGGAACTTTGGAACACTTGTGGACTCTGGAAACCTGCTGTTTGGTAAATCCACGTTTGCAAGGGAATTGCGGTAACAGAGAAGAGATCCTGAACCTGTTGTGGAGAGTTGTTGCTGAGCTTGAAATTACTCTGGCCTGCTGTGTCTCCTGCCTCTGTACCTGCAAACTGTGTGACCCTTTTGCCTACTTGTATGAAGTAATACAAGTCCTTCCATATCAAACCTGTGTCTCATGTGTTTTCCTCGCACCCAAGCACAAGACGCTATAGGAACTGTACACTATACATTACAAGATTCTGAAGCCAACGTTAGTGTCTGCTGGGTCTGGGAAGGCTGTGTCTGCTGTGACTGTGGATATTAGATGTCCGTTTATACCTTCTGTGATGACAGTGGTTGTGACTTCTCACAACCATTCCAGGTGAGCATTCCCTTAATTTTACTCTGCAGTGTTACCACAGGTAAACACTATTGTGTTTTTTTTTTGTTTTTTTTTTTCCCTTTCCTCTTCTCCTTCCAGTACTCCTGTCTTAAAAGATCTGGAAGATGGAGGCTCGCATAAAGGAGCTTTGCGGAGTGACTGATACAATCCTTGCAGATATACAGACTTTAAAGACCCGTTTTGCAAGCCTACAGGACCTCACTGATCACAATTTGCAAGTGTTTGGACAAACTACCCAGGATTTACGAGCCTGGATTGAGGCTCTAGAGCCCATATGTCAAAGTCAAGGCCCGCGGGCCAGATCCGGCCCGCGAATTGATTATCTATGGCCCCCTGGATGATATTTAATTACTATTAGATCCGGCCCGCAGGCCACAGCCGCCTGCTGGTGTTTTGCACGCACCAACACTACATTTCCCACAATGCACCGGTAGCAGGGCCGGCGTCAGAACCCGGCACACCCGGGCAAGTGCTGAAGTCACTTTCCGGCAGGCAGAAGAGAGCAGAAGATCTGATGTAAGTGCTCCTGCCTCGTGTGTCTGTGGAGCTGCAGATTCAGCGTAGAAGGGGATGATTTATTGTTTGCTTGTGTGTGGGTGGAATTCCTTCTTTGTGGAGGGGATCTATTCTGTGTGGGGGGATTATTCAGTGTGGAGGGGGTATTTATTATTTGTGTGGAGGGGGGATTATTCTGTGTGGAGGGGGTATTTATTATTTGTGTGGAGGGGGGATTATTCTGTGTGGAGGGGGTATTTATTATTTGTGTGGAGGGGGGATTATTCTGTGTGGAGGGGGTATTTATTATTTGTGTGGAGGGGGGATTATTCTGTGTGGAGGGGGTATTTATTATTTGTGTGGAGGGGGGATTATTCAGTGTGGAGGGGTATTTATTATTTGTGTGGAGGGGGGATTATTCAGTGTGGAGGGGGATTATTCAGTGTGGAGGGGGTATTTATTATTTGTGTGGAGGGGGGATTATTCTGTGTGTTGGGGGATTATTCAGTGTAAGGGGGATTTATTATTTGTGTGGAGGGGGATTATTCTGTGTTTTGGGGGATTGATTATTCAGTGTGAGAGGGATTTATTATTAGTGTGGATGGGGGATTATTCAGTGTGAGGGGGATTTATTATTTGTGTGGAGGGGGGATTATTCAGTGTGGAGGGGGTATTTATTATTTGTGTGGAGGGGGGATTATTCTGTGTGTTGGGGGATTATTCAATGTGAAGGAGATTTATTATTTGTGTGGAGGGGGTATTATTCAGTGTGGAGGGGGTATTTGTGTAGAGGGGGGATTATTCTGTGTGTTGGGGGATTATTCAGTGTGAGGGGGATTTATTATTAGTGTAAAGGGGAGATTATTCAGTGTGAAGGGGGGATTAGGGTTAGGGGGTGGGTGTGGAGGGGGCGCAAAACTGAGTTCTTGCCCTGGGTGCCAGAAAACCTAGATACACCTCTGCCGGCGCCTGTTAGCGGAGGAGAGCGGTGTTAGCGCCGCTACTGGGCCCCCCCGCTTGCTCAGGGCCCCGGCAGCCGGCACAATACTTACCTCTCCCCGTGCCTCCGCAGCTCCGGTGTCTTCTGCAGCTCTGCACTGTGATGTCTCAGGTCAGAGGGCGCGATGACGTCTTTCCACAGTGCCCTTTCCTGAGCCGTAACAGTGCAGAGCGCAGCACAGTGCAGAGGAGAGCTCCATATTTTGTATGGAGCATTATATGGGGACCAGTATCCTGTATGGAGCAATTTATGTGGTCCAGTATTCTGTATGGAGCATTATTTGGGGTCCAATATTCTTTATGGAGCATTATATTTGGCCCATAATATTGTATGGAGGACTATACTGTCCGGTCTGTACTGTGTGTTGTGAGGATTCGGCAGTTTCTGAGCTATTGTAGAATTTACAATAGATATCACTCGTGTAATTATAAGTGAAATCTTTGGTCTTTACTATACCCATATTTCTCTGCAGTATCGGAGCATCATGAATCGTGGTCTGCGTTAAAGGGGCCCACTGAGACTCTTTCGCCCGGGGCCCATAAAAACCTGGAGCCGGCCCTGACCGGTAGCCCGCGAAGTCACTGCAGCGCGCACAAGCGGCTTCATTATTCATCAGTAGTCAGAGCAGAGAACAACTTTCTGATACCTCCCCCCTCAAAAATGGCTAAACGTAAGGTGGACGCTGAGAACAGGGGGTTTCAGGCCAGGTGGGAGGCAGAGTACATGTTTACGGAGGTAAAAGGCAAACCTGTGTGTCTTCTGTGTGAAGAAAATGTGGCTGTAATGAAAGAATTTAATTTAAGAAGGCATTATCAAACGTCTAAGAAACACACAGACAAAGACAAGAATATGGAATATGAACAAAAGCTACAGAAGGGTGGAAGAATTAAAACGAGGCCTTAAGTCCAGACAGGCTATGTTCACATATGCTAAATCACAAAGCGAGGCTGCTGTCAAGGCTAGCTTTATTGTGGCAAAAGAGGTCGCAAAATCAGCCCGGCCCTTTGCAGAAGGAGAGTTTATCAAAAACTGTATGCTTGAAGTTTGTGACGCAGTGTGCCCAGACAAAAGACAACTATTCGCAAACGTGAGCCTGAGCAGAAACACCGTTGCTGAGCACATAGACCAGCTTTCCACCAACATAAAAGAACAGCTTGTGAGAAAGGGAAAAGATTTCATCGCATATTCTCTTGCTGTGGATGAGAGCACGGACACATCAGACATTGCCCAGCTGTCAATTTTTGTCCGTGGAGTAGACTTCAGCCTGAGCATAACAGAAGAGTTTTTGGCATTACGTCCTATGCATGGCACAACTACAGGACAAGATCTGTATGAAGAGGTATCCAGATGTGTAAATGAGATGGGGCTGCATTGGGAAAAACTCGTGGGATTAACCACAGACGGAGCACCCGCAATGTGTGGGCACAGGAGTGGATTGGTGGCAAGGATGCGGGAGAGGATGCGGGAGGAAAACGTCACAGATGAGCTAACAGCGTATCACTGCATCATACACCAGGAGTCGTTGTGTGGCAAAGCCTTGAAAATGGAGCATGTAATGAGAACCATAACGCGAGCAGTTAACTTCATCAGAGCCAAAGGTTTAAATCACCGCCAGTTCAAGGCATTTCTGGGGGAGTTAGATACAGAGTATGGTGACTTACCTATCACACAGAGGTGCGATGGCTAAGCCGGGGAAAGGTGCTTCAAAGATGTTTTGAGCTGCGTGAGGAGATCTGTCTGTTCATGGAAAGCAAGGGGAAAGACACAACAGAGCTCCGAGATGAAACTTTCCTGTGTGAAATGGCATTTCTCTGCGACATCACGAGCCATCTGAATGTGATGAATCTGCAGCTGCAGGGACGGGGACGTGTCATCTCTGATATGTACAGTACAGTGAAGGCCTTTAAAACCAAGCTGAGTATGTGGGAGTCGCAGATGCGGAAAGAAAACTTAAGCCACTTTTCCAGCTGCCAGACCATGAAAGAGAAGCTCTCTACCGCTGTGTTCCCGTGTGCACAGTTTGCCGATAAACTCAACATACTTGACGCCGACTTCCGACGCCGATTTGCTGACTTTGAAGCCCAAAAAAGCAGGTTTGAACTGCTCAGCAATCCTTTTGCAGTTGATGTAGAAAGCGCACCACCAAATCTACAAATGGAGTTGATTGAGCTCCAGTGCAATGACACACTGAAGGAAAAATATGAGAGAGTGGGTGCTGCCGAGTTTTCACGTTCCATCTGTCTCGACCCGCCACCACAATTGTGGATTACCAGGGCAATGGGGTACTCAGAGCCGAGCCCATGGAGGTCTATGGGGATGTCACAAGTAGCGGTGGCTCGGTCTGTGGCCCTGGCGGTCTGGCGTATGTTGGGGGATATATTTACAGGGGATAGATATATTTACAGTTCGTGACGCCACCTGTAGTCTCTGGTAATTTGTACCAGCGCTGCTGTAGATCTCTGAGGGGATGGTGAGGCAGCTAGATGTCGGGTCCCCTACAGGTGGGACTCTTCCCTCAGGTCGGTAGTTAAAGCAGGGTTGTGCAGGCATGCAAGTAAATAACTCAGTCTCACACGGTCAGCGTCTTTCCATACCTTTACTTGTAAGATGGTAAGGCAGGTCCCAGGGAGGCTGATCCAAGGAGAATGTATTTTGAGATAGCAGCTGGACAAGTTAGGGGCCTCCTTTACTTTCACAACGATGAGTACAACCAGCTTGAAGCGTAGTTCCCTCTATAACTCCAGCTATTCCATAGCTGTACCGCCCAGTCAGTTTTGTGGTCGGAGCCTTCCTGTGAGAGAGCTGAATTCCTATCTTGCTGATCAGGCTCAAAGTCTTCACTCCCCTGACCCCAGTTACGTACCGACTATTTAGGGGCTGCTTGCCGCGACCTAAGGTCCGATAAGCCTCTGGTTTTCTTACCACTAAGCTTGAAACTATAGTGATCCTTCGGTCCCCAGTGACCGGTTACAATGTGCAGGACTTCTTCCATCCAAAAGCACTTTTCAAATAATCTTTCCACTGTGCCTTTCGCCTTGTCCTCGCTGGTAGCATAAACACTCACACTTGCAAAAAGTCATATAATCACTTCCTTCTCTCTTCCTTTAGAGTTAGTTCCAGACTCTCAGTTATCCACTAGGCAGGAGCACGTCTCTGAACCTTTCACTGTCCTTGAGACAGGTGACTGAAGTATTTCTGCACTAAGCTTCTTCTTTCTTTGTCAATGTATTCAGGTGAGGTACAGTTCTGACCAGGCTGAGGTGATCTATATCTCGCCCGTACTGGCCTCCACTTGCTGAACTGCTGAAGAACCAGGCTGGACTGCTTCCTCCCTCCAAGTCCCAGCTAGACTCCACACGTCTGCTCTGTCCGAAGACAGGAAACTGACTATTCTAAAATCACTCAACCAATATACACCCTGACCACTCCCTAACAAGTAACTACACTACCCTAAGGGTGTGTCTAGTGTATGTTGAGTGAATGGGTATTGAGCATTAAACTGCTGTCTCGCCACACCTCTCCAGGGTACTGCGTGTGCCTAACACCAGGGCTACACACATCCCCGACACAATGCCCCAGTTGCGCATCCAAGACGCTCGGACGCTCTCTATGTTTGGCAGCACATACCTGTGTGAACAACTGTTCTCTTTGATGAAGCTAAACAAAACATCACAGAGGAGTCGTCTTACTGATAATCACCTTCACTCAATCCTGAGGATTTCCTCAGCTCAGAGCCTAACCCTGAACATTGATGAACTTGTACAAAAGATGAGACACCTCCAAGTATCAGGCTCAGCCTCAGACAAGTGAGCATCACAGAGCAGTAAAGGATTTTCGGTTTTTTAATTCAGTTACATTTTTACATTTGTTTCTACAAGACGTGATTTTTCTTTGAAGGAAGTATTGTTTTGTCTGTGTGCCATAAATTTTTGTATTTTATTTATTTATATTTATTTTTCAGTTGAATGGACTCAGGGAAAATTGCAGATAAGAGCCATGAGAAAGAATACAACTGATTTGATTTATTTTTTCATTTTACTATTTGAAAGCAGTGATCGGTAGATCGTAGAGCAGCACAATAATACATTTTCAGTTTATAATGCATGCACTTTTATTTATGTGTGTGGCCCAGCTACGCCAGGCACACATAATTCCAGGAAAATGCACAAGAAGGTAACCGTGAAGCTTGACATTTATTCACGTCACTCACATTTCCCAACACACCCACTAGGGGTATAAAAGGAAGTGACACGTAGCAGTCAGTGTCCAGTCAGAGATTCAAGCCTTGGGAGACTCAGGAGTGAGTCATTCCCAGTCATTCAAGCTTCCTGTCTTAGGACAGTTCAGTTCAGTCTAGTCTTGGAGGAAGAGGAGTGCAGACTAGATTCTGACAGAGCAGTTCATAAAGTGGAGTCTGGTTTGAGTGTAAGGAGTCACTCTAGCCCAGTCAGAACTGCAGGACCAATACTTCAGCACAAGCTGCCACAACGAGTGTACTGAGAACTGCTCAGCGAGCTCTGGAGAAAAGCTGACATTGACAACATCGCTACTCGTGCTTATGTTAGGAGCAAGAGCAGGACGAGAGGCACAGTGGAGAGAGAGAGAGAAGTGCATCAGGTACCGGATTACCCGCACTAATTCACCGGACACCGGGGTCCGAAGCGTTGCTAGTGCTTTACGCCTAGTAATAAGAAAACCGGAGGCTTTCTGGACTACAAGTCGCAGAAGGTAGCCCTAAGTGCTGATACGTAAAAGGAGTCAGGTAGAACGAGGACCTTGAGTGAGGCGCCACAACAGTAGGGACTCTGTTCTCACCAACTAGAAGGCTCTACCACCATGTCGGCCGGGCGTTGCAGCTATCGAACAAGCTGGAGATAGACAGAGTTAACTTGACTTCATGCAAGTTTGTACTCACCTACCTATAGAGTTAAAGGAGGCCTCTAACTTGCTCAGCGGTTATCCTGAATGTGCATTCTCCACCCCGACCAGCTTCCCGGGACCTGCCTGAAACATCTACAAGTAAAGGTATGGAAAGAGATTGCCTTGTGTGAGACTGCTTTATTACCTACACTCTGCACCACCATAGACTTCCAGGGACCAGTCTCACCTGTGGGAGACCTACCATCTAGCTGCCCCATAACATCCCCTGTGAAGATCCATATAGCAGCGCTGGTCCAATTGATCAGACACCACAGGTGGCGTCACGAACTATCTAATCTACAAATCCCCTGTAAATACATCCCCTATTGTATAAGCGCCCAGGGCCACGGACCGAGTCCTGCTGCCAGTGACAAACCCCATAGACTTTCATGGGCTCGGTGCCGAGTACCCCATAGCCCTGGTACTTAGTGCGACTCATTCTCTGGCGTCACGAACAGGATACGAAGCTTGCAAAAATTGTGAGTCCTGTGTTGCCTATATTGACTGTTTTATGCAGAAAAGACTGTTTGCTGTTTGTCACTTTTGGCGCCAAATACCGCCATTTTACCGCTATATTCGCGCCCTGAGGCGCTGGTGAAGAAGGTGGGCGTGCATTTGTGGGCGTACCTGAAAGAGCGCGCTGTTCCCTAGCCCCGCCCCAACGCTGACACGGCGGCAGGTCCTGTGAGAGCGGAAGTGAACGCTCTGACATCTGAGCGCCAGCGACTCAGGTCCTGTCCCCACCGCTGTGTCTACAGAGCTGCAGCCTTTGGAAAAGGTAGGCTCAGATTAAACAGGGGGACGCCAATATGTCACAACAACCGGTAGACAGCGCGGCCCCAGCCGGGGGCCCCAATGACTTACCGCTGGGCGTTGTAGCGCAGGATGGAAATGTGGGTCCCTCACCCGGTCCTGTAGTCCCGCTCATGCCCCTAACGCTCCCATACATGCCAGGAGCGAAGTGGCTCCCTCAGTACAGCGGCGAGCCAGACACCCTGTCAGGGTTCAAACGGAAAATATGTAGTATACTGGACATGTACTCAATGACTGAGAAGCAAAAAGCTGCTGTGGTAATAGGGCAGTTAGCTGGTGCTGCTGAGAGAGAAGTAGAGACTTGGACCACTGCAGATCAGGAGTCGGTGCCTGCGATTCTCTTAAAGCTACAGGCTATCTTTGAGGACCGTACAGAAACAGATCTCCGGATGGCATTTTACCAATGCTCTCAGAGACCAGGTGACAGTATTAGGGACTACACCTGCCGACTACAGGGGGCCCTGCGAGCTCTCAAACAGGTTAACCCTATAAGTGCCATTGATGAAAGAAAAATGTTGAAGGAACAATTTGTACGGGGACTGAGGTCCCAAGAGGAAGGCAGGATTGTGAACTGGTGGTCCTTGGATCATCCTGATGCTACCTTTGATGCCCTAAAAGATATGGCTATAAAAGGACTACGACCCCTGGAAAAGCCAGAGGTGGCAGCTCAGTATCACCAGGGTGAAGTCACTCTAAAGTCGGCAGTACCCCCCTTTTCCCCACTGGTGGCAGAAGCCAAAACGCAGGTGGCGTCCCCTAGTGAATTGGACTGTCTGCGCTCAGAAGTGCGCCAGCTGACTAAAAACCTGGCCACTGTAATGAGTGCCCTGCAACAGCGGAAAGAGGAAGGAGGAAAGATCCTGCTAGCCGACTGCCCAGAGGATGTTCCTTGGATGAACCGGAGGAAATAGAGGACGTCGCCTCACTGGAGGAAGACAACGCCATCCCCAGGAGCGACCCCTGATCAGCACCATCCTCGCCGAGAGATCATCTGCTACCGCTGCAACCGAAAAGGTCATATGGCTCAGCAGTGTCCTTTAAACGAGCAGATCCTGGGTCCGAGGGCCAACACCCAGGAGTAGACTCATCAGGCCCCTTAGACAGGAACCGCAGGTTTGTGGGTGGAAGGCCCTACCTGTCCATCATTCTGGACGGGATCGCAATTCCTGCACTGCTAGACACTGGATCTCAGGTGACCATCATACCTGATGTCCTTTATAATAAATTCTGGTTCATGGACAGTCTCCAGCCCCCGAGCCCTGACTTTACAGTGTACGCCTCTAATGGTCTCCCTGTTGAAGTACTCGGAGTCAAAAACGTGGACGTAAAGGTGGGCAGAGTGGAGCTGAAGGATCAGGGACTCTTAGTAGTAAAGACTGTGAATGCGGAAAATGGCTTAAATGTGGTTTGAGGTACTAACATTATTAATAACTGTCTGGGAGAAGTTGTGTTTTTGCTCCAACAGCTCGCTGAAGTTGCAAAGCCAAAACAAAAGGGAGTGATCCAGAGGGAGATCCGGGCTCTGATGTGTCAGCAGCAAGCGAAGCTTACAGATGGTGAAATTGGTAATGTACGGGTCACTGACCCGAACCCCATTGTGATACCCCCAATGAGTGAAATGCTAATATGGTGTAGAGCAGCAATAGGTCTGAAAGGACAGAACTACCAAGCAGTAGTAGAGCCCCATTGTTCAGAGCACAGACCTACACTCTTGACTGCTAGGGGGGTAGTGGAAGTAATAAATGGGAGAGTACCAGTACGACTTCTCAACTGGGGAGAAGATGAAGTAAATTTACCACGTTATGCCACTGTTGCTAAATTACATACCGTAGATAACAATTCTATTCTCACAACCGAGTCCTTAGCCTCCCGCCAACCAGAGGAGGATAATGACCCGACAACCCAGGTGGCGGATTGGTGTCAGCAACTCCATGTCGGGACAGACGCCACTCCCGCCCACCAGAAACAGGGAGTACTACGGGTGGTACAGGAGTACGCATAGGTATTTAGCAAACACCCACTTGACTTTGGGACAATTAAGGGAGTACAGCATCATATCCCTACAGGTAGTCATCCTCCCATCAAGGAGCGGTACAGGCCTATACCTCCAGCACATTATCAGAAAGCTAAGGAAATGTTGCGTGACATGAAGGAAGCCGGGGTGATAAGGGATAGTTGTAGTCCCTGGGCGGCACCTCTAGTCCTAGTTAAGAAAAAGGATGGAAGTATGAGGATGTGTGTAGATTACAGACAAGTAAATCGCATAACACATAAAGATGCATACCCATTACCACGCATTGAGGAATCCTTAGCTGCTTTGAAAACGGCTAACTACTTTTCCACCCTCGACCTCACTAGTGGGTACTGGCAAGTAGCTGTGGCTGAGGAGGATCGGGAGAAGACGGCTTTCACCACCCCAATGGGACTCTGTGAGTTTGACAGAATGCCGTTTGGACTCAGCAGTGCCCCTGGAACATTCCAAAGAGTGATGGAGAGCTGCCTGGGACATCTCAACTTTGAAACCGTGTTGCTGTACCTGGACGACGTAATTGTGTACTCCAAGATGTATGAGGACCATCTGAAGCACCTGGCAGAGGTATTCGAGTCACTGTCCAAGTATGGGATGAAACTGAAGCCCTCAAAGTGCCATCTGCTTAAACGAAAGGTACAGTACTTGGGGCATATTGTCAGCTCCGAAGGAGTAGCGCCCGACCCCGAGAAGGTCTCGGCCATCCAGAAATGGCCGGAGCCGAAGAATCTCAAGGAGGTGCGCCAGTTCCTGGGACTGACAGGTTACTACAGGAGGTTTGTAAAAGACTACACCAAGAAAGCAGCGCCTCTGCAGGACCTCCTGGTAGGACAACCCCTCAAGAGCAGAAACCCTCCATTCCACTGGGGTAAAGAACAAGCTGAGGCATTCAAAGAGATGAAAGAGATCCTGACAGGCGATGAAATCTTGGCCTACCCTGATTACAGCCAACCGTTCCTGCTATACACAGATGCCAGTAACGAAGGATTGGGAGCTGTCCTCAGTCAAAAGCAGAATGGCCAAGAAAAAGTCATCGCATATGCAAGCAGGAAGCTCCGGCCAACTGAGAGGAACCCAGAAAACTACAGCAGCTTCAAGTTGGAGTTCCTGGCGTTGGTCTGGGCCATTACGGAAAGATTCAAGCATTACCTTGCCTCCAGCAAGTTCACCGCGTACACAGACAACAACCCCTTGACGCATCTTGAAACAGCCAAGCTGGGGGCCATGGAGCAACGTTGGATGGCTCGGCTGTCAAACTATCAATTTACCATCAAGTACAGGGCGGGTCGTAAAAATGCCAACGCTGACGCCTTGTCCAGAATGCCGTATGAATCCGACACGGAGGAAGAATCGGATGACCTGGAAGAGATTGAGCTACCTGCATTCCACAGAAATGGGATGATCCATGAGCAACGAGTCCACGGAAAGCGGTGTGAAAAGACGTTAAACCCTTTACCTCATCACAGCTGGAAGGAGACTCAAGACAGCGATCCAGTGGTCAGCCGTATCAAGGAGCTGATAAGACAGGAAGGTTCCTCCTTGGAAAAAGATGCACCTATACCAGCAAAGCTCCTGTGGAACGAGAGAAGCCGGTTGTTCATCTACCGTGAGAAGTTGTGCAGGAGATACGTCGACCCAAAGACCCATGAGACGGTTTGGCAGATAGTGGTTCCCAGAGCAGACATCCAAATGGTGTTAGAAGCCCACCACGATCAAGCGGGACACTTTGGCTGGAAAAAGCTGGAGACCCTGTTGAGGTGTCGGTTCTACTGGGTAGGGATGCGCAGCTCCATCGAGAAGTGGTGCCGGAACTGTGGACCCTGTGGCCTCAGACGAAAAGACTACTATAGTCAGAGAGCACCCCTGCAGTCTATCCAGACGACTCGTCCCTTGGAGATCGTAGCATTGGACCATGTCAAGTTGTCACCAAGCAGGTCGGGATACACATATGCCCTGACCATGGTGGATCACTATTCCAAATTTCTGGTGGTCGCCCCTGTCAAAGATATGACAGCAGAGACAGCAGCAAAAACCTTCCAAGCAAGTTTCTGCAGACCACACGGATATCCGGAGCAGGTGCTGACTGATCGAGGTCCTGCATTCGAAGCTGAACTGTTTAAGGAATTCTGTCAATTGTATGGGTGTAAGAAGATCAGAACAACACCGTACCACCCTCAGACCAATGGCCTTTGTGAAAAGATGAATCACATTGTCATTGACTTACTGAAATCTGTACCACTGGAAGAAAGAAATCGGTGGCCAGACTTGCTACCTGACCTGGTCGACTTGTACAACCACATACCAGTAAGTTCCACCAACTGCACTCCAGCCTACCTTATGCCAGCCTACCTTATGAGAGCAAGACCGGGAAGGCTGCCAATGGATTTAGAACTTGGTGTGGTAGAACCAGAGGCTGATGACAATGCTGAAGATTGGGACACAACCCGACAGGAACAGTACAGGAGAGTACAAGCCTGCGTGGAAGACAGTCTCAATAAAGTAAGAGAAAGGCAAGAGAAGAACTACAACAAAAATGCTCCCGCTAAGCCTTTAGTGCCTGGAGAAATTGTGCTAAAAAGAAAAGGAAGAATGCACAAATTGGATGATCAGTGGGAACAGGAGCCATATGTCGTGCAAAATTCCAAATTTGATAACAGAAAAACCTGTACCATCAGCAAGGATGGAGGAAAAACGACTGCAACTGTGTCTAGAGATCATCTAAAGTTGTGTCCGGGCCCACTAAAGCTTCGCGAAGAAGAACCTGTTGTCAATCAGGAAGAAAATGATGAAGCGGTCATACATACGGATCTGGGAGATCTACCTGCAGATTGGCCCAGAGTGGGAGAAGCAGTAATCATTCCTGTGCTGCAGTTTTATCAACCGCAAGAAGAATCTCTACATCAAGTCATACCAATTGTGCCAGTAGAGTTAGTTCCAGAAGGACCTGTTCCGGCAGACCCTCAACCATTAGGATCCCAAGCAGCAGAACCACAAGAGGCAGCACCACAAGAAGTGGAAACCCCTGGTGGAGCAGTACCGCATCGCCCAGTCGCTAGCATGCTTGCCAGATCCCTAGAGAGGTGGAGTCGTGTTTATAGTTTGCCGGCACACAGAGCAGATAGGCTAGAGACTACTACACTTGACACCACTCCACGTAGATCAGAACGTACAACGAAAGGAAGGTTACCTATTCGTTATCAAGAGTAGTCCTAGTAAACTAGTTTAGTATGACCCAGACAGGGGTTTACTGCACCTGAATCTGTATAAAGTTTGATGAAGAAGTTAAAGTCTTAATGTGATTCCTATTGATATATCTTGATATGTGTTTTCGCATGCAAGGACTGCGTGGCTGTGGACTTTGCCAGCCCAAAAACTTTAATGTAAATAGTTTGCGCTTCGGTGCTACATCTTGGTTTTACACAAAACCTAATTACCTCTGAAGAAAAACCCGTATGGTGTGGCCTAGAGTGAGGTCTGCAGCAATGAAGTCCTGCAGCCCACCCAGGACCCACGTGGGAGGTTTGGTGCGGGTCCTCCACAAGAATATTGTCTTGTATTATGAAAGTGTTTTTGATACTTTTATATTTTTCTAATGTACAAATTGTAACGTTCAAGAATTCTTACCTCCCGCAAGGGATGTGTTAAAATGTTGTTGTTATATGCAAAACAAAAATGTTTTTCTTTCTCTTTTACAGCCTGGGAGTGCTGTGTTTAACCAAGGGGGGATGTGTGGCCCAGCTACGCCAGGCACACATAATTCCAGGAAAATGCACAAGAAGGTAACCGTGAAGCTTGACATTTATTCACGTCACTCACATTTCCCAACACACCCACTAGGGGTATAAAAGGAAGTGACACGTAGCAGTCAGTGTCCAGTCAGAGATTCAAGCCTTGGGAGACTCAGGAGTGAGTCATTCCCAGTCATTCAAGCTTCCTGTCTTAGGACAGTTCAGTTCAGTCTAGTCTTGGAGGAAGAGGAGTGCAGACTAGATTCTGACAGAGCAGTTCATAAAGTGGAGTCTGGTTTGAGTGTAAGGAGTCACTCTAGCCCAGTCAGAACTGCAGGACCAGTACTTCAGCACAAGCTGCCACAACGAGTGTACTGAGAACTGCTCAGCGAGCTCTGGAGAAAAGCTGACATTGACAACATCGCTACTCGTGCTTATGTTAGGAGCAAGAGCAGGACGAGAGGCACAGTGGAGAGAGAGAGAGAAGTGCATCAGGTACCGGATTACCCGCACTAATTCACCGGACACCGGGGTCCGAAGCGTTGCTAGTGCTTTACGCCTAGTAATAAGAAAACCGGAGGCTTTCTGGACTACAAGTCGCAGAAGGTAGCCCTAAGTGCTGATACGTAAAAGGAGTCAGGTAGAACGAGGACCTTGAGTGAGGCGCCACAACAGTAGGGACTCTGTTCTCACCAACTAGAAGGCTCTACCACCATGTCGGCCGGGCGTTGCAGCTATCGAACAAGCTGGAGATAGACAGAGTTAACTTGACTTCATGCAAGTTTGTACTCACCTACCTATAGAGTTAAAGGAGGCCTCTAACTTGCTCAGCGGTTATCCTGAATGTGCATTCTCCACCCCGACCAGCTTCCCGGGACCTGCCTGAAACATCTACAAGTAAAGGTATGGAAAGAGATTGCCTTGTGTGAGACTGCTTTATTACCTACACTCTGCACCACCATAGACTTCCAGGGACCAGTCTCACCTGTGGGAGACCTACCATCTAGCTGCCCCATAACATCCCCTGTGAAGATCCATATAGCAGCGCTGGTCCAATTGATCAGACACCACAGGTGGCGTCACGAACTATCTAATCTACAAATCCCCTATTGTATAAGCGCCAGGGCCACGGACCGAGTCCTGCTGCCAGGGACAAATCCCATAGACTTTCATGGGCTCGGTGCCGAGTACCCATAGCCCTGGTACTTAGTGCGACTCATATGCATTTATCTTGATATTAAGAAACACATTTTGTTTTTAAAAACAATTTAATTTTTTGCTGTTTGGCTGTTGAAAATGTTTTAACTTGAAGTTACTGACAGAGCCATAACAAAATATTGCCATATTCATTTAATCATTAAATAATGTACACTGTGTTAGGTCTTGGTTCAATAGGCTATGTGCAATCATTTCGATATGTTTTAATAAACATTGAACCAGTCCGGCCCTCGGCTTGTAGCAAATTTGTTTTTTTTGCAAAAGGGAATATGAGGGCACTACAAAAATAGTGATGAGGGATCTGTGACTACACACTGTGATAAACATGTGTGACAAGGAGAAGAAAAAGGCAGCATGTATATATAGTCACGATCAACCCCAAAAATAATGAATATAGAAAATATAAAAATATAATCAAATTTTATTGGAACAAGAAACACACTGAAAAACAGGAAAACAGATAAAAACATTTAAAAAGGACCATAGAAGGCCCATAATGAAACACTGAAGATCCATATAAGGATCCAGTAACAAACTCCCAAAAGTAATGCTGGCTGAAATAGAAACACATGTGTTGTGCAATATAATCAATACTGAATTTGCAGCACAATAATATGTGGCACACAAGAAAAGGGGAATGAAGGTTATACAATCACTGAGAATTCACAGATGAAGGTACCTAAACAACCGAAATAGACAAAGAAAAATGTAAACAATCATAGCTGCACATTTGCAGCACAGTAATATGTGACACAGTAGGAAAGCATAAGGAATAATACGATCACTGTGAAATCACAAATCAAGGTACCTAGACAAATGATATAAGCAAAATGCTGACAATGAAAAACACCTGTTAGTGCTGAAGAATGCGCAACTAAAAAGGTGATTAATGGATACCTTCCTGGAGCAGCAGAAGACTCTGAAATTAAGATGAAATTGTTTCCATAAAGGAATACATATAATAACAGAGTAACTACTGGCTTGAAGAAAAATGCCAAGAAATAATCAAAGCAGGAAAAAACCTGCAGATGGCATGGTAAACCTGAATGGATGCATCGCAGTGAAAAAAAGTCAAATCTTCATATAATAATGGAGATAAAGAATAGACCTGCAGCCAGCATGAAATGAAAATGGGAGAGTGTGCCCCACGCGTATCGCCACTAGGGGCGTGGCTTCCTCAGGGGAAAGTGGATGACCTGTGTAACGGCATGTCTCTTTATACCCAAGAAAATTAGTGTCAAAATACCTTAAACTCCTGCCTGGTGCTCGGTGAGGCGGCGTCCGGATGCTGCAGCCGCGCATGCGCGGCTGCATGTCAGCAGGACGCCGGAACCACGAGCGCCTCCATGGAAACAGCAGAAAGGCGGCGCTTGCGCAGTGTGGATAAACAAATAACAAAAGACCTATGACGATGAAAAAGTCTCCCAAACTATGAGTAGAACAGTGGCTAAATAGCAAACGTCAATATAACATGGCATGGTTTGATGAAAAAAATGACAATAAGTACCATATTGTGCAAACAAATAGCGCATATCAATCGCTCAAATAGCGCATGTTTATGTACTATGGCATAGTCTTGAGAGTGCCAAAAACACGAAAACTAGAATGTAAACAGCAATAGGGCAATGCATGAACAAAGTGGATCAATAGGCAAAAGGAAACAAATAACAGAAAACCTATGACCATAAATATCTGAATCTGAAAAAATGAAAAGATAAAAAAATGAAAAAATGAAAAAAATGGTTGCATAAATATTATATTGGCAAAAGGAAATAAATAACAGAAAGCCAATGGCTATATATATCTCCAAACTGTGAGTCAAAAAATAATTGTTGTAAAAATAAATTACGGTAAGTATTAAATTGGCAAAAGGAAAAAAAAATAAATAACAGAAAACCAATGGATATATATAACTCCAAACTGTAGAACAAAGAATAATTGTTGTAAAAATAAATAAATTACGGTAAGTATTATATAGGCAGAAGGAAATAGATAACGGAAAGCCAATGGCTATATATATCTCCAAACTGTAAAAAAAAAAAAAAAAAAAAAGAATAATTATTGTAAAAATAAATTACGGTAAGTATTATATTGGCAAAAGGAAATAAATAACGGAAAGCCAATGGCTATATATATCTCCAAACTGTAAAACAAAAAATAATTGTTATAAGAATAAATTTAGGGTAAATATTATATTGGCAAAAGGAAATAAATAACGGAAAGCCAATGGCTATATATATCTCCAAACTGTGGATCAAAAAAATATAATTAAAAAAACCTTAGAATATATGTAGTAGCAGAACATGAATGGCTCGTGTTAGATACTATGGCATAGATGAACAGAATCCATGGGCTACACTCCAAATGAAGAACATATATGTATCCTATTTTTTATTATTTTTTGTAATAACCAGTAAATAATAATTCCTCATTGAGTCCTCTGGGCGCTAAACTGTTTAGTTGAAAAATCCATCTCGATTCTCTTCTGAGTAATTCGTTAGTGCAACAACCACCCCTGATGGTGGTGTCTACCTTGTCAACGACCAAAACACGTAGATGCTTGGTAGAACTGTTATGAGTTGTAAGAAAATGGTTGGCCAAAGAGGTGACAGGCTTACCTGAGGCCTTATCTCTACGTGCACAAGAAATATTAGAGATATGATGTTGGATACGTCTGCGAAGTTCCTGACCTGTTTGTCCAACATAGATCATGGGACAACCGCAAACAATAATATAAACCACATTTCTGGTACGGCAATTCGCATAGTAGC
Source organism: Oophaga sylvatica (assembly GCA_033576555.1). Lineage (NCBI taxonomy): Eukaryota > Metazoa > Chordata > Amphibia > Anura > Dendrobatidae > Oophaga > Oophaga sylvatica. The sequence continues at coordinate 423,163,405 of JARQOD010000001.1, read as the reverse complement.
GTGTCTGTACCCGTTCCAAAGAGCCTGAAAGAGTGATGGTATCATCGGCAATCACAAAGGGGCAGATAGTACAGTTGCCACATGGATATGTGCCAATAAGTTTGAAACCCCTACCCAAAATTTGTGTTGGATGTCTAAAATGACTTGAACACAAAAATCTCCAAGATTCTTGGCACGTTTGGCAATAAGCTTAGGTTTTTCAGTAACATAAGGTATGACCCTAGGTTCACTCAATAAGATATTCCAATTCTTACGTAAGATATTATGAATTTCAGTCCAATGATTATTATAAGATGTGATAATGTTGGTTATAGAAAATTCTTTCTTCTGTCTTGGTTGCAACAGTTCATTGCGATCTTTATGTCTGGAAGCCTGGAACGCCTGCGAAATAATACGTTTAGGGTAGCCCCTCCCTCTGAAGCGTGATGTAAGGGATCTTGCTTCTCTATAGAAAGAGTCCAGTTCACTGCAATTTCGTTTAATTCGGTAAAACTGTCCTCGTGGTATACCATTACGTACATGTGGCGGATGAAAGCTCCTGTAGTGGAGCAAACTATTTGATGCAGTAGTTTTTCGGAAAAGTGACGTGCTGACACTTTCCCCTTTCTTAGTGATCTTTAAGTCCAAAAAGTCAACAGTGTCCATGGATAGACTAGAAGTAAGAGAAATATTCCATGAATTATTGTTAAGATCATCAATGAATTGTAAACACTCCTCACGTGTACCAGACCAAAAGAAAAGTACATCATCTATGTACCGATGCCATCGTATGACATGCGCTTTAAAAAGAGGTAGTGAACGTACATAAGTCTCCTCCCACCAACCCAAAAAAAGATTTGCGTAGGAGGGCGTGCATCTGGCACCCATGGCGGTACCCGCAATTTGTTTATAAAAGATGCGACTGAATACAAAATAATGATTTTCCAACACAAATTTCAAGAGATCTAGTATGAACGAATCATGTTGTCAGTCTCCCGTGGTTTTTGAGTCAAGAAAGAATGAAACAGCCTTTAAACCCAAAGAGTGCTCTATGCAGGTGTAAAGTGATTCAACATCCATAGTTACCATTATGGTATCTTCATTGATTTTAAAGTCCTCCAATTGATTGACAAGATGTGAAGAATCCCTTACATAGGAATCTAAGGACAAGACAAAAGGTTGAAGATAAAAATCAAGATACATACAAGGACGTTCAAACAAGCTACCAATGCCAGAGACAATGGGTCTACCTGGCGGCTCTTGTAGGGACTTGTGCACTTTGGGGAGCATGTAGAAAGTAGGCACCACAGGATATTTAGTGGTCAAAAAATCAAATTCTTTCTTATTGATTATGCCAAATTCAAGTGCTCGTTTGATGAGTCCATCGATCTTTGATTTAAAGAACTGTGTTGGATCAGTGGGTAAGGCTCTGTAGCAAGAAACATTGTTCAACTGTCTATATGCCTCCTTGGTGTACAAATCCACTGGCCAAAGGACGACATTTCCCCCCTTATCTGCTTCTTTAATTACAAATAAATCATTATTTTGTAATCGCTTCAGAGCCATCTTGTCATCCCTGTTGATATTATTGTTTTTATGAACATCAATGGTAAGACCCTGGATATCTTGGCAAGTAGTCTTATAGAAAATCTCTACTGCCGGGAAAAGTGAAAGGGACGGTGTAGCTTGTGATGGTAATCTTTGTGTAAATTCTGTCCTCTTACCTGTCACCTGTTGGTTTTCATTAAGTAGATCAAGTAAATCCCGAAAAACCTGACGGTCCTCCTGTGGTAAAGTATCAATAATGGAGGGCTGATGGTATAATAACTTGAAAGTAACTTGTCTGCAAAAAAGATACACGTCCTTGATAAGTTCAAACTTATCTAATTCTTTCATGGGAGAGAAAGAAAGTCCTTTAGACAAAAGTTGGATTTCTTGATTGGAGAGTACATAAGAAGAGAGATTAATGATTTGTAAGTTACCTTGGGTGGAGGTGTCACTTAACGTCTCCGATTCTGTCTGGTGTCCCTCTTGTAGGTTGGGGACCAGGCTTTGAATCGTCGGTGACGCTTTTTCATATTTAGTGGGCTTAGGCCGCCGCTTGCCCCTCCTGGTGGGTTTTCTGCGTCGGTGTCCGAGGACAAAAAATCACTAGAGGAAGGGTCTTGAATTGATGAAGTTAAATCAGCTGGTTTGGATGATGTATTACCGGTCTTAGCTGACCTGCGGTTCCCAGTATGAGTCCATCTATAAGCTTTTAAGCTATCAAAATCATTCTTGTCTCTAATAAATTTAGATTTTTTTCCCCCGTATGATCTCCTTTTCAAATTTGTCCAGACTCTCCTTAAGTTTCCATGGAGGCGCTCGTGGTTCCGGCGTCCTGCTGACATGCAGCCGCGCATGCGCGGCTGCAGCATCCGGACGCCGCCTCACCGAGCACCAGGCAGGAGTTTAAGGTATTTTGACACTAATTTTCTTGGGTATAAAGAGACATGCCGTTACACAGGTCATCCACTTTCCCCTGAGGAAGCCACGCCCCCTAGTGGCGATACGCGTGGGGCACACTCTCCCATTTTCATTTCATGCTGGCTGCAGGTCTATTCTTTATCTCCATTATTATATGAAGATTTGACTTTTTTTCACTGCGATGCATCCATTCAGGTTTACCATGCCATCTGCAGGTTTTTTCCTGCTTTGATTATTTCTTGGCATTTTTCTTCAAGCCAGTAGTTACTCTGTTATTATATGTATTCCTTTATGGAAACAATTTGATCTTAATTTCAGAGTCTTCTGCTGCTCCAGGAAGGTATCCATTAATCACCTTTTTAGTTGCGCATTCTTCAGCACTAACAGGTGTTTTTCATTGTCAGCATTTTGCTTATATCATTTGTCTAGGTACCTTGATTTGTGATTTCACAGTGATCGTATTATTCCTTATGCTTTCCTACTGTGTCACATATTACTGTGCTGCAAATGTGCAGCTATGATTGTTTACATTTTTCTTTGTCTATTTCGGTTGTTTAGGTACCTTCATCTGTGAATTCTCAGTGATTGTATAACCTTCATTCCCCTTTTCTTGTGTGCCACATATTATTGTGCTGCAAATTCAGTATTGATTATATTGCACAACACATGTGTTTCTATTTCAGCCAGCATTACTTTTGGGAGTTTGTTAGTGGATCCTTATATGGATCTTCAGTGTTTCATTATGGGCCTTCTATGGTCCTTTTTAAATGTTTTTATCTGTTTTCCTGTTTTTGAGTGTGTTTCTTGTTCCAATAAAATTTGATTATATTTTTATATTTTCTCTATTCATTATTTTTGGGGTTGATCGTGACTATATATACATGCTGCCTTTTTTCTCCTTGTCACACAAATTTGTTTTTTTGGCCCTCGGTGTGTTTGACTTTGACATCCCTGCTCTAGAGGAACGAGTCCAGGCTCCTGCCATAACCCCGAGTTCTGGGATCCCAAGTTACCCCCTTTTCATTTTAGCGGTGAACGTGAGAAATTCAGGGGATTTATTAACCAATGCAATCTTTTTTTTTCTGCACATGCTTCACAATTTCCCACTGAACGACCTAAAGTGCTTACTATAATCATGTTGCTTACCAACAAGGCTTTGATGTGGGCAAACCCTCTGATTGAGACTGGGGATGAATGTTTGAATCATCTTGATGCTTTCATTTCAGCCATGGGGCAGGTGTTTGATGACCCCAATCGAGGTGCAACAGCTGAAGCAGCCATGTTAACTTTGCGCCAAGGTAAGCGCTCAGTAGCCGAATATGCCTTGGATTTCAGGAGATGGGCCCTCGATACCACTTGGGACAGTTCCGCCAAAAAATCTATTTTTCGGAAAGGGTTGTCTCCACTGATTAAGGATGAACTTGCTCGTGCCGACCCTCCCACTGCGTTAGGTGACTTTATTAACTACTGCATCCGTATTGATGCTCGTCTGACTGAACGCAGGCAAGAGAGATGGTTCGAAAGTAATCGCACTAACCTTTTCCTACCTTCCTCCCCAGCTAAGGAACCTTTGAGTAGGATCACAAGGGAACCAGAACCTGAACCCTTGCAGGTGGACTCTTTACAAAGACGGGTTAGTGATGCACGCAAAGAACATCGTTTAAAGGAAAATCTATGTTTCTACTGTGGTAAGTCAGGGCACTTCATTATAAACTGCCCCAGCCGTTCTCGTAAGACTACTGCAGCAGTCATTCACTGTGAGTGTTGCGAGAGGAGATCTGTCAGGTCCGAGCCTCAGGCTCCAGAGAGATCTGCAGCAACAGATATTGATTTCTCGGACTTAAACTCCGTTACTTCTGAGGACTATGACTGTGTAAACGCTGCAATTTTTCAAGTTTCCTCAGCGTTGTCCCAGCTGAGTTGTAAGAAAAACAATTCTCATTGCTTCCTTTCCATCAAACTCTGGGTTGACTCAGTCTGGGTGTCTAGCTCTGCTATGATCGACTCAGGGGCAAGTGGAAATTTTATGGATATCTCCTTTGCTCTGAAACGGGGGATATGTTCAGTGAAGAAGGCTACTCCAGTACAGATGGAGACTGTGGATGGCTCCCTGCTGACCTCTGGACCAGTGGATCAGGAAACGGAGCCTTTGAGGATCCTTATGGGTAAAGATCATCAAGAGAAACTGTCCTTTATGCTTATCTCTTCTCCCCACTTTCCCATTATTCTAGGGCTACCATGGCTGCAGGCTCAGAACCCTACCATTAACTGGGAGACCAAGGAATTACACTTTCCGGAGAAACAGATGAGTCCAGAAGTTTCAGCTTGCTCTGTTCCTAAAGGAACCATGTCAGCCCCTGAACTACCAGCTGTATACCAGGACTATGTGGATTTATGTGACAAGAAGAACGCTGACCAGCTTCCCCTCACCGTCCATATGATTGTCCAATTGAATTATTGCCTGGAGCAGAGATACCTTTTGGTAAGATCTACCCCCTGGCGGGGCCTGAGCTAAAGGCTTTGAAGGACTACATAGATGAAAATCTAGCCAAGGGCTTCATACGCCCCTCTTCATCTCCTGCAGGTGCACCCATCTTCTTTGTGAAGAAGAAAGATGGATCTCTGAGACCCTGCATAGACTATAGGGAACTCAATAAGGTTACTATTAGAAACCGTTATCCATTGCCTTTAATCCCTGAGTTATTGGAGAGAGTGCGGCATGCCAAAATTTTCTCTAAACTGGATCTCCATGGGGCCTATAACTTGGTCCGTATTAGACCTGGGGATGAATGGAAGACTGCATTCAGGTCACGCTATGGACACTTTGAATATCTAGTCATGCCTTTTGGTCTGAGTACCGCCCCAGCCACTTTCCAACACTTGGTGAATGACATCTTCAGGGATCTCCTAGATACATTTGTGGTGATTTATCTGGATGATATTTTAATTTTTTCTAACTCCACAGAGGAACATCATGGACATGTGAGAACGGTCTTAGAACGCCTAAGACAGAACCATCTTTACATCAAACTTGAAAAGTGTGAATTCCATAGGACCGAGATTCAATTTCTGGGGTATGTACTGTCTACGCAAGGGATTAGTATGGATGGAAGCAAGACCCAAGCCATCAAGGATTGGCCAATTCCTAGGAATGTGAAGGAGGTGCAGCGCTTTATCGGGTTTGCCAACTTCTATAGACGTTTTATTAGAAATTTCTCTGAGGTAGTGTCACCTATCACCCAACTTACCCGGAAAGAGTCTAGGTTCTCCTGGACCCCGCAAGCCCAGGAAGCATTTTCCCGTCTAAAGGATAAACTTACCACCGCACCTATCTTAGTACATCCCAACCCCGAATTTGCCTTCATAATAGAGGTGGATGCTTCAGACTGTGCCGTTGGAGCTATACTCTCTCAGAGAACAGGTGAGAAGAATGTCTTGCATCCCTGTGCTTTCTTTTCCAGCGGTTGTCTTCGGCTGAGAGGAACTACGATGTGGGCAATAGAGAATTGTTGGCCATTATTGCCGCCTTCAAGGAATGGAAACACCTTCCTCAGGGAGCTGCACAGCAAATAGTCGTCCTGACAGACCATCGTAACCTTGAATTTATCAGGTCGGCTAAGTGCCTGACTCCTCGCCAGGCTCGCTGGAATCTTTTCCTAAACCAATTTAATTTTGTAATTTCTTATAGGCCAGGATCGCGCAATGGTAAGGCTGATGCACTCTCTAGGATTCATTCAACAGAGACCCGTCCACTTACTCCTCCTAAGACTATTCTTCCTGACTCTAGATTCCTGGGAGTGATTCATAATCAAGACCTACTTAAGGAGATCAAGGAAGCATACCATGCGGATTCTTTGTTGGCACAACCCCCAAGGGACGTAAGTCTTGTCTTTAAGAATGGTGTGTGGATTCAGGGACAACGTCTGTATATACCTGAAACAGTCAGATTGAGAGTATTGCAACTCATCCATGATTCCAAGATAGCTGGGCATAGAGGAATTCTAAAGACACAAGAATTTCTTTCTCGTTTCTTTTGGTGGCCCACTTACAGGAAAGACGTTTTAAACTATGTCACTTCATGTGAAGTCTGTGCAAGATGCAAAACACCTCGCTCCTCACCAACTGGTCTGTTGCAACCCCTTCCCACCCCGTCCCGCCCGTGGGGATCCATTTCTATGGACTTCATTGTGGAGTTACCAACCTCTCAAGGGAAGAACACCATTCTAGTGGTGGTCGATCGTTTAACAAAGGCAGCTCATTTTATCCCCTGTGTCGGCTTACCCACTGCAAAACAGACATCAGATTTGATGATTAAGAATGTGTTTCGCTTGCATGGAGTACAGGATGAGGTCATTTTGGATCGAGGGGTGCAATTCACTTCAAGGTTTTGGCAAAATTTCTGTGCCGCATTGGACATTAAAGTAAACCTTTCTTCTGCTTTTCATCCCCAGACTAATGGACAGACAGAACGAACTAATCAGACCCTGGAGCAGTATCTCCGCTGCTTTATCTGCCACCTACAGGATGATTGGGTGGATCTACTCCCACTGGCTGAGTTCTCTTATAACAACTCTCAGAGCGCCTCCACTAAGCAGTCTCCTTTTTACTCCAATTTAGGTTATCATCCTAACATTCTTCCTCGATTTCCCATAGAAACGCCCTTGCCGGCAGTGGCTGAAAGAATCACGTCTTTACAAAAGAATATGGATCTTCTAAAGGAAAATCTGGAATTGGCTCAGGAAAGGTACAAGAAAGCAGCAGATAAATTTCGTAAACCTGCACCAGCTTTCAAGGTAGGAGACTTGGTCTGGCTGTCAACCAGAAATCTTAAGTTAAAGATTCCATCGTCTAAATTGGGACATAAGTACATTGGACCCTATAAAATCAGTAAAATTATAAGTGCCGTTGCTTGTCATCTTCAACTGCCCAGAACTATGAGAATCCACCCTGTCTTTCATGTATCTCTACTAAAGGCTGCAACACCCAATACGTTTCCTGGACGTTCTTCTCCTTGCCCTGACCCAGTGCTGGTCGATGGTCAGGAAGAATTTGTGGTGGAAAGGATTCTAGATTCCAGGTTGTACAGAAATCAGTTACAATATTTGATTAAATGGCAGGGCTACCCAGTGGAGGACAACTCATGGGAACCAGCCAATAACATTAATGCTCCTTGCTTGCTCCGCCAGTTTCATCAGAGGTACCCAGACAAGCCTGGTCTGAGGTCATCCGGAGGTTGTCCCTAAGGGGGGAGTAATGTAAGGTTCTTTGTCTCTTTTGACATGTTTCTTGAAACTCAGTTTTTTCCCTCGGCCATTTTGCTTTCTGTCTTGCTGCAGCTATCTTGCCCTCAGTCAATATGGAGTTTCCAGCTTTCATGTTCCCGCCCTGATTCTCTCCCTCTTGCCTCTTAAGCAGCCTCAGCTGAGCAATCAGTGCTTCAGAATCAAGCCTGCAGTCAGCCTGTGACCTGACTCCTGGAAACCTTGGACTTGTACTCCAGCCATTTCCTACTGAGGAACTTTGGAACACTTGTGGACTCTGGAAACCTGCTGTTTGGTAAATCCACGTTTGCAAGGGAATTGCGGTAACAGAGAAGAGATCCTGAACCTGTTGTGGAGAGTTGTTGCTGAGCTTGAAGTTACTCTGGCCTGCTGTGTCTCTTGCCTCTGTACCTGCAAACTGTGTGACCCTTTTGCCTACTTGTATGAAGTAATACAAGTCCTTCCATATCAAACCTGTGTCTCATGTGTTTTCCTCGCACCCAAGCACAAGACGCTATATGAACTGTATACCATACATTACACGAACAGAGCGATCTATTTCAGGTGTTTATTTCTGCTAATGTTGGTGATTACGGCTTACAACCAATGAAAACCCAAAAGTCATTATCTCAGTAAATTAGAATAATTAACAAAATATACCTGCAAAGGCTTCCTAAGTGTTTAGAAAGGTCCCTTAAGGTACTGCCACACTAAGCTATCCCGCTAGCGATCTCGTTAGCGTTGCATACTAATGAGATCGCTAGCGGGATTGTTTCTATATCGCTAAATGCTGCCGCATTTAGCGATATAGTTAACGACGCTATCGCGTTAGCGATCTTCTTAACGACTTTAGCGGTACAAAAGTACCGCTAAATCGCTAAGAAAAGGTGCCACACAGCGATAAGATACTTACCCAGCGGGAGCGCCAACGAGAAAATAGGGTCCGGAACGATTCCAGCGACGAGCGAGATCACAGCAGGAAGCTCGTCGCTGGAAGCTGCCGCACTGAACAATATCGCTAACGGGATCGCTAAATAGTGACGTTTTTTAGCGATCCCGTTAGCGATATTGTTTAGTGTGGCATACCCTTTAGTCTGTTTCAGTAGCTCCACAATCATGGGGAGAACTGCTGACTTGACAGATGTCCAGAAGGCAGTCATTGACACACTCCACAAGGAGGGTAAGCCACAAAAGGTCATTGCTAAAGAAGCTGTCTGTTCACAGCGTGCTGTATCCTTACTGCCAGCGGACAGTATAGTACGGCCGATGGCAGTATTTCCCACTTTGATGTGGGCTCCGGCGGTGAGCCCACCTGAAAGCCGGGACATGTCAGCTGTTTTGATCTGAGCATCGCCTCTATTTAGTTGAGCCGATCAAGTTGTGGCAGCTTCTAGCCTCCCATGGAGGCTATTGAAGCATGCCAAAAGTAAAAAAAAATGTTTTTAAAAATATGAAATAAATAAAATAACATAAGTTCAAATCACCCCTCTTTCACCCTATTCAAATTAAAACAATAAAAATGAAATTAAACACAGACATATTTGGTATCGCCACATTCAGAAACCGTCAATCTATAAAAAAAAAATTAGCCTGATCGCTAAATCAAACTTTAAGTAATGCAGAAATTCTTTTGTAACCTTGGCCAGATGTGTGACTTGCCACAATTCTGTCTCTGAGCTCCATGGCCAGTTCCTTTGACCTCATGATTCTCATTTGGTCTGACATGCACTGTGAGCAGTGAGGTATTATATAGACAGGTGTATGCCTTCACAAATCAAGTCCTATCAGTTTAATTAAACACAGCTGTACTCCAATGAAGGAGTAGAACCATCTCATGGAGGATCACAAGGAAATAGACAGTATGTGACTTAAATATGAGCGTCTGAGCAAGGGGTCTGAATACTTATGCCCATGTGATATTTCAGTTTTTCTTTTTTAATAAGTTTTCAAAAATGTCAACATTTCTGGGTTTTTTTCAGTCAAGATGGGGTGCAGAATGTACATTAATGAGAAAAAAATGAACTTTTTTGCATTTACCAAATGGCTGCAATGAAACAAAGAGTGATAAGTTTAAAGCGGTCTGAATACTTTCTGAACCCACTGTATGCAAGCTTTCTGTCGTAAAACAACTTGAAATCTTGCCCATTTTTTGTGCAAATTGAAATAATGAGGACTTTTAAAAAATTACAGAGAACATCGAGGTGCCCAAAAATATTGTGACCTTTGACATGTTTTTGCGAAAGTGAGCAGAGAATGTGGAGAACAGTGTGTGGTTGAGCCCACTCGGAAATTAAGAAATATTTATGCCATTTTATTGCTGTAAATTTGACCATTCCCTGCACACCAATTGCAAAATGTACCTAATTTGGCAAGTCTTACGCCGGCAATTCCGTTCATTAAAGGGAATCTGTCACCCTAAATTGGCGGGATATTTAAATGATGGCAGTCAGGTCATATGGGCTGTGTTTTGGGTACTTGCCTTAACATGTTGTTCGCCGCTGTCTCCATTATTTCTGGGAATTGTAGTCGTTGCCCTCCATATAACGCGCCTGCGCATTGCAATCTTGAATTGCGCATGCGCAGTATGCTTTGCCCGCAAATTGCAATGCGCAGGCACGTTATATGGAGGGCAACGACTACAATTCCCAAAAATAATGGAGACAGCGGTGAACAACATGTTAAGGCAAGTACCAAAACACCGCCCATCTGACCTGACTGCCATCATTTAAATATCCCGCCAATTTAGGGTGACAGATTCCCTTTAAAGAGTAACCATTTAAATTTTTAATCTATAAATCAATAGCACACATGAAAATAAGAAACTTTATAATATCTATGTCAGAGAAATCTGCTTTTTATCATCCAGGACTAATCATTATTCTCAATTAACGAGTAAAATCAGACTTGATTGAATTCAGATTTTCCAATTAATAAGATAGGAGATGGTACTTGGTGCCTATAAACTTCTATGCAGAAACTGTTGTTTCATGAGAACTGGCAGCAGAATATCTATCTGTCTGCCTTAAGCTTCTCCTTCACCATAGAATTTTATACGCACCAACTGCCATGTCTTATGTCCCTATGTCTATAATGGGAAAATCTGTCTTCACTGAATACAGATTTTACCTATTAATTGAGAGTGAAAGATCAGTTTAGGAGGAGAAAGAACCAGATTTCTCTGATTTATATCACAAAGTTTCTTATTTGTATGTGTTATATTGATTTATGAAATAAAGAGTACCCAATGATTTTTTATTTTTAAGACTTTAAAATGCCATTCTTAAAGGGAATCTGTCAGCAGATTTTTGCTATGTAATCTGAGACCAGGGGCTGAGAGCCTGATTCCGGTGATGTGTCACTTACTAGACTATGTTGCCATTTCAATAAAATCAGTGTTTTATCAGCAGGAGATTATCACTACAGAACTAGGTGTCTGGTGCCTTTTGGTCCAACCCCGCCTGCAGCACTGATCAGCAGCTTTTTGTCAATGCAAATTGTACACAGAAGCTGCCCTAAGTGCTGTGGGTGGGGTATAAAGAGCTCAGCATTCAAAGCTCTGCTAGATCTGCAGCAGAGAAAACAGTGATTGTATCAAAATGACAGCAAGCAGACCAGAAAGTGGCATATCGTTGGAATCAGGGTTTCAGCCCCTATATCATGCTGTTCTCAGATTACATATGAAAAACCTGCTCACAGATTCTCTTTAACTAATTGGGCCCTTGGCTTTGTGTTTTTTAATAGAATGCAGCTAATCCCTTGGGCTTTCTCCATTTGATAACCCCTTTAAATATGTGACTTATGGAAAACTTTTAATTTGCCAAATTTTTTTAGCAATAAAAAAGGTAAAAAAAAAAAATAAAATATATAAATATAGTTTTTAATAAAGACTACCTATGACTAATTAAAAGCGTGTTAATAATCTGGTAGAACATGTATTGTCCTCTGGTTTATGTAGATAGCAGCTGGATTTTGGAGACAGACAAGGCCCTCTATGGTTCTACAGGGATGTCTACTTTTATGGCTGTTTATATGGCTAGGAAGTAGAAGGTAATAAAAGTTAGAAGTCTGCAGTAAATGGGGCTAACATATGTTAAACAACACGATCATGTTCTATAAACCAAATATCCCTCCCAGCTCCGCGCATGATGATAATTTCCTTCTCTCTCCTCTCACGTTAGCGCTATCTCCACAGGAACGTCAATATATCATATTTATGGTGGCCATAATATTTACACGCACAACTAGTTAGAAACTAAAGGAGGACACATTTCGTGCTGCACTTCCCTTTAACATAGGTCTGTTATTTCTCTTTATCTTTTTTATGATTTCTTTTATAACCTTAGAAATTCTGTACAGAAGGATGGAGAGGGGAGGGAAAGTAATAAAAATATACAAGAAATCCCTGAATACTTCTTTATATGTAATTGCCGGAGCACTTCTCAAAATCCTCTTGTGCCTTGTGCTTATTGTTTGAAGTTAATTTGGATGAGGACCAAATATATTTAGGCAGAGAGCCAGTCGGTGATTTTAGAAACATACGATCACAAGATGTTGCCGTCTTTTTTTTCGTGGTTTACTATATACACACCATGATTGCTGGTTGATCGTTGAAGTCCTTTTTGAGAGATGACTTGAAATTATCGGCAACGTTTATCCCAGGAAAGTGGGAGGCATGTGGTGTGATAGGTTCTCCCTACACCTTGACAATATCTTGTAATGTGGGAAATAATTTAGAGTTGGGAGTCTTTATAATGATTTTTTCTCTGCTTCTTTTGTTAAGTCAGGAAAAACAAGGTCATCAAATAAGGTGTCGATACAAGAGGCAAAAACAGCTGATATTGGCCAAATGGATGAACCCGACCCAATAAAGAACCATCACAACTAAAGTAGATAAGGTGAAACATAGACCCGGTTGTTGTCAGCTCTGTACAGCATATTGTCATCTTTTGGCTACCAACCGATAAAAAATAATAAGACCAAAAAGATCCTTTGTAAATAGGGTAAAAATTAAGTAGGATTTTATAAGATGGTGTATCCAGCCTGAAATGTAATAAAGAACCAACCCAGCTAGAAGATCCTTTGTAGGTAAGGTGAAAAATAGAGTAGGTCATTGTCAGATCTGGATGTTGTTCTCTTTTAGCTACAAACCATTTAAAGAAACCATCAAGATTAAAAAAAATCCTATTCATTCTGGGTATGAAATCCCACTAATTGGAGTGTACACCATTAGGAGAAATAGTATATTTCAGGAAGGGGAAAAGAAGGGATTGGAGCATAAATAAAATTATCCTTTACTATTTATAATTAAAATGAAATGTGTTTCGCCAATGTAGCCGGCTTCTTCTAGGGGCCCGTAGAACAAACTAATAACACCGGTGAAATTTGTAGTTTTAATATTCAACAATAAAGTATAATTTTATTCACACTCTATTCCCTTATTTTCCCTTTTAGAACATATGCAAGAAAATCCTAAAATCATACATACGTATTGGAAAAAATGAATTAGGAGGTTTCAGATTTATGTATGTTCTTTGTCTCCTGTAGCGATAGTAATGAACACATAGACAGATGGGAGAGTAAGACTTCACTATACCTTTGTATGTGGTTTGAGGACCTGTGATGAGGTCACTGCCACATGACCAGTCATGTGATCTGTGTAAGCTGAATGTCTGGTATATATAAATGAGCCTACTGCTGACCACAGGTGTGAGTGGCTGGAGGTGTGGAAACCTCCAGTGTGGGAGTTCTGAGGAGACCTCCAGTGTGTGTGCTGAAGAGAGTACTCAGTTAGAGTACCAGGACGTTATAGCTGTTTTTCTGTTACTTTGTGCCGGAGAAGGCTGTTTTGTTTTATGTTTGACAGCAAGTTTATGAAGTCTTAATAAACTTGCTTAAAGAACCAGGAAGAGTCGCCCTCCTGCTTACCTCCGGTCGCACACCAGCGAGACCACATCCCTACAATTGGTGGAGACGTGCGAGCAGCGGTCCCAGCAGAGAAGTGGGTGCTGCATGTCGTGGGTAAAGGCAGGGCCGGCTCCAGGTTTTTATGGGCCCCGGGCGAAAGAGCCTCAGTGGGCCCCTTTAACACAGACCACGATTCATGATGCACAGATACAGCAGAGAAATATGGGTATAGTACAATGCCAAATACTTCACTTCTTCCATTACATGACTGATATCTATTGTAAATTGTACAATAGCTCAAAAACCGCCAAATCCTCACAGCGCACAGTACAGACTGGACAGTACAGTCCTCCATACAATATTATGGGCACCACAGTCTCCCCCTCATCACCCATATAATACCCCATGCAGGATGTCACCCCCCATATAATGCTCCATACAGATTACTGGACCCAAAATAATGCTCCATACAGAATACTGGACCCAATATAATGCTCCATACAGGATACTGGTCCCCATATAATGCTCCATACAGGATACTGGTCCCCATATAATGCTCCATACAAAATATGGAGCTCTCCTCTGCGCTGTACTGCGTTCTGCACTGTTACGGCTCAGGAAAGGCGCTGTGGAAAGACTCCCCATTATCATCATGATTACCTCCCCATCATTATCATTGCCTCCTTATCATCATCATTGCCTCCCCATCATCATCATGGCCTCCCCATTATCATCAATGCCTGCCCATCATCATCATCTCCTCCCCATCATCATCTTCTCCCCATCATCAATGCCTGCCCATTATCATCAATGCCTGCCCATTATCATCATCTTCTCCCCATCATCATCAATGCCTCCCCATTATCAGCAATGCCTGCCCATCATCATCATCTCCTCCCCATCATCATCAATGCCTGCCCATCATCATCTTCTCCCCATCATCAATGCCTGCCCATTATCATCAATGCCTGCCCATTATCATCATCTTCTCCCCATCATCATCATCAATGCCTCCTCATTATCAGCAATGCCTGCCCATCATCACACACAGACAGCATCACAGCACACAAGCACTCTCTCACATACATACACACACATACACACACACACACACACACACACACACACAAAGCACCGCACTACATACACACAGACACACACACACACACGTCTTACCTGCCCAGCGTCCGCGCTCTCTGCCACAGCCGGCCGCTGAATGATGATGTCATTCAGAGGCGCTGCTGTGAGAGGAAGCGCCGGTGCCCCCTGGAGCCCGGAGCTGCGGAGGCACGGGAGAGGTAAGTATTGTGCCAGCTGATGCCGGGGCCCTGAGCGGGCGGGGGGGGCCCAGTGGCGGCGCTGACACCGCTCTCCTCCTCTAACGGGCGCGGGGGTGCCAGACTGCGAGTGGGCCCCCCGCCTGCTCAGGGCCCCGGCACTTGCCCGGGTGTGCCGGGTGCTGACGCCGGCCCTGGGTAAAGGTCATAGCGACCCAGCCAGCATTGCAGGAGAAAATGGAGGACCTGCTGAAGCACTTGGTCCAGGCGCAGGCACAGCAGCAAGAGACAACCAGGATGTTGTTGCAACAGATACAGCAGACCAGCAGCTTCTGACAACCGCCACCCAGGGCAGGACGAGCGCCCCAACCCCAGGTCTGGCTGATGACAACCACGTCAGAAAGGTGGTAAGACGCACGTTACAGAAAATGACCCCCGGGGATAATGTGGAGGCCTTCCTGTCTGTATTTGAGAGGGTTGCTGAAAGGGAAAGACTTCCCCCAGAGCAGTGGGCAGAGGTACTGGCCCCATACCTGACAGGGGAGCCCCAGAAGGCATACTTCGATTTAACTGTGCAGGACGCTCAGCAGTATCCTAAGTTAAAGGTGGAGATCCTCGCACGGCTGGGGGTGACAATGACTGTCAGGGCACAGAGAGTGCACCGCTGGGCTTATCACCGGGACAAACCACCCCGCTCCCAAATGTTTGACATGCTGCACCTGGTCCAGAAATGGCTACAGCCAGAGTCCGCTACGCCGGCACATATGGTAGAAAGCTTCGTCATGGATCGGTTTGTGCACTCCCTGCCAAAGCCCCTACAGACTTGGGTTGCCCCGGGTGATCCCCGGAATGCTGATGAACTGGTCGGACTGGTCAAGAGGTACCAGGGGATGGAAGGTGCCTTGGGGAAGCAGCCCATTCCGTACTGGCGGCCCCGGCAGGGGGCAGAGTCCCAAAAAGGGGTGGGGCGCCCAAGGTCAAAATGGCGGGGGGAGGTGGTGCCCAA
This sequence comes from Oophaga sylvatica, assembly GCA_033576555.1. Classification (NCBI taxonomy): domain Eukaryota; kingdom Metazoa; phylum Chordata; class Amphibia; order Anura; family Dendrobatidae; genus Oophaga; species Oophaga sylvatica. The sequence continues at coordinate 423,147,512 of JARQOD010000001.1, read as the reverse complement.
GGTCACTGCGGGTGATATTGTTTGTTGGAGGTGCCGCGAGCCAGGACACATAGCTGCCCGGTGTCCCCAGACTACCGAGCAGATGGACTGCAGCATAGGACACCGTATTTCATGGTATGCATATCCAGCCTGCAGTAGGAACCCATTCCCCAACCAGGGTCCTCAAGTCTGTCCCGTGAAGGTGAACGGTGAAGCAGTAACAGCGCTGCTAGACTCTGGGAGCTTAGTGACCTTGGTGAGGTCCACTTTTCCTCTCAACATATTACCAGGGAAAAAAGTTGGTGTTCAATGCATACATGGTGATGTAAAGGACTACCCTATGGCCAGAGTGGACATTGAAACGACGCATGGCACTGAGTCTCATGAAGTCGGCGTCGTTCGGAACTTGGTGCGTCCTACAATTATAGGCCAGGATTTTTGTCTGTTTTGGGATCTGTGGAGAAAGGGGTCTGAGGTCCCTAGCGAGAATGAGGAACCAGTAAACCCTAATAAAGTACTGCCACACTCAGAGGGGGCGGAGTCCCAAACTGAGTGGGTGAGGAGAAAAGAGGTGGCGGCGAATAAACAGACGGACTATTGCCAGGTTCAGGGTTCGAACAGCGTATGTCCAGAATGGTGTACTGACTTTACATCTGACCGGGGGGCACTGAACTGTTCTCTAATAGTGAATGGAGAGTGTGTGAGTGGACTTCTAGACTCAGGGAGCCAGGTGACCCTACTGAGCGACACACTCCCTGTCTATCTGATTCCTGGAAGGAAAATGGAAGTCCATTGCATTCATGGGGTCACTAGGGAGTATCAGGTAACCAGGATAATTATTGAGACGTCCACTATTATTTCTACCCATGATGTCCCTGTAGTCCCAGACTTACCATACCCTATAATAATAGGCCAGGATTTTAAACGGTTTTGGGAGGTGTGGGACGAAGGACTGGCTGAGTGCTCAGAAGGGAACCAGAAGGACCCTAAGAGAGGCTCATCCCAGCAGGCGGCTGTAGTGGTTGCTGATAGTGTGGTGGGTAAAATAGAGGTAGCACCCCCTATAGTCAAAGATACCCAGTGCCTGGTGACGGGTAGAAAGTGTGGCTCAGACCAAAGTGGGGACTTTGGGGTGACCAAATATAGGACCGAAGGAAACTGGGTAGCTCCAGGAATAGGGGCCAGACAGCCTATACTCTCTAAGAAGAGAAATAAGGGGGAAATGATGGTGCCACATGTACGGGATAAAAGAGAGCAAGACCATGAGATAGAGCTGCTTAAAGAGACAGTCGTGCAAGAAAGGATACAGAGAAAAGGGATTGAGCAATGAGTGGAGGACCTGGAGAAGGAAGTCTCTAAAGTCCAAGGTCAACTATCAGCGTGCCAGACGGCGAACCAAGTCCTAGTGAAAGATATGGAGATGCTCAGAGAGGCCCAGGAGAAGCATCAGCAGGAACTTCTACGGAGAGAGGATGAGCACCGCTGCTGGACAGAGGAGCAAGAGAAAATTCTCCAGAAACTCCAGATAGAGAAGGAGGCTAATGCCCAGCTCAGGAAATCCACGACAGACCGGGAAATCGAACGGTTGCGCTCTCCCAGTCCGAGCGTACGGGAGGAGAGTGAACTGAAGAGGCTGACCAAAGAAGGGGCCTCGACGGCGGAAGAAAGTCAGCAAGGGAACCGCCACCCAGATGGCCACACCCGGGAAGTCACAGTGAAGCGGGAGGAGGACATAAGAGCTATGCCACTACAATACCTCCGCGAGAAGCAGAGACGTCGGGAGCCAACAAGAAAACCTCCAAGTCAGAGGGGGTTGGTGGAAAGCCTTGGGAAGATCCGGATGCTCCTGGAGGTGCACCAGGGAAGAATAGAGCAGCTAAGACTTGAGAAGGAGCAGACCAACAGACAGCTGCAAGAGTTGGGGGGAAAAAGGCAGTCACCTTCAACCCACAGTATAGAGAGGCGCAGAGGTTCGCTTCAGAGTGAAAGTCATCGAAGTGAAACTAAGACAGAACATAGATGACCTGAAATGAGAGGTAGAGGCAGTGACACCTCAATTAGCTCAGGACTCAGTGACCTAAGCCAAACTGTGACAGACCGGTTAATTGTGGAGACGACTGAAAAGAGTTTCCAGTCGGTGAATGAAATGTGCCAAGCCCACGGCTTTAGGCAGAGGGGGGAGGTATGTAGCGATAGTAATGAACACATAGACAGATGGGAGAGTAAGACTTCACTATACCTTTGTATGTGGTTTGAGGACCTGTGATGAGGTCACTGCCACATGACCAGTCATGTGTTCTATGTTAGCTGGATGTCTGAGATATAAATGAGCCTACTGCTGACCACAGGTGTGAGTGGCTGGAGGTGTGGAAACCTCCAGTGTGGGAGTTCTGAGGAGACCTCTAGTGTGTGTGCTGAAGAGAGTACTCAGTTAGAGTACCAGGACGTTATAGCTGTTTTCCTATTACTTTGTGCCGGAGAAGGCTGTTTTGTTTTCTGTTTGACAGCAAGTTTATGAAGTCTTAATAAACTTGCTTAAAGAACCAGGAAGAGTCGCCCTCCTGCTTACCTCCGGTCGCACACCAGCGAGACCACATCCCTACACTCCATACAAACAAAAAACAACCTACATAATTAAGAAGATCATTCATAGGTAGGATGAAAAATTAAATATAAAGTTTTCAGATTTGTATCATTAGCCTACAAAGTAATGAAGAGATATCATAGCCAATAAAATACTACATAGGTAAAGCAAAAAATGGAGTAGGATGTTGTTTGATTTACACATGTGGTCAAAATTGTTGGTACCCCTCATTTTATGACAGAAAACCCCACAATGGTCAAAAAATAACTTGAATCTGACAAAAGTAATAATAAATAAAAAATCTATGAAAGTGGACAAATGAAAGTTAGACATTGCTTTTCAACCATGCTTACACAGAATTTTTAAAAAAGTAAACTCATGAAATAGGCCTGGATGTTGTGAATGTGCTAGAAATGAATTCTGAGCAGAAGCTCCCTCTGGTGGTTACAAACAGTACTGAACTATCCAATGAAGATTATGAAGATTGGCGATCAGGTGTTACTGACTGGTCTTATATAAGGGAGGTTCCATCCCATCAGGGTTGCCGGTGATCAATTGTTCTGGTCTCTTCTTTGATTCCTGTTCACTTTGTAGCCTGCTGTTTCGTGCCTGCATCTTCTGCTAACAGATAAGACATTTTCTTCTTTTTGTTTTTTGTGCTTGCTTTTTGCATTTTGTCCTGCACTTCTGTGGGGGTCTGCCGGTCCCCTCCGGGGGCTTGTGCTCCTCTCAGTTTAGTTCAGCCACTGTTGTTTGTTCATTTGGCTTTTCCAGTTTTTTCAGTGGCTGCTGTTTAGTTTTTGTTACACCACAGAACTAATTTAGGTGGTAGAGGTCGTGTGATCTCAGGTGTTTTTGTAATTAGTAGAGTTGGTACTTTTCAGGTTTTTTGGGGTTGCAGTAAGTGTCCTTCCTATCCTTTTCTATTTAGGAAGTTTGGGCCCCGTTTGCTCATACTATTTTCTATCTGCGTCTGTATCTCCTCTTGTCTAACCGCCATTACATGTTTGGGGGCTTTCTATGTTCTTTGGGGATCTGCTCCGGGGCAGATAGTTTTCCTCTTTCTGTCTTTAGGTGTAGTTAGCTTCTCAGGCTGTGACGAGGCGCCTAGGACCAACGTAGGTACGCTCTACGGCTGCCTTTAGTTGTGGTGGTTAGTCAGGGTACTGCAATCCCATAGATTCCAACCTCTCTGGTGTATTTCCTTTTTTGCTTGCTCTCCTCAGCTACCAAATCATAACAGTATCACCGGCCCAAAAACTGATATTTGTATGGTACTCACAGAAGGGAAAAATAGTGTTAAAGAAAGAAGATTGTCAGAGTTGTCAGAGATTTTTTTTTTTCCCTCTGTATCTCTGGGTGCTGAGGAGGATTTTTTTTTTTCCTCAATGGAGTTTGCACAGTTGTCTGGCCGTGTGGATCAGCTTGCCACTGAAGTTCGGAGTATTGCTACCTATCTTGCAGGGTTGCCTGTTGTGGAACCTAGGATTCCCATGCCAGATTTGTTTTTAGGGGATCGAGCTAAATTTCTGAATTTCAAAAATAACTGTAAGTTTTTTTTTGCCTTGAAGTCTAAGTCCTCAGGGAACGCAGCGCAGCAGGTTCAAATTGTCATCTCTCTCCTGCGCGGCGATCCTCAGGATTGGGCTTTTTCCCTGACACCTGGGGATCCTGTTTTGAGTAATGTTGATGCATTTTTTCAGGCTCTGGGGTTATTGTACGATGAGCCTAATGTCACTGATCAAGCTGAAAAAGCCTTGTTGGCATTAAATCAGGGGCTTGAGGACGCTGAGTTATACTGTCAGAGATTCCGAAGGTGGGCAGTCCTGACCAAATGGAATGACGATGCTTTGGCAGCCCTTTTTCGGAAGGGTCTGTCAGAGAATGTAAAGGATGTTATGGTGGGATTCCCTGTCCCCTCTGGTCTCAATGATTCTATGTCATTAGCGATTCAAATTGACAGACGTTTGCGTGAGAGTAGAGGTATGCGTGGAATGGTGTTGCCTTGTGAACCAGCTTTTGAACCCATGCAGTGTGATAGAGTGTAAGGTTCTGTGTACATGTTCCTGAAACTCAGTTTGTTCGTCAGCCATTTTACTTTCTGTCTTGCTGCAGCTATCTTGCCCTCAGTCAAAATGGAGTTTCCAGCTTGCATGTTCCCGCCCTGATTCTCTCCTTTTGCTTCTTAAGCAGCCACAGCTGAGCAATCAGTGCTTCAGAATCTAGCCTGCAGTGAACCTGTGACCTGACTCCTAAAGCCTTGGACCTTGTACTCCAGCTATTCCTACTGAGGAACTCTGAAGCACTTGTGGACTCTGAACCCTGCTCTTTGAAAGACCCACGTTTGCATGGACTTACGGTAACAGAGAAGAAGATCCTGAACCTGTTGTGGAGAGTGATTGCTGAGCTTAGATTACTCTGGCCTGCTGTGTCTCCTGCTTCTGTGTCTGCAAACTGTGTGACTATTTTTGCCAACTTGTATGAAGTAATACAAGACTTTCTATATCAAACCTGTGTCTCATGTATTTTCATCGCACCCAAGCACAAGACGCTATATGAACTGTACTCCTTACATTACATAGAGTGGCTTCTGGGTCACAGCGTCATGAGTTTCGAAAACGCAATGGGTTATTTTTCTACTGTGGTGATGCCTCTCATGCTATTTCAGTCTGCCCTAAGCGGGGAGGACGTTTTGCATGTTCAGTTGTCTTGGGTAGTGTTCAGACTAAATTTTTGTTGACTGTTACCCTGATTTGCTCCCTGTCCACATTTTCTGCTCAGGGTTTCGTTGATTCGGGAGCAGCTATTAACCTGATGGATTTTGATTTTGCTAAACGTTGTGGGTTTCCCTTGATACCCCTACAGAAGCCTATTCCCCTACTGGGGATCGATTCTACCCCTTTGGCTGAGAATAAACCTCAGTTCTCTACTCAGGTGATAATGAGGGTTGAACCTGATCATCAGGAGAGTTGCACATTTTTGGTGCTGTATAATCTGCATGACATTATCGTACTGGGTTTCCCTTGGTTACAGTCTCAAAATCCTGTTTTGGATTGGAAATCTGTGTCTGTAACCAGTTGGGGCTGCCAATGTGTTAATACCAACACTCCTGTTTTTTCTGCCTCCCCCCAGGCTCAGGATGTTCCTGACTTTTTGACTGATTTTTCTGATGTGTTTAGCGAAAGTAAATCTGCATCCTTGCCTCCCCATAGGAGCTATGACTGCGCTATTGAATTAGTGCCTGGTAGTAAATTCCCTAAAGGTCGCCTTTTTAACTTGTCTGTACCTGAACATGACGCTATGCGGTCTTATATCAAGGAGTCATTGGAGAAGGGTCATATCAGACCATCCTCTTCATCCTTGGGTGCCGGTTTTTTCTTTGTGGCCAAAAAGGATGGTTCATTAAGGCCGTGTATTGATTATCGTCTCTTGAACAATATCACTGTGAAATATCAATATCCGTTACCCTTGATTTCTGACCTGTTTTCCAGGGTGAAAAGTGCTACTTGGTTTACCAAGCTTGACCTCAGGGGGGCATATAACCTTATTCGCATTAAGCACGGGGATGAATGGAAGACGGCATTTAATACCCCAGAGGGGCATTTTGAGTACCTAGTGATGCCCTTTGGGCTCACTAATGCTCCTTCTGTCTTCCAGTCCTTCATGAATGACATTTTCAGGGATTTTGTGGATAAATTTCTGATTGTTTATTTGGATGATATCTTGATTTTTTCCAATGACTGGGACTCTCATGTGAAACATGTTCGGACTGTGTTCCAGATTTTGAGAGAGAATGCTCTGTATGTGAAGGGATCAAAGTGTCTTTTTGGCGTACAGAGGATCTCATTTCCGGGATTCATTTTGTCCCCATCTGTTATTGAAATGGACCCGGTCAAGGTTCAGGCCATCTGTGATTGGGTCCAACCTACTTCATTAAAGGCTCTTCAGAGATTTTTGGGTTTTGCCAATTTTTATCGTAAATTTATTGGTAATTTCTCTGTTATTGTTAAACCATTGACTGATTTGACCAAAAAGGGTTCTGATGTGGTGAATTGGCCTCCTGAGGCAGTCTCTGCGTTTCAGGAACTTAAGCAGAGATTCACTTCTGCTCCTGTTCTACGGCAGCCTGATGTTTCTCTGCCATTTCAGGTGGAGGTTGATGCCTCTGAAATTGGGGCAGGTGCCGTTTTGTCCCAAAGAGATCCAGAGACCTCTAAAAGTAACCCTTGTGCCTTTTTCTCTCGAAAATTTTCTCCAACTGAACGTAATTATGACGTGGGTAATCGGGAGTTATTGGCCATGAAGTGGGCTTTTGAAGAGTGGAGACATTGGCTGGAGGAAGCCAAACATCAGGTGGTGGTCCTCACGGACCATAAGAATCTAGTTTATCTGGAATCAGCCAAGCGACTTAATCCTAGACAGGCCAGGTGGGCCTTGTTTTTCACACGTTTTAATTTTGTGGTTTCCTTTCTTCCTGGCACTAAGAATGTTAAGGCGGATGCCCTCTCGAGGAGTTTCCTTGCGGACTCTCCTGAGTTATCTGATCCTGCTGCTATTTTGAAAGAGGGTGTAGTTCTTTCCGCCATCTCGCTCAATTTGAGACTGGCTCTGGAAGGGTGTCAGGAGGATAAACCCGAGCGCTGCCCTATCGGGAAATTGTTTGTCCCAGACCGATGGAAAAAGAGTGTGATGTCTCAGATTCATTGTTCCGCGTTGGCCGGTCATCCCGGAATTTTTGGTACCAGAGACTTGGTTAGTCGGTCCTTTTGGTGGCCTACTTTGTCTCGTGACGTCAGGGAATTTGTGCAGTCCTGCAGGACTTGCTCTCGCTCCAAGCCTTGCTTTCGCTCTAGTGGTTTGTTGATGCCATTGCCTGTGCCCAAGAGACCATGGACCCATATCTCTATGGATTTCATTTCCGACCTCCCTGTTTCTCAGAGAATGACCGTTATCTGGGTGATTTGTGATAGGTTTTCCAAAATGATACATCTTGTGCCATTACCTAAGTTGCCTTCCTCCTCTGAATTGTTGCCTTTGTTCCTTCAGCACGTGGTTCGGTTACACGGCATTCCTGAGAACATTGTGTCTGACAGAGGAGTCCAGTTTGTTTCCAGATTTTGGAGGACTTTTTGTTCTAAACTTGGTGTTCAATTGTCTTTCTCCTCGGCTTTTCATCCTCAGACCAATGGACAAACTGAGAGAACAAACCAGACATTGGAGACTTATCTGAGATGCTTTGTGACTGCTGATCAGGATGACTGGGTCTCTTTTTTGCCTTTGGCTGAGTTTGCTCTTAATAATAGGGCTAGCTCTGCCACTTTGATGTCTCCATTTTTCTGCAATTTTGGGTTTCACCCTCGATTTTCTTCGGGACAGACGGAGGCTTCTGTCTGTCCAGGTGTTGACTGTGTTGTGGAGCGTATGCAGCAGATTTGGGACCAGGTAGTGGAGAGGTTGTCCCTCTCTCAGGAGAGGGCCCAGCGGTTTGCTAACCGGCATAGGACTGGTGGTCCTCGGTTTGAAGTGGGGGACTTGGTCTGGTTGTCCTCAAGAAATGTCCCTATGAGAGTTGCATCTCCTAAGTTTAAGCCTAGGTTCATTGGACCTTATAAGATCATGGAGATTCTTAATCCTGTTTCCTTTCGTTTACTTCTTCCAGGGACATTTAAGATCCATAACGTGTTCCACAAGTCCTTATTGAAGAGGTTTGTCGAGCCAGTGGTTCCTATGGCTGTGTCTCCTGACCCTGTTTTGGTTGAGGGCAATCTGGAGTATGTGGTTGAGAAAATATTGAATTTTCGTTTTTCTAGACGTAAACTCCAGTATTTGGTTAAGTGGAGAGGTTATGGTCAGGAGGACAATACTTGGGTGTTTGCTTCGGACATCCATGCTAGGAGACTCATCCGTGCGTATCACAGAGCTCATCCTGACCGACCTGGTTGCTCAAATGAGGGTTCGGTGACCCCTCCTCAAGGGGGGGGTACTGTTGTGAATGTGCTAGAAATGAATTCTGAGCAGAAGCTCCCTCTGGTGGTTACAAACAGTACTGAACTATCCAATGAAGATTGTGAAGATTGGCGATCAGGTGTTACTGACTGGTCTTATATAAGGGAGGTTCCCTCCCATCAGGGTTGCGGTGATCAATTGTTCTGGTCTCTTCTTTGATTCCTGTTCACTTTGTAGCCTGCTGTTTCGTGCCTGCATCTTCTGCTAACAGATAAGACATTTTCTTCTTTTTGTTTTTTGTGCTTGCTTTTTGCATTTTGTCCTGCACTTCTGTGGGGGTCTGCCGGGTCCCCTCCGGGGGCTTGTGCTTCTCTCAGTTTAGTTCAGCCACTGTTGTTTGTTCATTTGCCTTTTCCAGTTTTTTCAGTGGCTGCTGTTTAGTTTTTGTTACACCAGAGAACTAATTTAGGTGGTAGAGGTCGTGTGATCTCAGGTGTTTTTGTAATTAGTAGAGTTGGTACTTTTCAGGGTTTTTGGGGGTTGCAGTAAGTGTCCTTCCTATCCTTTTCTATTTAGGAAGTTTGGGCCCCAACGTTTGCTCATACTATTTTCTATTTGTGTCTGTATCTCCTCTTGTCTAACCGCCATTACATGTTTGGGGGCTTTCTATGTTTTTTGGGGATCTGCTCCGGGGCAGATAGTTTTCCTCTTTCTGTCTTTAGGTGTAGTTAGCTTCTCAGGCTGTGACGAGGCGTCTAGGACCAACGTAGGTACGCTCCACGGCTGCCTTTAGTTGTGGTGGTTAGTCAGGGTACTGCAATCCCATAGATTCCAACCTCTCTGGTGTATTTCCTTTTTTGCTTGCTCTCCTCAGCTACCAAATCATAACACCTGGATAGAAATGATGGTACCCTTAACTTAATATTTTCTTGCACAATCTTTTGAGGCAATCACTGCAGTCAAACGATTCCTGTAACTGTCAATGAGACTTCTGCACCTCTCGACAGGTATTTTGGCCCACTCCTCAAGAGCAAACTGCCCCAGTTGTCTCGTGTTTGAAGGTTGCCTTTTCCAGACAGCATGTTTCAGCTCTTTACAAAGATGCTCAATAGGATTTAGGTTAAGGCTCATAGAAGGCCACTTCAGAATAGTCCAATGTTTTCCTCTTAGCCATTCTTGGGTGTTTTTAGCTGTGTGTTTTGGGTCATTATCCTCTTGCAAGACCCATGACCTGTGACTGAGACCAAGCTTTCTGACACTGGGCAACACATTTCTCTCTAGAATCCCTTGATAGTCTTGAGATTTCACTGCACCCTGCACAGATTCTAGACACCCTGTGCCAGATACAGCAAAGCAGCCCCAGAACATAACAGAGTCTCCTCCATGTTTCACAGTAGGGACAGTGTTCTTTTCTTGATATGTCTCATTTTCCCATCTGTGAACATAGATCTGATGTGTCTTGCCAAAAAGTTCCATTTATGTCTCATCTGTCCATTGGACATTCTCCCAGAAGGTTTGTGGCTTGTCAACATGTAGTTTGGCAAATTCCATTGTGGTTGTTTTATAATTTTTTTTCAACAATGGTGTCCTCCTTGGTCATCTCTCATGAAGTCCACTTTGGCACATACAACGGCGGATGGTGCGATCTGACACTGATGTTCGTTGAGCTTCAAGTTCACCTTTAATCTGTTTAGAAGTTATGCTGAGCTCTTTTGTTACCATTCGTATTATCCGTCTCTTTGATTTGTCATCAATTTTCCTCCTGCGGCACCATCCAGGGAGGTTGGCTACAGTCCCACGGAGCTTACATTTCTGAATAATATGTGCAACTGTAGTCACAGGAACATCAAGCTGCTTGGAGATGGTCTTATAACTTTTACCTTTAACATGTTTGTCCATAATTTTCTTTTTAATCTCCTGAGACAACTCTTTCCTTTGCTTCCTCTGGTCCATATTGAGTGTGATACACACCATGTCACCAAACAGCACAGTGAGTATCTGTAGCTGTCTATACAGGCCCACTGACTGATTCTAAGATTGTAGACATCTGTGATGCCAATTAGTGGACACACCTTGATTTAACATGTCCCTTTTGTCACATTATCTTCAGGGGTACCATCATTTCTGTCCAGGCCTATTTCATGAGTTTTATTATTTTTTTTCAAACTTTGTGGAAGCATGATTGAAAAGCAATGTCTGACTTTCATTTGTTCATTTTTATAGATTTTTGATGTATTATTTTGTCAGATTCAAGATATTTCTGTGACCATTGTGGGTTTTTCTGTCATTAAATGAGGGGTATCAACAATTTTGATGACATGTGTATACATTGCCTTCTTCTTTCTTCAAACAAAAATGAAACCATTACAGTCATGAAGATCTTTCGTAGGTAGGGTGAAAATATACAGTGGGGAAAATAAGTATTTGATACACTGCCGATTTTGCAAGTTTTCCCACTTACAAAGAATGGAGACTCCTAACGAAGACTGATCGAAACATGTGTTAGGTTGGTGGGGACATCATACATGCAGGGGATCTTTTCATGTAAGTGTTACTCCAACATTGATATTACCTTATTGCTAACAATCTATGGTGATTCATATATGCTTATGTATATGAACTGAGACTACCTTGCATATAGATGTGTTAGTCCATGCTTGGAGGTCAGCAGCCTATGCATTGCCTTACCTTCATATACAACTATTTTATCTTTGTTTCAATAAAAAGTGTTTTTATTTAGCTATATATGCTTTCATGGGCTTCTGTTGCCTCTTTTTTGTGTAAAATGGGACATAACGACTGCACCGTATTGAAGGGAGGGTGGATGTGGTCATGTATAGCAAAATTTTTGCCAACAACCTCCTCCCCACAGTAAGAGCATTGCAGATGGGTTGTGGATGGGTCTTCCAGCAAGACAATGACCCAAAACACACAGCCAAGGAGACTAAGGAGTGGCTCCGTTAGAAGCATTTCAAGGTCTTAGAGTGGCCTAGCCAGTCTCCAGACCTGAACCCAATAGAAAACCTTTGGAGGGAGCTATAACTCAATGTTTTACAGCGACAGCCACAAAACCTGAAAGCTCTGTATAGAAGAGTGGGCCCAAATCCCCGCTGCAGTGTGTGCAAACTTGGTCAAGAATTACAGGAAACATCTGACCTCTGTAATTGCAAACAAAAGTTTCTGTACCAAATATTAAGTTCTGTATTTGTATTGTATTAAATACTTATTTCATGCAATAAAACGCTAATTAACCCCTTAAGGACCAGGGGTATTTCCGTTTTTGCATTTCCATTTTTTGCTCCCTTTCTTCACACGGTCATAACTTTTTTATTTTTCCATCAATATGGCCATGTGAGGGCTTGATTTTTGCAGGACGAGTACTTTTGAATAGCACCATTGATATTACCATATCATGTCCTGAAAATTCCAAATGCTGTGAAATTGCAAAAAAAAGTGCAATTCCACAATTGTTCTTTGGATTTTTTTTTCCATGTTCACTAAATGCTAAAACTGACCTGCGATTATGATTCTCTAGGTAGTTATGAGTTCACAGACACCAAACATGACTTGGTTCCTTTTTATTTAAGTGGTGAAAAAAATTCCAAAGTTTGTAAAAAAAAAAAAAAGTTGCCATTTTCCTTTCCGAGACCTGTATCGTCTCCTTTTTTTGGGATTTTGGGCTAGGTGAGGCTTATTTTTTGCGTGCTGATCTGACGTTTTTATTGATACCATTTTGGTGTGTATACGATCTTTTGATTGCCGTTATTTTATTGCTGCATTTTATTGCAATGTTGCAGCGACCAAAATACGTAATTCTTGCTTTTCGATTTTTTTTCTCGCTACGCTGTTTACTAATTGAATTAATTCTTTTTATATATTGATAGATCAGGCGATTCTGAACGCGGCAATACCAAATATGTGTAAATTTGATTTTTTTTTTGTTTTATTTTGAATGGGGTGAAAGGGGGTGATTTGAACTTTTATATTTTTTAATTTATTTAATATTTTTAAAACTTTTTTTTACTTGCTTCAATAGTCCCCACAGGAGACTAGAAGCTGTGATCATCCAATCGCTTGTGCTACATCGAGCAGGGCTGCAGCCCTGTTCTATGTAGCAGATATGTTCACTTGCTGTGAGCGCCGCTCTCTAGGTGGTGCTCACAGCTATCCGGTTATGACAACCACAGGGGTCTCATGCTGAGCCCGGGTTGTCATGCCAACCCATCGGCGACCGGCGGTCATGTGACACGGGTGCCGATGGGAGGATGTAATGCCGCGCTATAAATGCCGCTGTCAGAGTTTGACAGCGGAATTTAACATGTTAACAGACGTTGGTGAATTGCGATTCCACCTACGGCTGTTCCGGGCACATGTGAGCTGAACAGATCAGCTGTCATGTGCCGGAAAAAGTGTGGGCTCAACGCTGGAGCCCGCACCAAACAAGGGAGGGTCCAATGATGGACTTGGTCCGTCATTGGATGTTAAGGAGTTAATTATGAAAAAATCGTACAATGTGATTTTCTCGATTTTTTTTTTTTTTTTTAAGATTCTATCTATCAGAGGTGAAGTGTACCTATGATAAAAATTACAGACCTCTCCATTCTTTGTAGGTGGGAAAACTTGCAAAATCAGCAGTGTATTAAATACTTATTTTTCTCACAGTAGTTAGATATTGTTAACTCTGTATAATGACCTTGTCTGCCTACAAAAGAACAAGGAACCATGATAACCCAGATTATTCGCAGGAAGGGCAAAAAGTAGAGTAAAATGTTGTCAACTTTGTTATTGCCTTTTTTTGTGGGATACAAACTCATACAAGGTGATCATAACCAATAAATCCTTTGTAGGTCAGACAAAAAATAGAGTAGGATTTCTTTAGCTTTACGTATTGTCATTTTCTGTCTGTAAACCAATAAAGGACCATATAGCCAAAAGCTTCTTCATATTTAGGACAAAAGATAGATTAAGATGCTGGTAGCTCTTTATATTGTCCTCTTCTCTATGCAAACCAATACAGAACCATCATAACCAAGAAGATCATTTGTAAGGAGGGGGACAATAGAGTAGGATGTTCTCGACCTTATGCTACACTTTCCTAGCCACAAACCAATAACCATCATAATCAAGAAAATTCTTCATCTGTAGGACAAATATGCATTAAAGCGTTGTCAGCATTGAATATCGACCAGGACAGAATATGTTGTCATCTGTAAGTATTGAGTGCATAATATGGCTGGCTCCGGCAGCCATCTGCTGCCAGAGTATTGAGGTAGTATAGTGTTCACCTGACATTTCATTTTACGACACATTTATGATCGTTTTGGCTACTCCTTATAAAATTAGAGGAATACGGGTATCATAAAGCCCTATTAAGATCTACAAGTGCCATATTACTGCTTCTTGTGACTCGGTTATGATGCTATAATATGCTCTATTGCATGTCCTCTTATGGTGATTGTCTGTATTCAAATAGGGCCAACCCTAGTAAAGCTTATGTAGGAGGTCACAGAGGCGACGGTTCAATATTGGCTGTAAATACTATGTTGTACATTAATGTTGCTAAATGTACTGCTATATCTGTGTTGAATCTGTGTAATGACTATACGTATATTAATGCTGCTATGCATATAATGATGTTTACCTATTGCTGGTGTGTGTGTAATGTGAATAGGGTAAGCGAAGTATCAAAGTTGGGCCACTACATGGGGATATTTTAGTGTACACAGTTAACATAGGAGGGGTCTCCTGTGGATAAGACAGGAGGACTTCCTGATTATAGTTAGTTGGAGGGGAGCCCATCCAGCTTGGGTGGGCATAAGAGCCTGGGCTACACAGCTGATCACGCAACATTGAAGCTAATAGCCTAGACGTACAGGGCCTATGGTGGCCAGAAGCTACAGGAGAAGCTGCAGCAGAATATAAAGGCAGGTTGCTCCAAGATGTGGCGGTTTACTATGTGGGCAGATGCCCTATTGTCTGGGGTGAAACGGACAGGGGAACTCCTAAAAGTAGTTAAGCCGGACAGGGAGGACGCTACGGTACCAAGCGAGACGGTACATCCCGGGGACACCCTGGGGGGAAAGAGGGTAGACACAGGGAAAGTGAAGGATGTGATCTGTGTGGAATCCTATGTCAATGATGTAACTGATCTGGACGTGCTGCTTATGGATTCAAGTAAATCTGGACTTTAGGGTTTAGGGTTAGAAATGGACTCCGTCTCTCTTTGCGTGCAATCGACGGGAGTGAGCTGTCAGCAAGTCAGAGTGGACCCTGAAGGGCCGGAAAACAGAGAGACAGGTATGCTGATTGAAGGACATTGTAATCATGTGATTGGAGACCACGGCGCGTATAAGCAATTACTCTCAGCCACGACTATGGCCCTGGTGCTCCCTCACACTTACAATAACAAAAAAGGCATAATGTACAGTCATGGCCAAAAGTTTTGAGAATGACACAAATATTATATTTTCACATGATCTGCTGCCCTCTGGTTTTTATGTGTGTGTTTGACAGATGTTTGTATCACAGACAGAAATATAATTGCAAACATATTGTTAGGGTCTGCGGAACGCACCAAATATAAGATGTAGAGAGGTGCGTTCGCAGCCCGGGGTCCACCGTGCAGCGGAGCCTGCTGCTAGTAAAATGGCACAAGAAGCGAACTCTGTTATCCCGCAGAGTCGCCAAAATAAACGCCGTAACGCGCTGTGGCAATAAGTGCGAACTTTGTTATTCCACAGAGCCGCTAGGAGTGCCGCAGCACTATATGGCGAGGTGTGCGAACTCACTTAACACAACTGAGTCGCAAAATAAACACGCTAGGGCGCTGTCTAGCGTTGAAAGCGAACCCTGTTACGTCACAGAGCCGCTGAGACAAACTTCTGTGTCTTGTCAGGCACCCAGGTACACAGTGAACAGCTAAGCGAACATAGAACGTGATCATGCGCTAATGTCCTCGTGGGAGTCACCCGCAATCTATGGCGTCTGAACGCCAGACCCTGAATACGGCAATCAAACTCCTCACCGGTTATGCCGGCAATCTAGGGCATCTAGGACACCGACCCTGACCAGCTAGCATACCAAACTCCTCACCGATTAAGTCGGTATTCTAGGGGCTTATTTCAGCTGGGCCCTAACCACACACACGCATGACCACACTGGCGCTAAGCATATAATGATTGATATTAGCGCATGGCGGCCCAGCCATGCCACCCTTTTATAGCAACAGCTACAGGACCTGCCAGAAACAAGGACCAATGAGAAACTGTTCCAAACATATGTAGTTTCATGACCTTCCTGGCGGGCCAATAGGAGCTGCTGCAGTACCTGAACATGTGACCCCTGATCTCCAATGAGAGATCTTACCCTGGGCATGCTCAGAAGGTGAAACGCAGGACTTCGTCCCAAAGACGTCTGCTCCAGCACTGGCTATAATAGCAGATCAAGGAGAAGCAGCAGCAAGTCTCTGCACAGTACTGGAATGGGCAAGACGCTGGGACCGACGTCTCTGCTGAGCAGGCTCCACTGCGGCCGGAGATGTATGAGGGACCGCAGCGGGACTGGTTAGAGACTCCCCTTGTGCAGCATCGGGAACTCGAACCCTAACACAAAAGCTTATATTGACAGGTAGAATGAGTTAATGCAGCAAGTCAATATTTGCAGTGTTGACCCTTCTTCTTCAGGACCTCTGCAATTCTCCCTGGCATGCTCTCAATCAACTTCTGGACCAAATCCTGACTGATAGCAGTCCATTCTTGCACAATCAATGCTTTCATTTTATCAGAATTTTTAGGTTTTTGTTTGTCCACCCGTCTCTTGATGATTGACCACAAGTTCTCAATGGGATTAAGATCTGGGGAGTTTCCAGGCCATGGACCCAAAATCTCTATGTTTTGTTCCCTGAGCCATTTAGTTATCACCTTTGCTTTATGGCACGGTGCTCCATCATGCTGGAAAAGGCATTGTTGATCGCCAAACTGCTCTTGGAGGGTTGGGAGAAGTTGCTCTTGGAGGACATTCTGGTACCATTCTTTATTCATGGCTGTGTTTTTTAGGAAGACTGTGAGAGAGCCGATTCCCTTGGCTGAGAAGCAACCCCACACATGAATGATTTCAGGATGCTAACAGTTGGCATGAGACAAGACTGGTGGTAGCGCTCACCTTGTCTTCTCCGAATGAGGCGTTTTCCTGATGTCCCAAACAATCGAAAAGGGGATTCATCAGAGAAAATAACTTTACCCCAGTCCTCAGCAGTCCACTGCCTGTACCTTTTGCAGAATATCAGTCTGTCCATGATGTTTTTTCTGGAGAGAAGTGGCTTCTTTGCTGCCCTCCTTGAGACCAGGCCTTGCTCCAAGAGTCTCCGCCTCACAGTGCGTGCAGATGCACTCACACCTGCCTGCTGCCATTCCTGAGCAAGCTCTGCACTGCTGGTAGCCCGATCCCACAGCTGAAACACTTTTAAGAGACGGTCCTGGCGCTTGCTGGTCTTTCTTGGGCGCCCTGAAGCCTTTTTGGCAACAATGGAACCTCTCTCCTTGATGATGCGATAGATTGTTGACTGAGGTGCAATCTTTCTAGCTGCGATACTCTTCCCTGTTAGGCCATTTTTGTGCCTTGCAATGATGACTGCACGTGTTTCTTTACAGATAACCATGGTTAACAGAAGAGAAACAATGATGCCAAGCACCAGCCTCCTTTTAAAGTGTCCAGTGGTGTCATTCATTCTTAATCATGACAGATTGATCTCCAGCCATGTCCTCATCAATACCCACACCTGTGTTAATGGAGCAATCACTGAAAAGAGGTTAGCTGGTCCTTTTAAGGCAGGGCTGCAATGATGTTGAAATGTGTTTTGGGGATAAAGTTCATTTTCTAGCCAAATATTTACTTTGCAAGAAATTGCTGTTAAGCTGATCACTCTTTATAACATTCTGGAGTATATGCAAATTGCCATTAGAAAAAGTGAAGCAGTAGACTTTGTAAAAATTAATATTTGTGTCATTCTCAAAACTTTTGGCCATGACTGTACCTGCTGAAGTTATTTCTTTTCCACCACTGCACGGTGGCATACCTTACTCGTAGGGCTGCAAAGGTAACACCTACATAGGATATGTGGCTAGTTACCAATCACTGGGCTAAAGGGTGAGTGTAAAGTAGATGAAAGCTAAGGCTAGTGATTGGCTGCAGTGGTCTCGCGTTGTAAACGGTACACCGGCAAATAAAGGCTGGCGGTGAACATCGGATTTGTATATAAACTGTACATTTTATTAGCTCCATAAATGACATCTGATCCGACGCCATAGTATGCACCTGCGTTGTGTAACACAATGTAGGCATATCATATCATATAAAAATAAAATTTCCTGGATGATAGTTCCTAATAATTCACAAGATATATTGCAGGATTTAATAAGAAAACTTTACCCTGCTGCCAGCTGCAGTTTTCATGAATTTGTTCTGTGCATTCACATAGTGAATCAGAGAAGTAAACAGACAGAAAAACAATCCCTGAGCCAATCTCTCACTGGTTTGGTATTCATTAAAATTTCATAAGCAACATGTGCAAAACGTATGAAAGTGGAAAGGAATCTCAGCGCCCATGCCAAAATTCCTAGCGAGCAATCAATCAATAGTAATATTATCAATAACAACTTAGAAACTATTAAAACATGAACTGATCATATAGATGGAGGAGAGCTTATTGAGTGGAGTCGCATGGGTGGTTGATCTTTAAATAAGGCAATCTAAGATTAGATTAAGGCTATGTTCCAATGATGAGTACTTGGTGAGTTTTTAATGTTGCAGATTTTCTGCACTTATTAGGTAACTTACATTTTTTTATTGCATTTTTGACATCATAGTTAGTGTGTTTTTTTGGTATGTCATGCTTTAACCCCTTAGTGACAGAGCCAATTTGGTACTTAATGACCGGGCCAATTATTACAATTCTAACCACTGTCATTATATGAAGTTATAGCTCTGGAATGCTTCAACGTATCCGACTGATTCTGAGAATGTTTTTTTGTAATATTTAGCACTTCATGTTACTGGTAAAACTTCTTTGATATAACTTGCGTTTATTAATGAAAAAAACGGAAATTTGGCAAAAATTTAGAAAATTTAGCAATTGAGAGTTGTGTCACCTAAATAGTTAATAAATAACATTTCCCACATGTCAACTTCACATCAGCACAATTTTGGAAACATAATTTTTTTTTTGTTAGAACATTATAAGGGTTAAAAGTTGACCAGCGATTTCTCCTTGTTTCTAACAAAATTTACAAAACCATTTTTTTAGGGACCACCTCACATTTGAAGTGAGTTAGGGGGGGTCAATATAACAGAAAATACCCAAAAGTGACACCATTCTAAAAACTGCACTCCTCAATATGCGCAAAACCACATTCAAGAAGTTTATTAACCTTTCAGGTGCTTCACGAGAACTTATCAGTATGGAAGGAAAAAATTAACATTTTACTTTTTTTCACAAAAAATTTACTTTGGAACCAAATTTTTTTTATTTCACAAGGTTATCAGGAGAAAATGGACCACAAAAATTTGTTGTGCAATTTCCCCACTGATACCTTGTATGTATGCCGCTACCCCATATGTGAGGGAAAGCCACTGTTTGGGCGCATGACAGGGCTCAAAAAGGAGGGAGCACAGTCTGACTTTTCGAAGCAAAATTGGTTGGAATCAATGGCGGGCGCCATGTCGTGTTTGGAGACCCCTGGTTTACCTAAACAGGGGAACCCCCCAAATTTTAACTCCAACCATAACCACAACTCTAACCCCAACTCACCCCTAACTGTAATCCCAACCATAACTGCAACCATAACCCAAAACACAACCCTTACCCCATCACCACAACCCTAACCCTAGCCAAACCCTATCCCTAGCCCCAACCCTATCCCTAGCCCAACCCTAGCCCTAGCCCAACCCTAACTCTAGCTTTAGCTCCAACCCTAAGGCTAGCCCCAACCCTAACCCTAACCCTAACCCTAATGGAAATAAATACATTTTTTTTTATTATTATTTTTACTTAAGGGGGTGATAAAGGAGGGTTTGATTTACTATTTTTTTTATTTTGATCACTGTGATAGGGTCTATCACAGTGATCAAAATGAACCAATAGGAAAAAATTCCTATTGTTGCAGGTTGCCGGCCGGCAGATCTCGATGGTGCACTGTAAACGCGCCCACCATTTTCTTCCCAGAAGAACATACTGGGGGACAGGACCAGGGGATGCAGGAAGGTCCAGGGACACCGGATGTACCGGGGGACCCCATTTCTCTCTCCTCTGATGTGCTAGATCATATTAGAGGAGAAAGAAATTGAATGGGAAATCAGACTTTTTTTTGTGGTTGCCATTATTCCGTGAATAACGGTGATCGCAACACTGGGGTCGGTAAAAACCAACCCGAATCATGTTCTCCGGGGTCTCAGCTATAACCTTATTTCTCAGCGCCATTAAAAAGTGGCGCTTAGGATTAACTACCCTTAACTGCTGCAGTTAAAAGGCGTATCGGCGGTCGTTAAGGCCTCTTTCACACATCCGTCTTTAGCCGTCCGGCGGGATCCGGCTTGTTTTTCCAGAAACGGATACGTTTTTTTCTTCCGCCGGATCCGTTTTTTTCTCATTGAGTTGCATTGGCGCCGGATTGTCCCGCATGTGCTTGCGTTTCATCCGTTTTTTGCCGGATGCATGTCAAATTTCGTTTCCGGCGGCCGGACACAACGCATGTTGCAACGTTTTTTGTGTCCGGCAAAAAAAACGGACAGCAGCGGATGCGGCGCAACCGGCTCTTTTGGTACAATGCAAGTCAATGGGAGTATCCGGCCACCGGATCAGTCTTTAGCCTGATCCGGCCACCGCATTCCATATATCAGCTCAGAGCATGCCCAGAGTCTGTCTCTCTCTCTCTTTCAAAAGTTCCGGCTAAAAAACTGATCCGTTGCATCAGTTTTTTCAAAATCCGCGCCGGATCCGTCTTTTAACATATTGGCCGGATCCCGCCGGACGGCAAAAAACGGATGAGTGAAAGAGGCCTTAGGGGTTAAGTAAAGCTGATTTGTTTTTGATACTGCTTGATATTTTGCTTCAACAGAATCCTACTGTTGCAGTCATGTGCAGATAACATCCGCTTATCCCTATGGATTTTCTGCATCTAATTCAATCCTGTGGAAGAAATTCAAGCATAAAATTCAGCGTATCTGCAAGAGATAGAGCAAAAATGTGCACTGTCAAAAACTCACCAAAAATACTGGGGGAACTTAACCTAAAGGAAATAATTCAATCTTACTGAAACTACTGAAAATGTGGTGGTACAGACACTTAGTGGTTACAGATAGAAGGTGGCACTCTTGTTTAAACGCTACAAAAATTGACTAAAAATAGTGTTATGCACATACCACACTCACACACACATAGGTGAAGGAAGTAAGGAAGACTTACTATAGAGAGAAGCTGCACCTACACCCAACTGGTCCCTGTACAGACTAGTCAATCTCTAGCCGCACAACTGAAAACACCACCTCGGACCTGGCTCCCTAAAAGGCCATCAAGGGATTTCTCATGCCTCCTGAGAAACCAGAGGGGAAACCGCAACACACTGGGGAGAGAAAGGTGTGCTGGTGGACACGAAGACCCAGGATGAGAAACTTAAAGTATGTTCATAAAACTGCAGAGAGGGAATATTGCTGCAAAGTAAATGTATAAAGCCCAACCTAGAAGATGATATGGCAAACCAAAATGGGAAAAATGGAAAATGTCTGGAAAGGAGCCAACCAAGAAGGGAGAATAAAGACAATAGGAACAATCAATATTTGGACAGGGAAGGAAAAACGACAGCAGAACTGATCACAAAGCAAGAGGTTACCGGATGGAATCCCCAAACGAGCCATGACACATAGTATAACAAAGAACAATATTGCAATAATCTCCAACTCTTGGCTTGTGATCACTCTACTCTAGTCCTACTCAAAAGAACATGTTGAATCATATGGGCCTTTATCTCACCCCTCTCTCAATTTCGGCATTGACTGGCAAAGAATTCACTTCATCTAGTTGGTGACCAAATGCAACGTACCGAGTTAGAATTGGTCAGATAAGTAAATAGATTCACTCTACCACTTCCCCTGCCTCTGGAAACAAGTCTTTAATAAACCTCAAAATAGCTTGTACCTCAACCCCAACTAGATCTACTGATAACCTCTATTGGTTTCAACAGGAAAGCATCAAGGTCACTTCTCCCTCATTCCCTCCAGGCTGGCACAACCCTACAACCACAATAGACACTCCTGCCAGAGCTAATGCCAGTGCACTCAGCCTACACCTCTCCAGTCTATCTTTCCCTTAGTTCCATAAATGGCTCTCATGATGACTTGATGTTATTCATCAGAATAGCATCATCGCTCCCCTTCAGAGTTTCTACTTAGCACTTCAGGTTATTTCCACTCAAAGCCTGTTGCAGGCAACAATCAAGTATTTCTCTCCACCTCAAGCCACATGCACAGGAATTAAGTCTTTCTGGGCACCAGCATACCACCCTGTTATGATTTGGTAGCTGAGGAGAGCAAGCAAAAACGGCAATACACCAGAGAGGTTGGAATCTACTGGATTGCAGTACCCTGACTAACCACCACAACTAAAGGCAGCCGTGGAGCGTACCTACGTTGGTCCTAGACGCCTCGTCACAGCCTGAGTGGTTAACTACACCTAAAGATAGAAAGAGGAAAAGCTATCTGCCCCGGAGCAGATCCCCAAAGAACATAGGAAGCCCCCAAACATGTAATGGCGGTTAGACAAGAGGAAATACAGACACAGACAGAAAATAGTATGAGCAAACGTTGGGGCCCAATCTTCCTAGACAGAAAAGGATAGGAAGGACACTTACTGCAATCCCAAAAAACCCTAAAAAGTACCAACTCTACTAATTGCAAAAACACCTGAGATCACACGACCTCTACCACCTAAATTAGTTCTCTGGTGTAACAAAACTAAGCCGCAGCTGTTAGAACCCTCTTGTTGGATTTTGTTTCAGTTTGCTGGTCACATGACCTTTTTTCCCTATTTAGTCTGGCTCCGCCCTTCTGGCTTTGCTGGACTTCATTGTATTATCTACTCTTAAGCTAGCCGGGTGCTTAGGTGCCTTACTCTGTCAGTTTTGCTTAATCTTAGGATCTCGTAGTAATTTGTTTTTTGTTTAATTTTCCCTGCTACAATTTCTGTTAGGAGGTGTCCACCTTTTCTCCCAGTCCCTAGATCTTGTAGGGATTCCTCCCTCGCAACTATAGGTCTTCGTTCAGAGTAGCTGAGGACTTTAGCGGGTCTGGTCGCAGGATCAGGTTCCCCGTTACATCGTAAGGATCCAGCTTAGTTCTATTGTAGGGACAGAGTTCCATCTTTCCTTAGTGCTTGTAGCAGTTCATAACAGTAAGTCCAGCCAAGAAATAAAAAAAAAAAAAAAAAAATCTCTAAGGAAAGATTTTCTGTTTTCATCATGGTGTCGGTTCGGGATTTGGCTGAACGCCTGCAGGGTCTCTCTCTGGAGGTGGCTGAAATCCAGCAACACGTGAGTAGTTGTTCTGGAGCACATTTCGTGGAGCCAAAGGTACGTTTGCCTGATTTATTTTTTGGTGAACTACAAGTTTTTTTTTCTTTTAAAAATGCTTGCTTGTTGTATTTTCGTTTGAGACCCAGATCCTCTGGTGATGAATCACAGCGCATAGGGTTTATAATGTCACTTTTGCGCAAAGAACCTCAGGACTGGGCCTTTTCTCTGCAGCCTAGTGATCCATGCTTTGGATCAGTGGATGGTTTTTTTTCTGCTTTGGGGTTGTTGTATGACGATCCGGATCGTGTTTCATCAGCTGAGACAGAGTTGAGACGTTTGAGACAGGGATCGGGTAATGTGGAAAAATATTGTACTCACTTCCGTAGGTGGTCCACCTAGGTGGGCTGGAACGATTCAGCTTTGAAAAGTTTATTTCTTGCAGGATTAAGTGAAAGGGTTAAAGATTTGCTGATTGCTTATCCTATACCTGGTAACTTGCAAGAGGCTATGCAATTGGCCATACGGGTGGATAGGAGACTGCGTGCAAGGGTTAATGAGAGTAAGTCTGCTTTGTCAGCTCCAGGTTTGGAGAAGGAATGTACTGACATTGCAGAGCCGATGGAAATTGGAGCAATGGCACTTCACTCTCGGGAAAAAGAACGCAGATTTGCTCAAGGTTTGTGTTACTACTGTGGTAAATCTGAGCATTTCATTAAGAACTGTGCGCTTCGAATGAATAAAGAGAAAAAAAAAATGAGGTCAGTGTCGCCCGCATAGCTTGTTTAAACAATAAAGGTGTCTTTCTTTCTGCTACCACTGCTGGTGAGGAGGAATTAATGGAGTTTCGGGTATTTGTGGATTGTGGTTCAACTCTCAATGTGATTGATGGGAAATTTTTGGAAAAACTAAAATTAAAACCCAAACTTCTGTCTTCTCCTATTAATGTGGTGTCTGTGGATGGCTCTCCCTTGAAAAATGTTACTCACCATATCTGTGAATTTCCTCTTACTATTAATGGTGTTCATCAAGAGAATTTGGATTTGGTAGTTTTGAATAATTTGCCCTCACCGGTGATTTTGGGGTTACCCTGGTTAAAATTGCACAATCCGGTACTGGATTGGTCTACCAATGAAATTAAGTCCTGGAGTCCTAAGTGTTATGACAAGTGTTGTAACGGGCGTATTGCTGCTGTAGTTAAGGGGGAGTTACCTGTACCTATTCAGGATTTTTGGAAAGTTTTTTCTGATAAAGAATCGCAGGTATTGCCTCCTCATAGAGAATATGATTGTGCAATTGAATTTGTCAATGGAGCGACTCTTCCTAAAAGTTGTTTATTTAATTTGACTATTCCTGAGAGAAAGGCTTTGGAGGAATACATACAGACAAGCTTGGCCGCCGGTCACATTAGGCCTTCCAAATCTCCTGTGGCGGTTGGATTTTTTTTGTTAAAAAAAAGGACGGCGGTTTACGGCCTTGTCTAGACTTTCGTGAGATTAATAAGATTACTGTACGCAATCCTTACCCACTGCCATTGATTCCTGATTTGTTTAATCAGTTAGTGGGGGCCAAGTGGTTCTCGAAAATTGATCTTCGAGGGGCATACAATTTGTTGCGCATGAAGGAGGGGGATGAATGGAAGACTGCGTTTAACACTCCACTGGGTCATTTTGAGAATCTGGTCATGCCTTTTGGACTTTCCAGTGCTCCGGCATTTTTTCAGAATCTTATTAATGACATCCTTAGACCTTTGATTGGCAGAAGTGTGGTTGTGTATTTGGATGACATTTTGATTTATTCATCGGATTTGGAGTCTCATTGGAGGAGTGTGCGTGAAGTATTACAGTTACTGAGTGATAATTCACTTTTTGCCAAACTAGAAAAATGTGAGTTCGCTGTACAGAGACTTAGTTTTTTGGGCTACATTGTCTCCAGTGAAGGTTTTGAGATGGACCCTGTGAAAGTGCAAGCTGTGCAGGATTGGCCTAGACCTATTGGTGTGAAATCAATACAGAGGTTTTTGGGGTTCGCCAATTATTATAGAAAATTCATAAAAAAATTTTCTGTGATTGCCAAACCTCTGACCGATCTCACCAGGAAAGGTGCTGATGCGGTTCAGTGGACTACTGAGGCCATTGAGGCTTTTGTGTTGCTAAAGGAGAGGTTCAGCTCTGCTCCTATCCTTACGCAGCCTGATGTGACTAAACCATTTTTGGTTGAGGTTGATGCTTCTTCTGTGGGGGTCGGCGCGGTGTTGTCTCAGGAAAAGACGGATGGAGTACATCCCTGTGCTTTTTTTTCAAAGAAATTTTCTGAGTCTGAACTAAATTATGATATCGGTAATCGGGAATTGTTGGCAATTTAAAACTCGCATTTGAACACTGGCATCATTTTTTGGAGGGAGCGGAATTTCCCGTTCAAGTCTTCACCGATCATAAAAATCTGATCTACTTTGATGCTGCCAAACGCTTGAATGCCCGTCAGGCTAGGTGGGCACTGTTTTTCTCACGCTTTAATTTTACCGTTACTTACATCCCAGGTACTAAAAATGTTAAAGCTGATGCTTTGTCTCGCAGCTTTTCTCCTATGGTGGGTACTGAGGAGGAAGAAAACATTTTGCAAGAGGGGGTTGTTATTGCGGTTTTGGACTCCGTGTTGGAAGATGAGATTCTTAAAGCACAGGAGAATGCCCCATCTAACACGCCGCATGGGAGGTTGTTTGTGCCTGGTAGCCTGAGGAGAGATTTGTTTGTTGAATGTCATGACTCTCGGTTGGCAGGTCATCCTGGAATCTCTGAGACCAAGAGACTTGTGGGTCGCAGCTTTTGGTGGCCTGGATGGCAGAAGGAAGTCATTAAGTGGGTGCGTCAATGCACTGTGTGTGCTAGATCTAAGTCTTCTCATACTCCTGCTGCAGGGTTGCTTTGCCCTCTGGAGGTCCCTAGTGCACCTTGGACACATTTGGCTATGGACTTTATTACTTACCTTCCCCCCTCTGAGGGTTTCACTGTCATCTGGGTGGTCGTGGACCGTTTTAGCAAGATGTGTCACTTGGTTCCTTTCATCAAATTGCCCTGCGCTAAGACTCTCGCTAAGGCCTTTGTCAAGGAAATAGTCAGACTACATGGTGTTCCTACTGACATTGTTTCTGATAGGGGACCTCAGTTTGTGGCTCGTTTTTGGCGCGCCTTTTGTGACAGGTTGGGAGTTCATTTGTCGTTTTCATCCGGATATCATCCTGAGTCTAATGGTCAGACAGAAAGGAAAAACCAGGATGTTGAGCAGTTCTTGCGTTGTTTTGTGACTGATAATCAAGAGGGGTGGTCTGAGTTTCTGCCACTTGCTGAGTTTGCTCTTAACAATCATACATCCGCTTCTGCTGGTTGTTCGCCTTTTTTTGTTGTACTGGGAGACATCCGTCTTTTGGGTCATTTTCCAAGTTGGGATCGGCTGTACCTGAAGAGGAGAATTTTTCTGGTGTGTTGGAGAGAGTTTGGACTGATGTGCGTGGTAATCTTCAGGAGGCTAACAAAAGATCCAAAGTGTATTTTGATAGAAAACGACAAGAGGTTTTGTTTGCTATTGGTGACATGGTCTGGTTGTCCTCTAAGAATCTGCGCTTGAGGATTCCGTCTAAGAAATTGGGTCCCAAGTTTGTAGGGCCCTTTAAGGTGCTTCAGGTTATTAACCAATCTGCTGTTAAGTTGGAGCTTCCCACCTCCTGGAAGATTAATCCGGTGTTTCATGTTTCTCTCTTGAAAAAAGCTGAGGTCTCAGATGGAGACGTCTCGGCCACTGTTCCCCTGGTGGTGGAGGACGGGCAATATGAGATTTCCCGCATCCTAAATTCTAGACGGTATAGAGGGAGTTTGCAGTACCTCGTCGCTTGGAAGGGTTATGGACCCGAGGATAACTCATGGGTGAGGGCGGATGATGTTTCCGCGTCTAGACTTGTCAGAGCGTTTCACAAGAGGTTTCCGGATAAGCCTAAGTCCTAGGGGATCCGGAGGATCCTCTTAGAAGGGAGGGTACTGTTAGAACCCTCTTGTTGGATTTTGTTTCAGTTTGCTGGTCACATGACCTTTTTTCCCTATTTAGTCTGGCTCCGCCCTTCTGGCTTTGCTGGACTTCATTGTATTATCTACTCTTAAGCTAGCCGGGTGCTTAGGTGCCTTACTCTGTCAGTTTTGCTTAATCTTAGGATCTCGTAGTAATTTGTTTTCTGTTTAATTTTCCCTGCTACAATTTCTGTTAGGAGGTGTCCACCTTTTCTCCCAGTCCCTAGATCTTGTAGGGATTCCTCCCTCGCAACTATAGGTCTTCGTTCAGACTAGCTGAGGACTTTAGCGGGTCTGGTCGCAGGATCAGGTTCCCCGTTACATCGTAGGGATCCAGCTTAGTTCTATTGTAGGGACAGAGTTCCCATCTTTCCTTAGTGCTTGTAGCAGTTCATAACAGCAGCCACTGAATAAAAACTGGAAAAGGCAAATGAACAAACAACAGTGGCTCAGACAAACTGAGAGGAGCACAAGCCCCCGGAGGGGACCTGGCTGACCTCCACAAAAGTGCAGGAAACAATGCAAAAAGCAAGCACAAAAATAAAAACAGAAAATGTCTTACCTGAGAGCAGGAGAAGAGGCAAGATTCAGCAAGCTTCCAAGTGAACCAGGAACCACAGTTGAGACAAGAACAATTGATCACCGGCAACCCTGATGGGAGGGAACCTCCCTTATATAGGACCAGTCTGTAACTCCTGATTGCCAATCTTCACTAAATGGTTCAGCACTGTCTGCAACCACCAGAGGGAGCTTCTGCTCAGATCTCATTTCTAACACATTCACAACACCACCCAAATGAATTGAATTTCGACAATAGGTAACATAGTCACCTCAAGATTGTCACTAATGCTTTCTCCTACTGGCACCAAACTTTTAATTCCATTCATCCTTCATTACTCCAGCCAGCATAGCTATACAATGCACTAGTGTCACTTTGTACATCTTCCTCCTGAAGGACCAAACTCTTTCTGGGCCTATCCAGCTCTCTCTTTACATGGCTGATGGCCAAGAAAACTGTAAATTGTGCAGTCAACCACCACAAATCGTCTTGGTTTCGCTGCAGAAAATCACAACCCTGTGATCACGGCACACTAAAAAGCAAAAACACAACAATATAAAGGACATGTACATGATCTGTACACACCTCTAAACATATCTGATTTCCCATTGACTGGAGATGACAACCGGCATCACTGACCAGTCCTACGACACCAAAAAGACCTCTCAAATGTCCCTTTTGGGGAAAATTTGTATCAGACTGTAACTTTTTAACATACAAGAGGTATGTGTAAAATGTATTGTAGGTAGGGTTGAGCGATACTTTCCGATATCAAGAAGTATCGGATCGGAATGGGTATCGCCGATACCCCAAAAGTATCGGCGATACCCGATTCCGATACCGGAAATCCAATGCAAGTCTATGGGACAGAAATATCGTAACTAAAAAAACCTCTTTCTTTCCTTGTAAACACTATATATACCCACATAGAATACATATATACAGTGCCTACAAGTAGTATTCAACCCCCTGCAGATTTAGCTGGTTGACACATGCGGAATTAACTTGGCATTGTGACATTTGTACTGTAGATCAGCCTGGAAGTGGGAAATGCACTGCAGCAAAAATTTTTGTTTTAATTTTTTTATTTTTTTTTAAAAACGTTAAAAGTTAATTCAGAGTGTCATTTATTATTCAACCCCTCAAACCACAAGAATTCTGTTTGGTCCCCCTAAAGTATTAAGAAGTAGTTCAGGCACCAAGAATAATGAGCTTCACATGTGTGGATTAATGATCTCTTTTGCCAGCCTTTTCTGACTATTTAAGACCCTCCCCAAACTTGTGAACAGCACTCATACATGGTCAACATGGGAAAGACAAAGGAGCATTCCAAGGCCATCAGAGACAAGATCGTGGAGGGTCACAAGGCTGGCAAAGGGTACAAAACCCTTTCCAAGGAGTTGGCCCTACCTGTCTCCACTGTTGGGAGCATCATCCGTAAGTGGAAGGCTTATGGAACTACTGTTAGCCTTCCACGGCCTGGACAGCCTTTGAAAGTTTCCTCCCGTGCCAAGGCCAGGCTTGTCAGAAGAGTCAAGGCTAACCCAAGGACAACAAGGAAGGAGCTCCGGGAAGATCTCATGGCAGTGGGGACATTGGTTTCAGTCAATACCATAAGTAACGTACTCCACCGCAATGGTCTCCGTTCCAGACGAGCCCGTAAGGTACCTTTACTTTCAAAGCGTCATGTCAAGGCTCGTCTACAGTTTGCTCATGATCACTTGGAGGACTCTGAGACAGACTGGTTCAAGGTTCTATGGTCTGATGAGACCAAGATCGAGATCTTTGGTGCCAACCACACACGTGACGTTTGGAGACTGGATGGCACTGCATACGACCCCAAGAATACCATCCCTACAGTCAAGCATGGTGGTGGCAGCATCATGCTGTGGGGCGGTTTCTCAGCCAAGGGGCCTGGCCATCTGGTCTGCATCCATGGGAGGATGGATAGCACGGCCTACCTGGAGATTTTGGCCAAGAACCTCCGCTCCTCCATCAAGGATCTTAAGATGGGTCGCAGTTTCATCTTCCAACAAGACAACAACCCAAAGCACACAGCCAAGAAAACCAAGGCCTGGTTCAAGAGGGAAAAAGTCAAGGTGTTGGAGTGGCCTAGTCAGTCTCCTGACCTTAACCCAATTGAAAACTTGTGGAAGGAGCTCAAGATTAAAGTCCACATGAGACACCCAAAGAACCTAGATAACTTGGAGAAGATCTGCATGGAGGAGTGGGCCAAGATAACTCCACAGACCTGTGCCAGCCTGATCAGGTCTTATAAAAGACGATTATTAGCTGTAATTGCAAACAAGGGTTATTCCACAAAATATTAAACATAGGGGTTGTATAATAATTGACCCACACTTTTATGTTTAAAATTTATTAAAATTCAACTGAGCAACATAACTTTTTGTTTTGTAAGATTTATGCTTCTGTTAATAAATCCTACTCTCGTTTGCAGTTTGAAGGCTCTAACTTATTTGCATCTTATCAAACCAGCTAAATCTGCAGGGGGTTGAATACTACTTGTAGGCACTGTATATATATATACATGTCATTGTGACATATATATATATATACATATATTTATAGTTTATACACTTCTACATAGTAAAATAGCCTCTGATTCAATTGCCGGGTAAAGCCGGCTTTTGTGAAAAGACAGAAGCACCCGACATGAAATGACACTTGGTTTACATAGAGTTAACCATGTCTTTTCATGTAGTTTGATATCTGATTTGCACAAACAATTACATAAGTGTATGTGTGCAAAATTTCACACCTGTAGGGGTTAATTAAAGGTGTAAATTCGTTGTAAAAAAACCGGACTTTTTTGCTACGAATTTACACCTTTAATTAACCCCTACAGGTGTGAAATTTTGCACACATACACTCATGTAATTGTTAGTGAAAACAATAGATCAAACAACTTGAAATGACATGGTTAACTCTATGTAAACCATGTGTCATTTCATGTCGGGTTCTGCATTTTCACAAAAGCCGGCAATTGAATTAGCGGCTATTATACTATGTAGAAGTGTATGAACTATAAATATAAATACATATATATATATGTGTCACAAATTCAATGACATGTATATATATATATATATGAGGTGTAAAATTGTTGAAAAAAATGCGTGGGCTCCCGCCCTATTTTCGCAACCAGACAGACAAAGCCAGTGAGTGGGGGCAGATAATAATAGCTCAGAGAGGGACCATTATTTTTGCCCCCCCCCTGGCTACTAACATCTGCCCCCAGACACCCCAGAAAAGACAAATCTATAATTAGATTCGCCCTTTCTGGCACTTTGCCCGTCTATTCCCATTGCCCTGTAGCGGTGGCGAATGGGTTAATAAGGGGTTAAAGCCACCTTGCTATTGAAAGGTGACCTTAAGCCAGGTTAATAATTGAGAGCTGTCAATTAGACAACTATCAATTATTAATCCTATTGCATGAAATAAAAATAAAACACACACACTTTAATTAAAAATCATTTTAATGAAATAAAGACACATGTTTTTGACCAGCTTTTATTTTACTGCAAAAACCATTTCCTGTAATAAAAATAAAATAAAAAAGCAAAATTATTCTTACCTATCCCATGCACAGTCAGGTCCCATGGTGTAATCCTTCAGAAAGGGACCGCAGCTAATGCTGCAGCCTCACAGTAAACCCCCAAATGAATGAGTTCCTCTCCTGGCTGACAGGAGAGGAAGTGGAAAGCTTAATTGATTGCTTTCCACTTTCACTTCAGGTCAGCCAGGGACACAATCAGTGACGTCAGAGGGAACTGATAAACAAAAATAGGGGTTCCCTTCGAAAAAAAAATGGTGTGGGGTCCCCCCTATTTTTGTTAACCAGCCTGATGAAGCAGACTGCTGAGGCATGGTATTTAAGGCTGTTAAGGAGCCAATATCCATGGACCTTGCCAGCAGCGTCAGACTGGAGTACCTTGGGCCCACCAGAGAAAAATTATTCTTGGGGCCCACCATCATACTTCCCAACCTTTGAAGAAGGGAAAGAGGGACAAAGGCTGTGGCACGCTGTGCCTGCTGCAGCAAATTTTAGGCCATGCCATGTTGCTCCACAGACTGTCCAGGAGTTGGTGGATGCTTTAGTCCAGGTGTGGGAGGAGATCCCTCAGGAGACCATCCGTCGCGCTCATCAGGAGCATGCCCAGAAGTTGTAGGGAGGTCATACAGCATACCTCCCAAATTTTGAAGACAGGAAAGAGGGTTAAAGGCTGCGACGCGCTTAGCGCGCCGCTGCAAATTTTAGGCCACGCCCCGACCACACCCATTTCACAACTAATCACACCCATATCCTCTCCCCAAGCGTAACCATTTAGCACTGCTGATCACACTGACTGGTAATGAGGGCACAGTGGCTGGTACTGAGGAAAAGAAAGAAAGAGCAGCGAGAGAGAAAGAACAAACAGAAAGAAAGAGAGGAAAGAAAGAAAAGAGAGAGAGAAAGAAAGAACAGAGAGAAAAAAGAACAGAGAGCGAGAAAGAAAGAACAGAGAGCGAGAAAGACTAGAGAGAGAAAGAAAGACTAGAGAGAGAGCCAGAGGCGTAGCTAGGGTTTTGGTTTAGTGGGGGCGAAACTTCTGAGTGGGCCCCTAATCAGAGAACCTCAGCAAATGACCGCGCTGTTGCCAAAAATAATCTATATATAAAAAGACCAATATTGATATTACAGCCATATGGTGTGTGGTAAATAATACCAGTCCTACAGAACATATAATAGATTACAGCACAGGTATAGATAATGACTTACCGCTGATGTTCTTTCTAATGGAATTGTTCACTTTTCATGTCTTTTCCATCTGGCCCAGACCGACATGACGACTTCTCCAGCCAGGACTCGACTGCAGAGATTACAACAAAGACACATTTCACTTCTCATATTTTCAGCACTGTCATGGTCACCAATTGGACTATTCTCAACCTGCACAAACTCCTCATCCTGCTGATACCCCAATACTGAGCCGCTGCTGCCATATGTGTCCCTATTTCTGCACCTGATACCCCAATACTGAGCTGCTGCTGCCATATGTGTCCCTATTTCTGCACCTGATACCCCAATACTGAGCCGCTGCTGCCGTATGTGTCCCTATTACTGCACCTGATACCCCAATACTGAGCTGCTGCTGCCGTATGTGTCCCTATTACTGCACCTGCTGTGTGGTTCTGTGTGACCTCTAAATTCTAAAGCACCCCTCTAGAATATAGTAATGCCGGGTGCAAGTGCCCTAGAAAACAGTGCCCACATTTTGTCCCCTAGACTGTAATAATGCCCTGTGTGCCCCTTTGACAGTCACCGTAACCCGAGTTCCCCTATAACAATAAGTGTCCACTTTACATTTAATAATGTCCCAAGTCTCCCCCTGTACATCTCCCCTATACACAGAATAATGCCCCTCACTGGATATATACTGACCCCTTAATGTCCCCAAACTATTTAATGGGTCCAACACTGTATGATGGCCCCTAGATAGCATCCATACAGCATAATACACCAGATAGTCCTCAATATAGTATAAAGCACCCCCATAGGCAGCCTCTATATTATAATAAACCCCCATAGGCAGAGTCTATAATATAATGCACCACCATAGGCAGCCGCTATATTATAATGCACCGCCATAGGCAGCCTCTGTAGTATAATGCATCCCCATAGGGAGTCTCTGTAGTATAATGCACCCCAATATGGAGCCTCTGTAGTATAATGCACCCCCCATATACAGCCTCTGTAGTATAATGCACCCCCATTAAAAAAAAAAAAAAAAAAACAATACTCACCTCCCGGCTCCTGTGCTGCTCACTGTTCTCCCTCTCAGCGTCTGACAGTGGGTGTGATGACGTCACCTGCCGGTGCCCGCTGTCAGATGCTGAGATGCCGATACAGCTGGATGCCGATACAGCTGACCCTCCGATGACGGGTGGGGGGCCCACTGCTGGCAACGGGCCCCCCCACCGCCTGTTCAGGCCCCATAGCTTCCGGGCGGCAGAGCAGGGAGAGCGATTCTCCCTGCTCTGCCGCAGAATGTAACTGTATCGGCGTGCTGTGTACGCCGATACAGTTACTGTAGCGTAGCTCCGGGTGGGCCCCTTCAGAGCACGGGGCCCGGGGCCACCGCCCCCTCTGCCCCGCGACCTATCCTTTCAAATCAGGGCCTACCACGCAGGAGCTGGGGCTCACCAGAGGTTTCTCCGGTGTCCCGGTGGCTCAGTCCGACCCTGCTTGCCAGCCTGAAAAACCAGGCCTCAGCAGTCTGCTTCATCTGGCTAGTTAACAAAAATAGGGGATCCCGTCGAAAAAAATTGGCGTGGGGTCCCCCCATTTTTGTTAACCAGCCAGATGAAGCAGACTGCTGAGGCCTGGTTTTTCAGGCTGGTAAGGATCCAATATCCATGGACCTTGCCAGCCTGATAATACCAGGCCACAGCAGTCTGCTTATCTTGGCTGGTTAACAAAAATAGGGGATCCCGTCGAAAAAAATTGGCGTGGGGTCCCCCATTTTTGTTAACCAGCCAGATGAAGCAGACTGCTGAGGCCTGTTTTTTCAGGCTGTTAAGGAGCCAAGATTCATGGACCTTGCCAGCCTGATAATACCAGGCCACAGCAGTCTGCATATCTTGGCTGGTTAACAAAAATAGGGGATCCCCTCGAAAAAAAAAATGGCGTGGGGGTCCCCCTATTTTTGTTAACCAGCCAAGTAAAATGCAGACTGCTGCGGCCTGGTATTAAAAGACTGTCAAGGCCCATGGATTTTGGCCCTCAACAGCCTGATAATACCAGGCTACAGCAGCCCCACATTTGGCGCATCAAAAGATGTGCCAATTGTGGCACTTTACCCGGCTCTTCCCACTTGCCCTGTAGCGGTGGCAAGTGGGGTAATAAGGGGTTAATGTCACCGTTGATTGCACGGTGACAATAAGCCCGGTTAATAATGGAGAGGCGTCAATAAGACACCGATCCATTATTAATCCCAAAGTTTTTAAATGTTTAAAAAAAAGACACAGCCAGAAAAAAGTATTTTAATGAAATAAAAGAGACAACA
This sequence comes from Oophaga sylvatica, assembly GCA_033576555.1. NCBI lineage: Eukaryota > Metazoa > Chordata > Amphibia > Anura > Dendrobatidae > Oophaga > Oophaga sylvatica. The sequence continues at coordinate 423,112,764 of JARQOD010000001.1, read as the reverse complement.
CAGTTTTCATTTCTTTTATTACTCTCTCATTCCTGCGACGCCATCGATCTCCTGTAAAAAAAGGAAAAAAACAAACCAACAATATACCACCTGTCCGATGCAGTCCATAGTAACGAGTGTCCCACGACGATCCAGCTCTGCTACATAGGAATGCCACGCAGAGCCTAACATCCCGGCGCAGCACAGCTGATTACCTGCTTCCCCGGCGGTGACGTCATCGGACTGCTTTACCCAGCAGTCACTGCAGTTATCGCGAGAAACTGCATGTGACCGCCAGGGAGAAGAGGATGGCGGCCATCAAAGCAGTCCAGGACGAGACCACCGGAGATCTTCTGCCGGGTAAGTGCCTCTGACTCCTGACAGACCCGACCGACGGACACTGACAGTGACAGGACAATTACGATTCCGGTATCCGATATGACGAAAATATCGGTACTCGGAATCGGAATTCCGATACAGCGAATATCGGCCGATACCCGATATTTGCAGTATCGGAATGCTCAACACTAATTGTAGGCCCTTACAACTATGTCCTATGGTTGGTCCATTGAACCCCATACAGATAAAGTATGGTATATTAACAAGATCTCATGGACAAGGCAAAACTGTGGTGCAAGTGTCCTTATGGCTCTGCATACACTCTGCATGAAAACCAGGCTTTTAGGGTCCTAGAGGAGGGTATCTCAGTAAAAAGTCGTCCTATGAAAGATATTACGCCTCACTGGCAGGACGTTGAAGGTATACAGAGGTACGCCATGGACCAATAGACTTCTTCTATGTACAAACATTACTTGAAGCTCCTGGATCCCAATGTAAAGGTTTGAACAGGGCTCCATATTTGTATTGGTCATTTCTATGGGCCATGGGGACATAGGTTGCCTCTTAGACTCCAGGGACTGGTTGCAACTGCACCCTTATCTAAAGGTGCTATGTTGTGGTTCTATACAAAATATATGTGCTCTAAGTGCATTTAGCGCAAATGACATGAGCAATGTATCTTCATTAACACCTGAAATAAAAGATAGGAGCAATCTGCACCATTGCCTATAAGGATAAAGTGATTCTATGTCTAGAAAGATCATTTTGTAATTAAAAATTCAGATTATGAAGTTTAAGGACGCCCCAATCTTGACATTTTATGCCTGAGAGCTGAGGACATTGTAAGTCATTCTAGTTTATATGATAATAAAATGTTATAGCTCCAGACCAAGGTCACATCCCTAACATGCAGCAAATTACGGTACATAGCTTATAGGTAACACCTCCCACTGGATCTTAGTGCTTCACTGCTCATTATTACAGAAAAAGACTTTACAACATCACACACTAAGCTGGTACTTATATCTCCTGCAACAAATCTCCCCAGTGCGGCATCCTGGTTACCTTATCATGGTCTTCTGCAATTCTACAAACAAGATTCAGCTCACTTGGCTTTTCTCTTGACATTCTCTTGACATTGAGATGCAAACTTTTAGGTACAAAGTATCAAAAGGGTAACTAAAGCAGCAATAACACCTGAATTCTGACGCGTTTTAGGCTATTGGAGTTATCGGTTAGCCACAACAGCTCAGAACTTTAGCCTGAGTTGTAGTTATAGTGGTGCAGTCATAGTTGGGTCTTATTGACCCTGCAACATAAGAGACACTAGTCTTAAAAAGAGCACATGGTTGATTGGAGAAACACAAGGACCTACATGCTTACCAATATTTCAGTTGGTAAAATATAAAGTTTAAGTCATGTCCCCAGGAATGACCAATCCTCAACAGAAATACCAACTTTTGGGTGAAGGCTATGAAATGTGACTCCTTTTCGGATTGGGACATTTGCCAGAAAGTTTTCAAGCTGTTATGTATGTTTCTAATAGTGGTCGAAAATATATCAATGATACCGTCTGGTTACTCAAGGTTTTTGATGAAGAACATTTCATAGATTTAAATGTGTTGGTCTATTTACAATTTCCTGCAATTTTACAACTTTTACTGTTCAATCGGTCTTAAAAGGGGTGGAATATTAGTGAATTCCTTTTTGTTAGAAGGGTCTCCTAATAATAGGCTGATGATATTTGGGATTCCCAGCTTGGTTGTTTTCTATACCTCCACTGCTGCTCCTGTGTGTTGAGCATTACTTGTGTTGTGTGACTGTTTCTGTGTGTGGCTCATGTCTCATGGGCCACTGTATGCTGTACCCTGCCATTATTATGGATCACCGGGAGACATAGTCACCAGCATGCATAAGAAAACGTCTATTAGCTTAGACCTATGGCTCAGCGCTGACTTTAGGAGCAAATTGATGTAGAGTGTTAGTGTATAACATTGTACTTGGGCATTACTGTATTGGATGGGACTAACAGGAGTAGATATTAGGAAGAAGGGAGATGTAGCAGAGAGTGCGGTGTAATAATTATGTGTAGTGTCTACGGAACCTGCTGTGTGCTATTTCATGCCATGCTTACCTGGAAACTTTGAATGGTCTTCTTATCGGTTTCTCCTAAGAGCTTCAAAGCCACCATTGTGGTGCCATTATTTTCTTACTGATTAATATAAAACATCCAAAGCTTTGGCAACCCATGCCTTAAGTCAAGACCTTCATCTGCAGACAGCTGTTTTGGTGTACTTGCCCCTCATCAGTGCAAAGTAACAAAACTGGTGGTTAGCTAGGTGAGAGGTCTTCATCAGTGGTCTAAATGGTAATCTTGCTCCTTAACCCCACGGGGGTTAGCGGATCTCACCGCAGCTCAGTCCGGCTGGGAACAGAGCCCAGTGACCGGATGTAACTGCAGTGACTTTGGTATGATCCCCGCTAGCACCGTGAGCCGTGAGCGCTCACGGTGCTAGCGGGAATCTCACCGGATCTCACCGCAGCTCAGCCAGGCTGGGAACGGAGCCCATTGACCGGAGGTAACCTCTATGATGTCACCCCCGGTCACTGACGCTGCGTTCCCAGCAGTTCATTCAACAGTGGTTCTCAGCCTGGACGGTGGCATCTTGGCACCATCCAGGTTGAAAACTAATTATCCCCCAGACATGGATTACAGCGTGGGACAGAACAACGGACAGGTATGGTATATTGTTGCTTTTTTATTTTAGTTTTATTACAGGAGATCGAGGAGTTCGGTGGAATTAGGAGAGGTTTTAAGTATGGTTTAATTAAGATTATTAAAGGAGTCTGTATCATTTTTTCAATTAAAGGACTTTATTTTTGGTGTGTGTTTTTATACAATGTGACTATGGGGTAAGTAATGGGGGAGTCTTATTGACGCCTCTCCATTACTAACATCGGGGCTTGATGTCATCTGACAATACAAAGGTGACATCAACCCCCCCAACTATTACCCCACTTGCCAACGCTACAGGGAAAGTGGGAATGGCCGGGCAAAGCTCCAGAATTGGCACATCTAATAGATGTGCCTTTTCTGGGAGCTGTGGGCTGCTATTTTTAGGCTGGGGGGTCAATATCCATGGCCCCTTACCAGCCTGAGAATAACAGCCCCCAGCTGTGTGCTTTAGTAAGGCTGGTTGTCAAAAATAGGGGGGACCCCACAACGTTTTTTAAAATTATTTATTTAAATTTAAAAACAGCGTGGGGACCCCTCTATTCTTGATAACCAACCTTGCTGAAGATAACACCTGAGGACTGCAGCCCCCTGTTGTGAGTTTTGCCTGTCTGGTTATAGAAAATACAGGGGAACTCACGCAGTTTTTTTCATCTATTTATTTATTTATAGCGCAGGCGGCGGCTGATGAATACTCCCATCAGCCGCTCCTACTGTCGCTGTTATTAGCAGCAGCAGGGGTAGGCTGATGAGAATAATAATCCCATCAGCTGCCACCTGCTGTCTCTTTTTTCACTTAAACGTAACTCATCATTCTCCCCTGCTATCGCCGATCGCCGACAGAGCAGGGGAGAATGATGAGCCATGTTCAGCACCTGGCGCCGGTGAACAGCGCTTACTGTAACGATTCTTCCCATACATGTCACATGGATGACATCCATGTGTGTGGGACGTTTTGTGGCCCATGCTGACATTAAAAAACAAACATGTCAGCGTGTTTTGCCCACGGACACACATTCCATAGAAACACACTGACATGTGCATAAACCCATTCACTTGAATAGGCAAATTGCACCTTGTTCCTCCCGAGTCTTTCCGTATGGTGTAGTACTGTACAGCCACATATTGGGTATTGCCACGTTCAGTAGAAAATTGTGGGCAAATTTTGGTGCTATTTTTACCCACTTCTTGGGCGAAAATGTAAAATCTTTGGCTAGAACAAAATTTTGGTGGTAAAAATGCAGTTATTTTGTCTTCACTGCCCAATGGTAAAAAACTCTGCGACACACCCATGGTGTCAATATGATCACTGCACCCTTAGATTAATTCATTGAGAGGTATAGTTCATAAAATGGGGTCACTTAAGGGGGGTTCTGCTGTTCTGGCACCTCATTGGTTCTCCGAGAGGGTCATGGCACCTGCAAACCTTGCCTTCTGAGCTTTGCACTGTGCCTGAAAAATATTTCCCAATTACATGTAGCGTATTGGCACACTCGGGGAAAAAGTGGTCCACAGTTTGTTGTAAAAAGATTTTCCTGTTAGCCCTTAGAAAAATTAAAAACTTGGGACTAAAACAACATTTTACTGGTAAAAATGTAATTTATTCTTTCTTCACCGCTCAGTGGTATAAAATTCTGTGAGGCACAAGTGGTGTTAAATATGATCACTGCACCCCTAGATGAATTCATTGGGGATTGTAGTTTGTATAATGAGTTCACACATAGGGGATTTCTGCTGTTCTGGCACCTCAAGGGCTCTGCCAATGTGACATGGCACCATCAAACCATTCCAGCAAAATCTGAACTCCAATATGGCGCCTCTTCCCGTCTGAGCTTTGCACTGTGCCTCAAAAGTAGTATTCCCCTACATATGAGGTATTAGTGTACTGTACTCATGTTACAGCATAGTGGAGGGGATTTCAAGAAATCCCGTCTCCACTATGCTTAAAAACACGCAGGCGGCAGACCTGCATTAACGGACATGCGGCGCGTCTTTTTAGATCGCAGCATGTCTTATTCCCTTGCGGCGACGCTGCGTCGCCGCAAGGGAAATAACACAGGCCTGTGTAGCCCTGCGATGATTCCGGATGTGTTCCGGATGTGTTCATGAACACATCCGGATTCACCGCGCGTTCACTAGGGGTCGGGGCTTTGGGCAGAGCGGACTTTCCGCTCCGTCCAAAGCGAGGTGGTTCCGGATCGTGGAACCACAGCCTAACAGAAACACCATTGAACCATTTGGCATTTTCAGGAAAGGTGCTTGTTAAAACGTGCTTTGGATCATAATTAATGCGCTCGGTGTTCTACCAAGTACATATAAAACAGCTGTCCTTTCACTAAGAGAGAAGTAAACTATAAGCCTCCTTCAATAAAAAACAATGGGCTATGAATTCTTTGCAGTAAAGTCATAATGAAATGTAACAGCAGTCATATCTAGCTGGAAGAAAGCAGCTCGTGCGGCAGGGACAGCTGTGGTGGCAGGTGTAACGATGAACTGGGCTTTATACAAAGCTTTCATTGAGCAAACATAGGACAGGAAATAACGGCGTTGCACATCCCCGGTTTCCATAAAATTACACCTTGTTGTTAGAAATATTAACAATGGTGACATGAACAGACTACATCACCATCATCAGTGTATGAAGAAAAAGTTTTTATTTTATCCATCTTGTTTGATCCATTGCGAATATCATATGAGCTGTAATATTTACTCGCTCATCCCTTAAAGGGAACATGTCACTTTGTACATGCCGATTGATCTGTGGACAGCATGGTACAGAGAAAGAGGTGCTGAGCAGATTGCTATATAGGGTTGGTGAAAAATATTCAGTATAACTCATATTTTGTTCATTGACATCCCTGGTATTTGTAGACATATGAGTTCAGTGGGCGGCCCTTCTCATATGAGTCCAGTGGGCGGTCCTTCTCATGTGAGTTCAGTGGGCGGCCCTTCTCATATGAGTCCAGTGGGCGGCCCTTCTCATGTGAGTTCAGTGGATGACCCTTGTCATATAAGTCCAGTAGGCGGCCCTTCTTATATGAGTCCAGAGGGTCGGTCCTTCTCATATGAGTCCAGAGAGTTGGCCCTTCTCATGAGTCCAGTGGGAGGTTCTACATAGTAACTGACAGTTATCTCTGCACGCACAGTCATATAGAGAAGACTGTCCCATCATGATCATTTATAGCATATCCACAAGATATGCCATAAACTATGGCTGATATGGGCCCTTCTGATGGGACCCATACCTGTCCTGAGAATAAAGCCCCTCCATTAGAGGAAAGGTGGTCGGAGATTCCTTACAAATAGAGAGAAGCATGTGTGACCACCTCTCTACTCACATGGGAGCAGGACCAGGCTTGTTCTCTTGACAGATGGATTCCAGAGGAGCAATCATGCATTCATGGCATATTCTGTGGATATATGAAGATAAGAATACCCCTTTAATATTTTCTACACCTTTTATATTGCATGAGGAGAAGAATACATCATGGCTAGTGTTGAGCATTCCGATACCGCAAGTATCGGGTATCGGCCGATATTCGCGTTATCGGAATTCCGATACTTAATTCCGATACTTTTTCAATATCGTATACCGGAATCGGAAGTTCCCATAATTCTTTGAGAGGCAATGTGATGTTAGTCAGCCAAAGATGAATCTTATGAAGTGTGGGCACATCCTGTAATGCTGCGGTCATCTTAACTAATGGCATGGCTGTGATTGGCTGCTGAAATGATGTCAGAATGCAGTATAAAAGGCGCCGCAGCCATTTTAGCGTCACTGTGCTGTGAACTCAGTTAGGGAAAGAACGCTGCTCTGCTGACTCTGAGGGACAGTTAGAGATTGCGATTTAGTGTACTGTGCTTTAGGCAGGCTAGCACCAACCGCTGTGTAAAGCTTCCTTTTGCCTGCAGTGTTGTTTTAACAGCTCTGCAAGGTGTGTGTGAGTGCAGGTGACGCTGCAGTTTGCTCTGCATGCAACGCTGTCTGTAGGCATCTGCACGTGTCACTCACAGACTCTTTTTTTTTTTTCTTCAGTGTATAAAAGGCGCCGCCGCCATTTTAGCGTCACTGTGCTGTGGATTCAGTAAGGGACAGAACGCTGCTGTGCTGACTCTGAGGGACAGTTAGAGATTGCGATTTAGTGTACTGTGCTGTAGGCAGGCTAGCACCAACCGCTGTGTAAAGCTTCCTTTTGCCTGCAGTGTTGTTTTAACAGCTCAGCAAGGTGTGTGTGAGTGCAGGTGACGCTGCAGTTTGCTCTGTATGCAACGCTGTCTGTAGGCATCTGCACGTGTCACTCACAGACTCTTTTTTTTTTCTTCAGTGTAATTCTTGCTGCTCCATGTAATTGAAATAATAGTGTGACGCGCTTCCATCCGTATACAATACCTTGGTTGCAAACACTATAGAAGTCCACAATGGAGCCTTTCACAGCAAGTGAACAGTTGTGTTTCAGTGTTCACTGCAGTCTGTGATTTTTTTTTTTTTTTTGAGTGCAGATCACGCTCCAGTTACTTCAACTAATGCTGCGTGTACTCTGCTGAGTGTCTGTCACTGGCTCATCCTTGTAATTTTCAAAAATTGCTGCTGCTTTATTCTATTTTAAATTTACAAAAATATATTAGTGTGACGCTCTTTCATCAAAATACAATACATTGCTTGCAAACTTAATAGAAGTCCACAAAAAGGCCTTTCACAGCAAGTGAACAGTTGTGTTTCAGTGTTCACTGTAGTCTGAGGTTTCATTTTTTTGTAGGAGTGTAGATCCCGCTCCACTTCAACCACCGCAGCGTGTACTCTGCTGAGTGTCTGTCACTGGCTCATCCTTGTAATTTTTCAAAAATTGCTGCTGCTTTATTCTATTTTAAATTTACAAAAATATATTAGTGTGACGCTCTTCCATCAAAATACAATACATTGCTTGCAAACTTAATAGAAGTCCACAAAAAGGCCTTTCACAGCAAGTGAACAGTTGTGTTTCAGTGTTCACTGTAGTCTGAGGTTTCATTTTTTTGTAGGAGTGTAGATCCCGCTCCACTTCAACCACCGCAGCGTGTACTCTGCTGAGTGTCTGTCACTGGCTCATCCTTGTAATTTTTCAAAAATTGCTGCTGCTTTATTCTATTTTAAATTTACAAAAATATATTAGTGTGACGCTCTTCCATCAAAATACAATACATTGCTTGCAAACTTAATAGAAGTCCACAAAAAGGCCTTTCACAGCAAGTGAACAGTTGTGTTTCAGTGTTCACTGTAGTCTGAGGTTTCATTTTTTTGTAGGAGTGTAGATCCCGCCACTTCAACCACCGCAGCGTGTACTCTGCTGAGTGTCTGTCACTGGCTCATCCTTGTAATTTTTCAAAAATTGCTGCTGCTTTATTCTATTTTAAATTTACAAAAATATATTAGTGTGACGCTCTTCCATCAAAATACAATACATTGCTTGCAAACTTAATAGAAGTCCACAAAAAGGCCTTTCACAGCAAGTGAACAGTTGTGTTTCAGTGTTCACTGTAGTCTGAGGTTTCATTTTTTGTAGGAGTGTAGATCCCGCTCCACTTCAACCACCGCAGCGTGTACTCTGCTGAGTGTCTGTCACTGGCTCATCCTTGTAATTTTTCAAAAATTGCTGCTGCTTTATTCTATTTTAAATTTACAAAAATATATTAGTGTGACGCTCTTCCATCAAAATACAATACATTGCTTGCAAACTTAATAGAAGTCCACAAAAAGGCCTTTCACAGCAAGTGAACAGTTGTGTTTCAGTGTTCACTGTAGTCTGAGGTTTCATTTTTTGTAGGAGTGTAGATCCCGCTCCACTTCAACCACCGCAGCGTGTACTCTGCTGAGTGTCTGTCACTGGCTCATCCTTGTAATTTTTCAAAAATTGCTGCTGCTTTATTCTATTTTAAATTTACAAAAATATATTAGTGTGACGCTCTTCCATCAAAATACAATACATTGCTTGCAAACTTAATAGAAGTCCACAAAAAGGCCTTTCACAGCAAGTGAACAGTTGTGTTTCAGTGTTCACTGTAGTCTGAGGTTTCATTTTTTTGTAGGAGTGTAGATCCCGCTCCACTTCAACCACCGCAGCGTGTACTCTGCTGAGTGTCTGTCACTGGCTCATCCTTGTAATTTTTCAAAAATTGCTGCTGCTTTATTCTATTTTAAATTTACAAAAATATATTAGTGTGACGCTCTTCCAGAGGACAGCGTTTGTTGGCCATTTGTGAGTCTGCAGCACATGGTTGATTTCATGCTGCACTGCCTGAGAAACGACCGCTGCATCGGCCACATTCTCACCACGTCAGATTATTGGGTGTACACCCTCCTAGACCCTCGCTACTGGGACAACTTACAAAGCCTCATCACACCGTTGAACCGGGACCGTAAAATGTTGGAGGACCAAGACACACTGTTGAAATCCATAATGTTCTCCATTCCAGCCGAGAGCGCTGCTGCTGCTACTGCTTTACAAAGCAGCTCTGTGCGTCGAGGCATTGTAGACACCTCTGCAACAAGAGAGAGCACAAGCAGCGCCTCTGCACAGGGCAAGAGCTGTATGTTACAAATGTGGCGAAGTTTTGTGACAGCGCCACCAAGGTGTACACCATAGTGATGGGAAATCTAGTTAATTTTGGTGATTAGTTCACCATGAACTAGTTCACTGAAAAGATTAGTTCAAAAGATTAGTTCATTTAGTTCAGTTTTTTCTCCACCCTATCCTGTGAGGAGCTGATAGGAAATGCATCATGTGACCTCTGAACTAAATGAACTAGATGAACTGCTGAACAAAATGTTCTATTGAGAATGACTCAGGACAGCCTAGTTCAATCTGATGCCTCTGACTGAGCCCAGCAATGCCACATAATGATTGTGTATGAGGGGGCTGAGAAGCAGTTCAGCATCCACCATTTTAAGAACAGAACAGGGGTCAGTGTTAAAGATTTTAGCAAGACTGATCTTCTAGGCTAGAGGCATGAACTACACACAGAAACACTCTCTCATACACACATATGAGCTGTGTCTGTGTACTGTGTGTGCAATTTCATTTTTTATTGATAATATTATTATTACTGTTATATTTGTATTTGATGTGTGGTATGCTTTGGAGGTGCTGGCTTGCCCTGCTGCCAGTGTATTATCTGAGCGCGTCTTTAGTGCTGCAGGTGGTGTACTAACATACCGTCGCATGCGACTATCCTCAGACAATGTAAACCGCTTATTTTTCTGAAAATGAACAAGGCATGGATCTCACCTGAATTTGCCTGTCCGTTTTCAGATTAAATAACAGTTTGCCAACGTTTTCCAAGTCTCCTGTTATGTTCATCTTTCTACCACCTGAACTCTACTCCCTGGGCTACAACACTGCCAGTCACAGGGAATGATCATTTACAAAACAAAATGTTATCCCCAACAAATAGTAGCAACGACTCCAGTGCCCACTTTATCGCCAGGCACTCTCTCTCTACAATGCTGTCTCTGTTTTTTGATGGAGTAAGTTTTCGACTCAGGAAACTAATGGGATGCTCCTCCCCGTTAAGCTCCAGTCCTGAGACAACACGGCACCCAGACCTACCTCTGACGCATCAGTCTGGACAATGAATTCTCTTTTGAACTCGGGTGTGCTCAAAACTGGTGACCCACACAGTGCCCCTTTTATTGCCCCTGTTGATGACCCCTTGCTGATTTATTAACCGGCTCCACCAGATCCATGGTATTCTCTCAAACTGGACCTCTAAAATTTTTAATGGCACCAAGGGACTTACAAAATGAGGCTGAGGACTGTGTATCTGGCGCATGCGACAAGAGTTACAATACCGTTTAACTTCTTGATAGACCCCCAGCCAGTAAAACCGTTGTATAATTCTGTGTAGGGTTTTCTTTTGGCACAAATGTCACCCTAGTACATGCGCATGCGCTAAGTCCATTACCAACCCCCGATATGACTGCGGTAGCAGCAATTGCTAAAAAATTTCAACATGTATTTTATAAACCTGATACAGCAAATCTTGGTTCAGCTCTAATTGTTTAAATACTGTAGCTGCCCGGGGTGTTGGGGTTCCCCATTGACAACCAGTAAATTTTCACGGGCTAGACTCAACGTAGGGGCCGCGTAGTTGCGCCTTAACAAATTTGTCACCTGTCACATTTAAGTATTACAATTCAGGTCCCGGTGTCAAATCTTCCATCTCCCCAACTAACACTTCGATAGGAGAGGGGTTTTCCTACTCCACCGAAGGCAAAGGTAATACTGCCCACTGCACACATGTGTTATGCATAGTGAGACTGATAGTAGCCAACAAAGTAGCTAACAAAGGCCACTTGTGATCGCCCTATCAGCGTAGGAACAATGCTACTCAAAAGATCTTCCATGATCCTGGACAAAATCTTGATATAATGGTCAATGAGTGAGAATGTACGATAGGATCCAGGCAGATGTGAAGGTTTGTTTGGTTTTAGTAGCAACTTCATGTGTGACATGTTTGAATGGCTGGGCAACCCTCCTGTCTCCAATATATGATTGAAGGTGCGTACCAATGTGGACGGGATATCCTCACTCAATAATTTTAATAATTTGGCTGTAAACCCGTCAGATCCTGGAGCTTTCCCGTATTTAAAGTAACTTATCGCCGCTGTCACTTCCGTCACCTCAATTTGTTTTTTTAAAAGGAGAAGCTGATAGTTTGTGATGGATGGTAACCGTATTCCATCTACAAAGGTGTTACCCTCCTCACTATCCGTATGTTCCACCTTATATAAGTCTGAGTAGTATTCTTGTAGAATGGTGTTTATGGTTCGAGGGTCTGTGTTCATGATCCCATGTTTATTCGTTAACGCTGTAATATGTTGATGACGAATGTGATTTCCTTTCGCTAGTCGTGCTAATAGTCTCCCTCATTGCTACCATAACGATATACATCGGCTCTATAATTGTTATTACTGCTTCTCTCTCGTCGATATACCCATACGTGTAAGTCAACCTTAGCCTGCTTACATCTATTTTTAACCTGTGTTGATGAACTTGTCTTGTTTGCCGTGTACCTATCGCGTAATATCCTGCTAGCCTGCGAGTAGTTTGTCGCCATCTTCTTTTTTAGCGTTGTCTGATAACCTATTAGTTTCCCGCGCATTACTCCCTTCCCTGCTGCCCATAAAAGTTCCGGCCTATCCCTAGTATCTCCATTATCCCTTACATATTAAAAACACCATTGCTTCACATGATGTCGAAACTTCTCATCCATTAACAAATAGGTCGGGAAGCGCCAAGTTTGGTTTGGCCCCATCTGCACCATATCTGGCAGGGTCACTGATATGGGCGCGTGGTCATATATAGCTACGCTGTGCACATCTGCCTCTTCCACTCCCCTTAATAGCTCCTGTGCTAGCAATATATAATCTATTCTGGACCAAGAGTCATGTGGCGCCGAATAGAATGAATATTCACTGCCATCTGGGTTCAGGTGTGTCCAAATGTCTACAAAGTTACTCGTGTCTAGCAAGGGTTATTATAAACGTGTGTCATGTGATCGCACATTCATTCGCATCGACCTACAGTTCTCACTGGTTCGATTCACCATATTTAAGTCACCACCGTGGGTGGTTTTAATGCTCTCCTATCGGCCTGATATGCTTGGATACCTGGGATAAATTCAGGAACGTCTCCAAACTCCCTACTCACATGTCAGCGCAGGAACCGTAAGAGGGAACGTGCTTGTTTTGTTGCGCATAGGTGGAGTTTTATACAGTAAATGATTACTGCTGTCTTATTTTTGCGTCCCAAGGGCAGAATAAGTCTGCGTAACGTTACATTTTACAGACACTCATATAATAGACACACGCTACCCTAACCGTGACACAAGGAAGGTATTGTTGTGGGATAAAGCCGCCATTTTAGCGTCACTGTGCTGTTAATTCAGTTTGGGACAGAACGCTGCTCTGCTGACTCTGAGGGACAGTTAGAGATTGCGATTTTGTGTACTGTGCTTTAGGCAGGCTACTTTACCAACCGCTGTGTACATCTTCCTTTTGCCTTGCAGTGTTTTTTTCACAGCTCTGCAAGGTGTGTGTGTGAGTGCAGGTGACGCGCTGCAGTTTGCTCGGCATACAACGCTGTATGTAGGCATCTGCACATGTCACTCTCACTCTTTTTTTTTTTTTTTCTTTAGTGTAATTCTTGCTGCTCCATTCAATTGAAATTATAGTGTGACGTGCTTCCATCCGTATCCAATACATTGGTTGAAAACACTGTAGAAGGACACAAAAAGCCCTTTCACAGCTAAGAGTTGTGTTCACTGTAGTCTGAGATTTTAATTTATTCAATTTTGATCACGCTCAAGTTACTTCTTCAAGCAATGCTGCTTGTACTCTGCTGAGCGTGTCTTACTGCCTCATCCTTGTCATTTTTCTCGAATTGGTGTACATGTACATCAAAGTAGTCTTCATTTTGATCGAAATCCAAGCAGGTACCCGGACACTCTATGGCTGCTTTTGTACGGTGGACTGGCTCCAACAATTCAATAAGACTTAAGATGCAATCGGGCACCTTGTCAAGGCCCAATCCTCTTCTCCCTCTGATATAATAATAATAATAATCTTTATTTATATAGCGCCAACATATTCCGCAGCGCTTTACACTTTAACAGTTTCAAAACACAAGTCATAGGTAACAACGTTAACAATACAATAATTAAAGCAAAATAAGCCGACCCTGCTCGTGAGAGCTTACAATCTACAATGAGGTGGGGGAGATACAAAGTACAGGTGTGTATATATAATGGTGCATTTCCAATGATGGTCCAGCCATCTTGAGGGAGTGAGGCATGGATGGAGGTAGTGAATGGGCTCCACATACACACTTAAACATAGAACGACTTTGCTTATTGAATGTGATAGGCCACTCTGAACAAATGTGTTTTGAGGGAGCGCCTGAAACCAGGCAAATTGTGGATAGTCATAATTTCTTGTGGTAGAGCATTCCAGAGGATTTGCGCAGCGCGGAGAAGTCTTGGAGTCGGAGTGGGAGGTACGGATTACTGCAGAGGTTAGTCGAAAGTCATTTGCAGAGCGCAGCAGTCGGTTAGGCCGATAGATAGAAATGAGGGAGGAGATGTAGGGGGGTGCTGCACTGTGGAGAGCTTTGTGGGTGAGAACCAGTACTTTGAATTGGATCCTATAATGAATGGGCAGCCAGTGTAAGGACTGGCGAACAGCGGACGCGTCCGAGTACCGATTAGCCAGATGGATGACCCTGGCTGCTGCATTAAGGATGGACTGGAGAGGGGATAGTCGAGTAATGGGGAGGCCAAGTAATAGAGCATTGCAGTAGTCCAGGCGGGAGTGGATCAATGCTACAGTGAGGGTTTTTGTTGTTTCCATGGTGAAAAAGGGCGGATTCTAGAGATGTTCTTTAGGTTAGACGGCAAATATCTAACAAACAGGTCATGCTGGAGAGACTTGCACCTACTGCCACTCAGGTCTTCAGCTCCTTTGTGAGAAACTAATGTTTGTCCAGCCAGTATATCAAATAAAGTTCATGAGAAATGGGAACTGTGGTTGGCTTCACTTTTGGTACTGGTGCTAATACCAAACCTGGTGTGCCATTCAATGGATATTCCTGGCTGGTTGGAGACAAGCTCATTCCCACAGAAAAGTACCAGAAAGCTAAGGAGAATGGTGGCCTCTCTCAACATGAAGGAGTTTGCTCGTTGTCTAGGAGACCGACCACCCCTGCTGTGTACCTTGTCAACGTTGTGTTGAAGCTTGCAAGGATTAAGAGGTTACAGTGGTAAGTCTGGTTTTTTACTAAAGATCCTGCTGTGTATTATAGTTTTTATGTTTAAAAAAAATTTTTATCTTAGGAATGTTAAATAATTTTTTTTTTTTAAATACAATGTATCTTATGAATGTTAAATATTTAATTTTTTTTTGATAAAATAAAATGTATCTTATGAATGTTAAATAACCATTTTTTTTTTTTTTTTTTCAGGTAATTTGATCTACCGTAGCTAGTTGCTGATCGTTGACTCTACACCCCTCTCCCCAGAATGTTACTCGGGTTATGGGAGAAAAATCACCGCTATTCCAGACTGATTTCATGTTAATGTGTCTGGCTCTTACACAGCACACAGCACTTGATGTTAGTTTATCTTTTTCCTAAATTATTTGTTACACTGCCCTTCTCACATTTAATTTGCACTTTTTTTTTAAGCACAAGTTTTTTTACACTTCCTTGTTCTGTAAGTAGGCTTAATGGTTAAATGTTTTATACTAGATGTAAATATGTAACATGTAAATTTTATATTAAGATTTTGAAAATTATTAGGTACACACCATCAGGCTCTTTCGTCCCCTCTCCCTTAGAGTAGCGGTAATATATCGAACCCCAGGCTCGCCCACACAGTTCCTTGACCACTTCTCTGCCTGGCTGCCGCACTTTCATGTCCTCAGAAGTACCAACCCTTATCCTTGGAGACTTCAACATCCCCATTAACAGCCCTACTTCCACACTCAAAACACATTTGTTCAGAGCGGCCTATCACATTCACTAATCAAAGTCATTCTACGTGTAACTGTGTGTGTGTGTAGCCCATTCACTATCTCCATCCATCCCTCACTCCCTGAAAATGGCTGGACCATCATTGTAAATAAACCATTGTATATAAACAACTGTACTTTGTAGCTCCCCCTCCTCATTGTAGATTGTAAGGTCTCACGAACAGGGGCGGCTTATATTGCTTTAATTATTGTATTGTTAACGTTGTCACTTATGACTTGTGTTATGAAACTGTTAAACTGTACAGCGCTGCGGAATCTGTTGGCACTATATAAATAAAGATTATTATTATAGAGGCCCACTCATGTAGTGGTGAAGTGAACGGCGCAAATTGCAAGTTGATTGCAACTGATGCAGCTGATACTCCATTACTGCTGGCTGCTGCTCACACAACCGCTCCAACATATGTAACGTGGAATTCCACCTGGTGGGTACGTCACATATGATGCGATGTTCAGGAAGGCAAAATCTGCGTTGCAGAGCTGCAATGCGCGATCTGGCCATGGTGGAACGTCGCAAGTTAGCGCACTGTAGGCGGACCTTGTGCAGCAGTGCATCAAGATCCGGATAGTCCCTCAAAAAACTCTGGACGACCAAGTTTAGCACATGTGCCAGACATGGTATGTGAGTGACGTTGCCTAGGCCCAGACCTGCCACCAGATTTCGGCCATTGTCACACACTACCAAGCCTGGCTGGAGATTCGCTGGCAAAATACACATGTCGCTCTCTTGCTTTATGGCATTCCAGAGCTCCAGCGCTGTGTGTCTTTGATTCCCATGGAAATTAATTTCAGGACGGCCTGTTGACGTTTGGCCACGTCTGTGCTCATATCGGTCAACAGGCTCGCTGTCTGGGTGTTATGTTTGACACCAATCTCTCCTTCACCTCCCATATACAATCTGTTGCCCGCTATTGCCACCTACACCTAAAGAACATCTCTCCCGAATCCAAGACTTCTCCCGCGCTGCGCCAATACTGTGGAATGCTGTACCCCAAGAAATTAGAACTATCCACAATTTGCATGTTTTGGGGCGCTCACTCTAAACACATTTCTTCATAGCGGCCTATCACATTCACTAATCAAAGTCATTCTATGTGTAAGTGTGTGTGTGTAGCCCATTCACTATCTCCATCCATCCCTCACTCCCTCAAAATGGCTGGGCCATCATTCTAAATACACCATTGTATATAAACACCTGTACTTTGTATCTCCCCCACATATTTGTAAATTGTAAGCTCTCACGAGCATGTGCGGATTATATTGCTTTCATTATTGTATTGGTAACGTTGTTAGTTATGACTTGTGTTCTGAAACTGTTAAACTGTAAAGCGCTGCGTAATCTGTTGGCCTATATAACTAAAGTATTCTTATTAAGCGTTCACGGGTCCATGTGGAGGTAGACCGTGACGGCTCCTGCAACGATGTTTTCTGAGGAAATGGAGAAGGAGGATCAATGTGTACAGACTTGATTCCCGCAATCCTTGTAGTTGCCTGAACACGTACAGCGCCACTCGCAAGATCTGTACCCGGCTCCACAACATTGACCCAATGGGCAGTAAGGGAAAGGTATCGTCCCTGGCCATGGATACTGGTCCACGCAGCGGTGGTCAGGTGGACATTGCTACTGACGGAGTTTAGTAGCGCTGTTTAATTTTAACCTCAACAACATGCTTTTACAGACCAGGGACGGCTTGCCTGCTGAAATAAAATCAGCTGGCACATTGTATTGTGGGACTGCCAATGCCATTAAGTTCGTAAACTTTTCAGCCCTCCCCGCCTGAATGACGGGCATTTAAGGGAAAAGAGTTTTGCTTGCCGCATTCAGAGCCTGTGCTCGTGGTGGTTTGCCGAATTGGGCCAAACACCCGATACGCCAAAACCTGAACCCCCCAATAAAAAAGCCATAAAATCTCGGGAAAGATACCCCAACATAATATTAAACCAGCAGTTTAGGGGGGGTGCAATCGTTATTATGAATAAGACCCAATCTATTGCCGAAATTCATAGAAAATTTGTCAGTTAACCTAAACCAAACAGAAAACTCAATTGTGACCCAAACATTTTACATCTTCAAAAATTTATCGTATCCTGACAAACTCTTTAATTGATCCCCATATAACGTAAGACTATGACATTCCTTAATATTCAATACCCATCACCCCTGTTTTTACACCTCCCAAAAATCAAAAAAAACCATTATCCACCCGCATACCCTAGAGGGTTTAATTCTCCTTTTCTACAGTTTCCCCCAAAGGTTTAACATTGTTGCCTAATTTTCCTAGGTATATATATTCTTCACCCTAGTTATTTATTGTATATTTTGTATATATTATCATTGTCATTGACTGTAAAATTTTTTCATCCTTCCAGCGACTATTTGAAAAGGCCACGCGTTCCCCCCAAAAGGGTCAGTCCAGTAGCCCTCATCCCTATTTTTCTTTTTTCACATCAAGTGTGCAATAAAAAATTTCAAATTTAACCATGAAAATATGCAGTTAAACTTGTGCAGTGATTTCCTTAATGTAAAATCTTCATGTGCCCTTTGAAACTCAAGTAACGGTTTTTCCCGCAAATGTTTTAACATATTTGTGGTATTGAATTTTACTGGACACTTTAACCTCTTTTTATTTTTGATTACACAGCTTCCCTTTGACATAGCAAATATAAACTCCCCGGGGTGTGAAAAAAGGCCACGAGTGCAATTTCCTGGGAGCGTCCGTTTAGACTTTTGGAAGAGAAAAACCGAAAACAGGTGCCAAAAGGAGGTACAGGCAAACAGAGTATGCAGCCTAACTCCCCCTCCAGTTTGTACCGTTGGGGCAATCCCCTTCCTCAGAGCTGCTACCCACCTTCCTGTTCTCACGCATTGTTGGGTCTTGGGACCTTTTATCATCTCCACTAACATTCCAACACCTGCTGCTGTTGGGTGGTCTGGCCACCACCATGTCAACAGAAACTGGCCCCCTGAGTTCATCATCCATCAGATGCTTCTGCGGTGTGCTGACCATCGGCACTGTTCACCCGCTTTCAGATTCAGAGAGACACAGCTTTGCCATCACTGCATACTCCCTCTTCTTCACATTCCAGAATGCTGCTTGGCTGTGCCCCTGTTTTGCAAACCAACAGATTCTGAGAACAGAAGCAGGATCAGCTGGCTCCTGTACAGAACTCTCTGACTGACTGGGCAATTTGGCAGGCGGTGAAAGGGCAGATGGTTGATCAACAGGCTGTGTTCCAGAGGAGGGGAAGAAAAAAATTGAAGTCGATCATTGGACCCTGGGCCCCCAACAACCGCCATTGTTTTCCTGGGAAGTGCTTTAGCACCTCAACCTTGCTCCTGTGTTTTGGGGGTTGAGTAAAAGGCAGCTGTTCCCCTGCTGTGTTTTTACGACAAAAAGTCATGCCGCCTCCACCCTGTTCCTCTCATCCCTGGGGCTCCAAACCCCCCAGTTGTTTTCTCGGAAGTAATTGGCATGGGTACTGAAAATCATTTCCCACCCTGGTTACCACACCAGCTGTTTTTTCCTTGGCAGTTCAATGTAAATTAGCCTCAAAAATAAGTTGTTTCCCTTTTATTTGCAATTCCGTTTAAACCGACTCTATGGTGCCTGCAGTTTGGTGATTCCTATGGTGTGGGTGTGGGATATGTAAATAAAGGCTCTTTCCGTTGTGAAAATAACCAAGCACCCACTGTAGGACTGTTGGATTTGGTAATGCAGACGGCTTGCGGCCTTCAACTTACTTTTTATGGGTGCCTTTATGGTACCCGTTCCGATTCCCTACCGCAGCTGGTCCTCCACTTGCCTTTGGCCTAGGTGCCTCCATCTCGGTATCCGGAAATTCCGCAATGTTGTTGTCCTTGGTAGTGCTTTGGGGCAAAGGTACCCCCCTGCTTGTAACCGTGTCCCATAACGTCAGCCCGATCCTCGGTTGTGCCTTGGCTCTTTCCTTCTGTGCCCTCCGGGTTCCAGACAAATACTGGTCCTGTTACTTGCTTGGCTTTTTGTACCTTCTGTACCCGTCCGGGGTTCCAGTACCGCAACTGGTTCCCGCAGTGCCTTTGGCCCAGGTGCCTCCATTCGGTACCGAGTTCCGGCAACGTCGTGGTCCTTGGTGGCTTTGGAGCCACAGGTACCTCCTGCTTAGGAACCATGTCCCCTAACGTCACTGGTCCTCGGTTTTGCCATTGGCTCTTTTCCTTTTTGCTGCCCCCCCCGGGTTTTTAGCCAAAAGTTTAGCTGGTCCCCGTTATTCATTTGGGGTCTTGTACCTTCTGCTACCCGTCCGGGGTTCCAGTAAACCGTCAAAATGGTTTCCGCAGTTTCCTTTGGCCCAGGTGCCTCCTTGTATCCGAGTTCCAGCAACGTTTGTGGTCCCTTGGTTAGTGCTTTGGAGACAGGTTTCTGCTTAGTAAACGTGTCCCAGTAACTTTCACTGGTACAAGGTTGTGCTACAAATACAAGAACAGAACAAGAGACACAAGAAACAATAAGCAGAAGATTAAAAGGCAGAAGAACAGAATATAAGACCAAAATGAAGAGCAAATATATGCTTAAATTATAAGCAGAAGAAGAAAACTAACCCAGTTATGGGGGTGAGTCGTTCCCCTCGTGGTGCCCCTGGTAAATGCCTATGTGCAGGAAACTGAACACGGACAATATTTTGGGAATTTAAATCTTTTGGGCAGCAAAACGGAACGATGAAAAAATCATACTTTTACAGATTAAAGTACAGGAACTATGTCACAAAAAGAATATGATGAAGGATGAAGGACTATAATATAAGAAGAAAATAGTTTAAAAAGAACAATATGAGTAAGTTAACAAAAAATGAAAAGCAAAAAGTTTTAGAAGAAGATAAAGAAGGTAAAAATTGAAGAATAATTTGATGACAAAGATGATGCTGCTGAAAATTATGAAGGAGAAAAGTGTCAAAAGTTAAAAAGGTGAAGAGCTTTGGAGTTGTGAAAATACTATTTGCCAAAATAGAAAAAAGGTTAAACAACATTGTCAATTCTTCGTCAATCCGAACGTATTTCCTAAAAAAAAAAAAAATTAATGCTATTCCATTGGATTGGGTTAAACATCTAGCCTTTAATGTCTCCCAACCTCCCCCAATACATCGTACATTACCCCTTTGTTGTTTTCCTTTCATTACAATTAACCTACAAGCAGAAGGGGGTTTTTTTTAATTCGAATTTTGTTCCCTTGACTTACATTGTATTTCCGGTATCGGTATCGGTATCGCCGATATTTTTTGTGTATCGGGATACCATTCGATTCCGATACTTTTGGATATCGGAAAGTTCGCTCAACTAATCAGGCTAATTGGTTATTTTGGTTTCTCCGATCTCTAGCCAAAAACCCCAACTTTTCCTTTAAAAGCAAATCAGTCACCTTCTTACAAATATTTTTAATGGGGAGGTTGAAAATATTTTCATGGGCAGTAATTTTGTTTAGTTTCCCGTTATTTTAAATTTCGCTAACAAAATTTTTACATATTAATTGTCAGCAAGAGACATTAAAATTAGCCATGCAAACTGCCATTCATTAGGGCTATTTCCACAGTCACAGAATTGTGTGTGGCCTCCTGCTCGGTTTTATCAGCTCTACAAAAGAAATCAATCAATCTTGAACAGTTCTATGAAAATCTTGATGGAATTGCCTTTTCCAATACACGCTTGGCTAGAAAGTGTTGAACTGTACATAGCGCCCCTTTCAAATCCTTGGGGATTTACAAGAAGCCCTTTTCGTAGGTAATTCAGTACTACAGATTCGCAGTCAATGTATGTGCTTAGATACAAATATTTTACGAAAAAAAAAATTTGAATAGGCGTGCTTCATAATAATAACCTTCAAATATTAGTAATGTTTCACCCAAAAAAACCCCTTAAAGGTTTTTATTGCAATTCCATACCTAACCACGGAGTGCTTTCAGGAAAATATTCCCTGAGCAACCCAGTCATAAATCTGTTATTCGGCCTCAATAGATCCACTGAAACGCCCTTTCTAATGAGTGTAAATGGAGAATTTATTGCTGAATGTTACCTGATCCTGTTGGTTGCAGTAACCATAAAGAAAACCCAAGTAAAACAGATATCATATATGTGGCAAGTGCAGGTCCTCTTTAATCTTAAAGGGGTATTCCCGTTTTCCCAAATTCTTTTCCAATATTTTAGTAGGTGTAATTAATAATAGCAAATACCCCGTTAGAAATTTTAATATAGTTTTCGATTCGATATGTTGCTCCCCCCCATGTGCAGGGGCTTGTTTGTACTTAGGTACCCTGGTTATGCCCTAACAGATAACTGTCACTATTGAATGGTCGTAACCTGGAACCTAGGTCTTCAATGCTCTGCCCCATGGAGTAAGCAACACAGTGAATCTGAGAAGTTAATATGTTTTTAATTGGGGCATTGCATTTGCTAATATTATTATTTTATTATATTTTTTATTATTTTAATAATCCTACTACATATTGGGAAGGATTTGGAGATGGGAATCCCATTCAACACTATTAGGATTATTTGTTTTTTAATCTTCTACTTACCTAGGTTAAGCTGCTAAACATTTTAGATATTGATGACCAAAAAGCTTCAGCCAACAGCTATAAACTTACAGTTGCAAAGAATGTATGGTTATCATTAAAAAGGTGAATAAGTCAATCCATCATTTATTTGGGAAACATTCTAGTTAGACAGACAAAGGGGATGGCCTACATGTCTAGTGTGGGAGCAAGTGAAGTGGTTTGGGTCCAGGCATTGGGAATTGATGGAGTAAGATCAGTTCATAGTGAGGGGATAGTAGAGATTGTGGGTGAGTAGGTTTTAATGGGATTGGTCGCCATTGTTTTTAACTTTCACTGGAACATTATGATAGCAAGGATCCTTGGGTTTGGTTAGAAACAAAGATATTTGAGATTGGAGGAGAGAACCAAATTGGTTTGGACTCCATTGCGTTTGTATTGCGGTAGTGGGTTACTCTTAGGCCCAAAGTGTAACAGACAAGGATCAATCGGCAGACGGCGCCTCTTCTCCCAACTTTACTAACACAAGGCAAAATGAAAAAAAAATTTTTGTCTCCTGCAAACAAAAGGGTGTTGAAATTCTAACTGTAAAATCGTTCTCCCCAACATTATCTATGGGGGAGTAGGTTCCCCATAACCAAAAAAGCAGGCCCCTCCGCCAAAAATTGGTGATTTTGTCCAAATTTCCCTTTTTTGTGTGGGGGGGCCCTTTTCGCTTTTTAGTTGTTTTTGGGAGACCCCCTTTGTAGGGGGTCGGGAGGGGCCCCGGGGACCCAAAATCTTTATCA
>JARQOD010000001.1:422941541-423089737 GCA_033576555.1 Oophaga sylvatica | reverse complement strand
TGTCTTACTCTGGCTCAAGTGGGTGGGAGGGAGGATATGGAGATGCTGCTGCCGCCGCTGCTGCTGCTGACCCCGCCGCTTCTTCGGCCAATGCCGCCATTGCGGCAGCTGTTTGACGGTCTCTGCTGTGGAAGAAAGAAACAAAAAGGGACAGTGAATATATTTCTATATTCCTTGTCCCTGGCTGAAAGAGAAAAACAAACATGTAATTTTTTCGGGAAATGGGGTATGTAATATTTACTTTCTGCTGGCTTCCCTCCTAGCCCGCCTCTCCTCCTCTCTTCTTTCTGCCGCCTCCGCCGCCGCCTGTTGTTGACGTCTTCTGCTGTTGAGTAAAAAGGGACTGTGAATTTACTATTCCTTGTCCATGGCTGAAAGAAAAACAAACATGTAATTTAGAGCAAAATGGGGATGTCATAGTTACTTTCTGCTGGCTATCCTCCGAGCTTGGAGGTCCTCTCCTCCCCTCTTCGATTTGGCCTGCATCGGCCGCCGCTGCCTGTCGTTGATGTCTTCTGCTGTTGAGTAAGGACACAAAAAGGGACAGTGAATATATGTGGATTCCTTGTCCCTGGCTGAAAGAGAAAAACAAACATGTAATTTTTAGGGAAATGGGGGATGTCATATTTACTTTCTACTGGCTTCCCTCCTAGCATCCAGGATGTCCTGCGCCCTTTCTGCTGCAGCATCAATTCTTCTGCTGTGGAATAAACAGACAAAAAGGAACTGTGTTTATATGTATTGATTGTCCCTGTTTTAAACTATAAGATTCAAACATGGACAGTATTGAGCTTTATGTTTTACGGAACACAACATCCCGTCATTAATTGTAGCCATAAACAGTACCAGGGGGAAACACTATCCCTGGCAAAAAAAAAAAAAACACGATACAGTACCAGAGGGAACCACCCGATCACCAAAAAAAAAAAAATTTGAAAAAAAAACAAAACATTGGGATAGAAAAACTGGCACATTTCAGATAGCAGCATGAGGAGCAAAACCATGACAGGCCATAAAAAACAATTAAAAAATAAAACACTACATCAACATTATGATACAAAAAACATGCACATTTCAGATAGCAGCATGAGGAGAAAAACCGTCACAGGACAAAAAAAAATATTGAAAAAATAAAACACTACATGAACATTATGATACAAAAAACATGCACATTTCAGATAGCAGCATGAGGAGAAAAACCGTCACAGGCCAAAAAAAAATATTGAAAAAATAAAACACTACATCAACATTATGATACAAAAAACATGCACATTTCAGATAGCAGCATGAGGAGAAAAACCGTCACAGGACAAAAAAAAATATTGAAAAAAATAAAACACTACATCAACATTATGATACAAAAAACATGCACATTTCATATTGTCGCAGGGAGACCAATCACATCACAGCAAAAACATTTAAAAAAAAAAAATACATAGATTAGTGTTGAGCGATACTGCTCGATATCTAAAAATATCGGATCGGAATGGTATCGCCGATATCACTAAAATATCGGCGATACCCGATACCGATACCGGAAGTCCCATGTAAGTCTATGGGAACCAAATATCGACATTAAACAAAACCCATTCTTGCCTTGTTGGTTAATTGTGCTTGAAGGAAAACAACAAAGAGTAATGTAGAATGTATTGGGGGAGGTTGATGAGACAATAAAGGCATACATGTTTAACCCAATGCATTGGAATAGCATTAATATATTTTTTTTGGAAATACGTTTGGATTGACGAACAAATTGACAATGTTGTTAACCTTTTTTCTATTTTGGCAAATATGTATGTTTCACAACTTCCATGCTCTTCACCTTTTTAACTTTTGACACACTTTCTCCTTCATAATCTTCAGCAGCATCATCTTTCTCATCAAATTATTCTTCATCTTCACCTTCTTAATCTTCTTCTTAAACTTCTTGCTATTCATGTTTTTGTTTACATTACTCATATTGTTATTATTAAACTATTAATCTTCTTCATATTCAAATTCTTCATCTTCTTCCTCTTCATCTTCTTCATCATATTCTTATTTGTGACAGAGATTCCTGTACTTGTAATCTGTAAAAGTATGAATTTTTCATTCTTCCGTTCTTGCTGTCACAAAAGATTTAAATTACAACAGTATTTGTCCGTGTTCAGTTTAGCCTGCAGCAGCAGGCATTTTCCAGGGTCACCACCAGGAGGAACGGACTCACCCCCATACACTGCTTAGACTTCTTCTGCTTAGAATTTAGAGCATATATTTTGCTCTTCATTTTGGTCTTATACTTCATGTTCTTCTGCTTTTTGATCATCTGCTTATTGTTCTTCTGTCTCTTGTTCTGTATCTTGTAGTTTGTCTTAACCTTCTTTGTCCTGTTGGTGATCTTCTTCTGGGTAATCTTTTATTTTTTCTTTGTGATGGTGTTCAGGCTGGTTGGCTTCATGCTCGTCGTCCTTGTTGTCGTCATCTTCTTCTGGGTGGTCTTTAAGGTCGTCTAATTTCCGAGAACCAGCTGACGTTACTGGAACCCGGACGGGTATCAGATGGAGCAAGAGACAATGGAAGTAACGAGGACCAGCTGACTGTGCTGGAATCCGGAGGGGCAGCAGAAGGAAAAGAGGCAATGTCACAACCGAGTACCAGCTGACGTTACTGTGACACGGTTACTAAGCAGGAGGTACCTGTGCTCCAAAGCACTACCAAGGACCAGCAGACGTTGGTGGAACTCGGATACGGAGATGGAGGCACCTAGGCCAAAGGCACTAGGGAGAACCAGTTGACGGTACTGGACCCCGGACGGGTAGCAGAAGGAAAAAAAGCAATGTCACAACCGAGTACCAGCTGACGTTACTGTGACACGGTTACTAAGCAGGAGGTACCTGTGCTCCAAAGCACTACCAAGGACCAGCAGACGTTGGTGGAACTCGGATACGGAGATGGAGGCACCTAGGCCAAAGGCACTGGGGAGAGCCAGTTGACGGTACTGGACCCCGGACGGGTAGCAGAAGGAAAAGAGGCAATGTCACAACCAAGTACCAGCTGACGTTACTGTGACACGGTTACTAAGCAGCAGGTATCTGTGCTCCAAAGCACTACCAAGGACCAGCAGACGTTGGTGGAACTCGGATACGGAGATGGAGGCACCTAGGCCAATGGCACTGGGGAGAACCAGTTGACGGTACTGGACCCCGGACGGGTAGCAGAAGGAAAAGAGGCAATGTCACAACCGAGTACCAGCTGACGTTACTGTGACACGGTTACTAAGCAGGAGGTACCTGTGCTCCAAAGCACTACCAAGGACCAGCAGACGTTGGTGGAACTCGGATACGGAGATGGAGGCACCTAGGCCAAAGGCACTGGGAGAACCAGTTGACGGTACTGGACCCCGGACGGGTAGCAGAAGGAAAAGAGGCAATGTCACAACCGAGTACCAGCTGACGTTACTGTGACACGGTTACTAAGCAGGAGGTACCTGTGCTCCAAAGCACTACCAAGGACCAGCAGACGTTGGTGGAACTCGGATACGGAGATGGTGGCACCTAGGCCAAAGGCACTGGGGAGAACCAGTTGACGGTACTGGACCCCGGACGGGTAGCAGAAGGAAAAGAGGCAATGTCACAACCGAGTACCAGCTGACGTTACTGTGACACGGTTACTAAGCAGGAGGTACCTGTGCTCCAAAGCACTACCAAGGACCAGCAGACGTTGGTGGAACTCGGATACGGAGATGGAGGCACCTAGGCCAAAGGCACTGGGGAGAACCAGTTGACGGTACTGGACCCCGGACGGGTAGCAGAACGCACCCATGAAAATGTAAGTTGACAGGACGCAAGCCGTCCGCAGTTACCGAATCACACAGTCCTACAGTGGGTGCTTGTCCTATTGTCACAATGGAAACAGCCTTTATTTACATATCCCACAGCACACATAGGAATCACCTAAACTGCAGGCACCATAGAGTCGGCTAACCCGAATGCAACACGACAGCACAACTTATTGGAGGATAATTGACGTTCACACTGCCAGGAAACAGCTGTCGTGCTGTAACCAGGCTGGCCAGGAGTCAGTACCCCTGCCAATTACTTACGAGCAACAAATGGCGGTGTTGTAGCCCAGGGAGTAGAGTTCAGGTGGTAGAAAGATGAACATAACAGGAGACATGGAAAACGTTGCCAAACAGTTATTTAATCTGAAAACGGACAGGCAAATTCAGGTGAGATCCATGCCTTGTTCATTTTCAGAAAGTAACCCGGGTCTACATTCTCTGAGGATAGTCGCATGCGACGGTCTGTTACTACACCACCTGCAGCACTAAAGACGCGCTCAGATAATACACTGGCAGCAGGGCAAGCCAGCACCTCCAATGCATACTGGCTAAGCTCTGGCCATGTATCCAACTTAGAGACCCAAAATTTGAAAGGGGAAGAGGCATCTTAGAGGGAAAGCCAAGTAGTCTGTCACCATCTTACGGAAACGTTTCTTCCTGGTGACTGGAGCCGTCTCGGATGGTGTAGACCTTGCTGGCGCTGTCACAAAACTTCGCCACATTTGTAACATACAGCTCTTGCCCTGTGCAGAGGCGCTGCTTGTGCTCCCTCTTGTTGTAGAGGTGTCTACACTGCCTCGACGCACAGAGCTGCTTTGTAAAGCAGTAGCAGCAGCAGCTCTCTCGGCTGGAATGTACAACAGTATGGATTGCACCAGGGTGTCTTGGTACTCCTGCATTTTACGGTCCCGGTTCACCGGTGTGATGAGGGTTTGTAAGTTGTCCCGGTAGCGAGGGTCTAGGAGGGTGTACACCCAATAATCTGACGTGGTGAGAATGTGGGCGATGCGGCGGTCGTTTCTCAGGCACTGAAGCATGAAATCAACCATGTGCTGCAGACTCCCAACTGGCCAACAAAGGCTGTCCTCTGGAAGAGGCGTCATCTCTGCCTCCTCTGCATCACCCCACCCTCGCTCTACATACTGACTAGAGCGTTGTGTACCTCCCTCTGTAGGGATTTCTTCCTCCTCCATTGACTCCTCCTCCTCCTCATCCTCCTCACAAAGTGAGCCCTGCCCAGCCCTTTGTGAGGAACCACGTTGCGCTGACTGTCCTGAAGGTAATTGAATTTGTGACTCCTCATCCTCCACCTCTTCCAAAACCTCTTCCTTTAGTGCTTTCAGTGATTTCTGAAGCAGGCAGATAAGGGGGACAGTCATGCTGACTAGTGCATCATCTGCACTCGCCATCCGCGTTGAGACATCAAACGCACGCAAAACGTCGCAGATGTCCTTCATAGAGGCCCACTCAGTAGTGGTGAAGTGTGAACGGCGCAAATTGCGAGTTGAGTGCGCCTGTTGCAGCTGATACTCCATTACTGCTGGCTGCTGCTCACACAACCGCTCCAACATATGTAACGTGGAATTCCACCTGGTGGGTACGTCACATATGATGCGATGTTCAGGAAGGCGAAATCTGACTTGCAGAGCTGCAATGCGCGATCTGGCCATGCTGGAACGTCGCAAGTGAGCGCACTCTAGGCGGACCTTGTGCAGCAGTGCATCAAGATCCGGATAGTCCCTCAAAAAACTCTGCACGACCAAGTTGAGCACATGTGCCAGACATGGTATGTGAGTGAGGTTGCCAAGGCCCAGAGCTGCCACCAGATTTCGGCCATTATCACACACTACCAAGCCTGGCTGGAGATTAGCTGACAAAAACCACACGTCGCTCTCCTGCTTGATGGCATCCCAGAGCTCCTGCGCTGTGTGGCTTTGATTCCCCATGGAAATTAATTTCAGGACGGCCTGTTGACGTTTGGCCACGGCTGTGCTCATATCGGTCGCAACAGGTAAGCGTTCACGGGTCCATGTGGAGGTATACCGTGACGGCTCGTGCAGCGATGATTCTGAGGAACTGGAGTAGGAGGAGGAATCAATGTGTACAGACTGGATTCCTGCAATCCATGGAGTTGGCAGAACACGTACAGCGCCACTGGCAAGATCTGTACCCGGCTCCACAACATTGACCCAATGGGCAGTGAGGGAAAGGTATCGTCCCTGGCCATGGGTACTGGTCCACGCATCGGTGGTCAGGTGGACCCTGCTACTGACGGCGTTTAGTAGCGCATGTTTAATGTTTCCCTCAACATGTTTTTGCAGAGCAGGGACGGCTTGCCTGCTGAAATAAAATCGGCTTGGCACATTATATTGTGGGACTGCCAATGCCATTAAGTTCCTGAAACTGTCAGTCTCCACCAGCCTGAATGACAGCATTTCAAGGGACAGGAGTTTTGCAATGCCAGCATTCAGAGCCTGTGCTCATGGATGGTTTGCCAAGTATGGCCGTCTTTTATCCCATGCCTGTGGTACCGATGGCTGTTTTGTGGTCTGGGAGTGTGACGATGACTGTGAACTTGCTGCTGTGGGTGGAATAACAGTTTGTCTATGGACAACAGTGACCGAGGTTCTTCCATGGAGATCCTGTGAGGAAGCCGAACCAGGTGTGTGTGAGCTGGAGGTAGAGGCTCCAACACGACCTGAAGATGTAGGTGCTGCTGTAGGTTGGCCTACATCTCCAGTGTGTCTTTGTAACTCAGCTACGTGCTTTGTCCGTACATGTTTCCACATATTTGTGGTATTCAGGTTACTGATATTTTTACCTCTATTAACTTTTTGCTTACACAGCTTGCATTGAACATAGCAAATATCATCTACAAGTCTGTCAAAAAAGGACCACGCAGTGCAAGTCATGGGAGCGCCAATTTTGACATTTGTAAGAGAACTGCTCCCAACACGTGCCAAACTGGAGGCTACAGGCAAGCGAGTCTGCAGCCTACCTCTCCCTCCTCTTTGTACCGTTGGGCCAATCTCTTCCTCAGAGCTGCTCCCACCACCTTCCTGTTGCTCACGCCATGTTGGGTCTCGGACTTCATCATCTCCACTACCCTCTTCCAACACCTGCTGCTGTTGGATGGTCTGGGCAGCACCATGCTCCACAAAACCTGGCACCTGAGTCTCATCATCATCATGAGATGCGTTCTGTGGTGTGCTGTCCATCGGCACTGGCTCACCCGCCTCTTCAGATTGAGAGAGACACAGCTGTTGCGCATCACTGCATACTCCCTCTTCTTCAAATTGCAGAATGCTGCTTGCCTGTGCCTGTGTTTGCGAGCCAACAGATTCTGAGAACAGAAACAGAGACTCAGCTGGCTCCTGTACAGAACTCTCTGACTGCCTGGCCAATTTGACAGGCGGTGAACAGACAGATGGTTGCTCAACAGTGTTGTGTTCCTGAGAGGAGGTGGAAGGAATTGAAGTCGATGCATTGGCTGCCATCCAACCAACAACGGCTTCAATTTGTTCTTCCCGCAGCAGGGGGCACGCCGAGCTCCTACCAAAGTGCGCATAAAGGAACGCTCACGGGGATAAATGGTGGATGCTGTGTCACTGAGGGCGGCAGCAGCCACAGAATCCCCACGTCCTCTCCCTGCTGAAACTCCACGCTACGACCACGTGCCTTACTCACTGACTTCTTCATCTTGGTAGATTGATAAAGAAAGTCAGAAAAGTTATAAGGCCTAAGTGTGGTTATTACGCAGAGACTGAAGTGAACACTGAAACACAACTGTTCACAATCTGTGAAAGGCTACTCCTTTGTCTACTTCTATAGTGTTTGCAACCAATGTATTGGATACGGATGGAAGCGCGTCACACTAATAGATTATATTTATTTTAAATGGAATGGAGCAGAACCAATTGGAGAGAAATGAAAAGGATGAGGCACTGAGACACGCTCAGCAGAGTACAAGCAGCAGTGCTTGAACAAGTAACTGGAGCGTGATGTGCACTCAAAAAATAAAAAACACAGACTGAAGTGAACACTGAAACACAACTGTTCACAATCTGTGAAAGGCTACTCCTTTGTCTACTTCTATAGTGTTTGCAACCAATGTATTGGATACGGATGGAAGCGCGTCACACTAATAGATTATATTTATTTTAAATGGAATGGAGCAGAACCAATTGGAGAGAAATGAAAAGGATGAGGCACTGAGACACACTCAGCAGAGTACAAGCAGCAGTGCTTGAACAAGTAACTGGAGCGTGATGTGCACTCAAAAAATAAAAAACACAGACTGAAGTGAACACTGAAACACAACTGTTCACAATCTGTGAAAGGCTACTCCTTTGTCTACTTCTATAGTGTTTGCAACCAATGTATTGGATACGGATGGAAGCGCGTCACACTAATAGATTATATTTATTTTAAATGGAATGGAGCAGAACCAATTGGAGAGAAATGAAAAGGATGAGGCACTGAGACACGCTCAGCAGAGTACAAGCAGCAGTGCTTGAACAAGTAACTGGAGCGTGATGTGCACTCAAAAAATAAAAACACAGACTGAAGTGAACACTGAAACACAACTGTTCACAATCTGTGAAAGGCTACTCCTTTGTCTACTTCTATAGTGTTTGCAACCAATGTATTGGATACGGATGGAAGCGCGTCACACTAATAGATTATATTTATTTTAAATGGAATGGAGCAGAACCAATTGGAGAGAAATGAAAAGGATGAGGCACTGAGACACGCTCAGCAGAGTACAAGCAGCAGTGCTTGAACAAGTAACTGGAGCGTGATGTGCACTCAAAAAATAAAAAACACAGACTGAAGTGAACACTGAAACACAACTGTTCACAATCTGTGAAAGGCTACTCCTTTGTCTACTTCTATAGTGTTTGCAACCAATGTATTGGATACGGATGGAAGCGCGTCACACTAAAATTTAAATTGCATGGAGCAGCAAGAATTACACTGAAGAAAAAAAAAAGAGTCTGTGAGTGAGACGTGCAGATGCCTACAGACAGCGTTGCATGCAGAGCAAACTGCAGCGTCACCTGCACTCACACACACCTTGCAGAGCTGTTAAAACAACACTGCAGGCAAAAGGAAGCTTTACACAGCGGTTGGTGCTAGCCTGCCTAAAGCACACTACACTAAATCGCAATCTCTAACTGTCCCTCAGAGTCAGCACAGCAGCGTTCTGTCCCTAACTGAATTCACAGCACAGTGACGCTAAAATGGCGGCAGCGCCTTTTATAGTGCATTCTGACATCATTTCAGCATCCAATCACAGCCATGCCATTAGTTAACATGACCGCAGCAGTACAGGATGTGCCCACACTTCTTAGGATTCCTCATTGGCTGACTAAAATCACATTACCTCTCAAAGAATTATGGGAACCTCCGATTCCGGTATACGATATATGGAAAATATCGAAACAAAGTATCGAAGGGCCGATAGAGCTAATATCGGCCGATATCCGATACTTGCGGTATCGTGTCGCTCAACACTAACATAGATCAACATTATGATATAAAAACATGCACATTTCAGATAGTAGCAGGACAAGCAACCACATCACAGGCCAAAAAAAAAATTTAAAAAATAAAACACCACATCAACATTATTATACAAAAAACATGCACATTTCAGATAGCAGCATGAGGAGAAAAACCGTCACAGGCCAAAAAAAAAATAGAAAAAATAAAACACTATATCAACATTATGCTACACAAAAAATGCACATTTCATATTGTCGCAGGGAGACCAACCACATCACAGGCAAAAAAACAGTATCAGTAGATCCACATTATCAATGAAACACATTCACTACAGTAGCAGAGGATACACAATATAACTTCCCAAACATGCGTATTTGAAACACTACCAGGGGGACCCACCCCATCATCGTAAATTACATTTCGTACAGTACCAGGGGAACCAACCCCAACACAGAAAAAACATGAATTTAAAAATGTACCAGGGTGCCAAAAAAATGCAGTAGCTCACACAGCATTGGTGACATATGCATTGTAAAATTTGGGGTGGTGGGGGTCTCATATTTACCGTCTGTTGTCCTGGCGCTCCATGCTGCTGGCTGCGGATCCTGGTGGTGGTGGCTGCGTCTCCTGGCTGCGTCTCTCTGGATGCGTCTCTCTGGATGCGGCTCTCTGGATGCGGCTCTCTGGATGTGTCTCTCTGGATGCTTCTCTCTGGATGCGTCTCTCTGGATGTGTCTCTCTGGATGCGTCTCTCTGGATGCGTCTCTCTTGCTCTCTCATGTGCATGCGTCTGATGTCCTACTGCATGCTTTTTTATATGTTTGCTGTGGGCTGGTATATGTTTGCTGTGGGCTGGTATCTCAATTAAAAAACTGGATCCGGCCACCGGATCCGGCTCTTGCCGGATCCGCCGCATTGCGGCGTCCATAGACTTTCATTGTAACAAAAGCCGGAAGCGCCGGATCCGGCGCTTCCGGCTTTTTCGCCGCAGACAAAAAACGTGACATGCAACGTTTTTGCCAGACGCCGGACGGCGACCAGACACAGCATCCGGCAAAAACCGGACGCGCCGCAGGGACATGCGGCGCCATCCGGCACTAATGTTAGTCAATGGAAAAAAAAAACGCATCCGGCATTACATTTCGCCGGATGCGGTTGGACAAAAAAATGCCGGAGGGCGCCGGAGGGCGCCGTCAGGCGCAAAACGGATGTGTGAAAGAGGCCTTACTGTCAGGGTTCTTCAGTGCTCAATCCTAGGCCCCCTCCTTTTATCTCTATACACAGCCCCCATTTGGACAAACAATCAGTAGATTTGGATTCCAGTATCATCTCTATGTTGACAACACCCAATTATACACTTCATCCTCTGACATCACTCCCACCCTAAGGGCTCATACTCACTGGTGCCGAAAACGGATGATATTCAGCCGAAAAAAAATCGGATTCAAATCTGACCAATGTTATTCAATAGGTGAGTTCTCATTTGCGATTTTTTTCTCATCAGAAATTGGTGTGAGAAAAAAATCGCAGCATGCTGCGATTTGATGCGATTTTGGCATGATAATCGCCAATGCAAGTCAATGGGTGCGAGAAATCATCGCACAGCACTCGCACCATGCGAGTGCTGTCCGATTTATATGCACCAGTCTCCTTTGAAAAGCCGGCAATTCATCCCCGGCTACTGTAAAATCACACTGACAGCTCACAAAACACTAGATACATACACATAGAATACATATATATATATATATATATATAATATAACATGTCATTGTGACACATACATTATGTGAGACAGTGAAGGAATATGTGTCGAATGGGGTGTACATTTCACCTAGGTACTGTGCTGTATGGTATAAGGGAAATGTGTGACTTTGTAAACCTAGTGGTAGAGAAAGGTCACTACACCTTACATTCATTACACACTTGCAGCTCAGGCCTGAAACTACTCAGGTGTTAATTAGGAGACCAGAAGTAGGTGTCTGCGAACACAGTCAGAGAGCTCGCTTCGTCTGGACACAGGAGGGGTCCAGGCACAGAAGGTGTCTCCAGGAGTTTGAGCTATCTCAGTCTGGGTGCTCGATGTACCCGGACACAGGAGTAGTCTCTGTGAGAATCCATGCGGATAGCTGCTGAATAGGAGGGGAGCTCTCTCAAGTCTGGACGTTGAAGGTGCCTTCAGACACAAGGAGGAGACTCTGTGAACCTCCATGCTGGTAAATGCTGGTAAATGCTGGTAAATGCTGAACATATGTGTTGTTTTGGCCCTGGCTGTTAGAGTCGGGACCGGATAGATAGGGAAATCTATCTAAGTGTAATTAGTGGCTAGACAAGCCTAGGTCTTATGTTTATGATTTGTTTTTATCTGTTTGCTGTGGACTTTAATAAAGCTGGTTGCGGCCAGTTTTCACCAGAACTGCTGTCTGAATGAACTGTTTCTGTGCCACTTCGTCTACCCGGACGGCGATCTCAGAGCTATATCCCCTGAAAAGCTTACAATTGGCGGAGAATGCTGGGGCAGCACAGTGGCTGATACAATTGGTGCTGGAATGTGTGTGCAGCACAGTGGCTGATACAATTGGTGCTGGAATGTGCGTGCAGCACAGTGGCTTAGAGACAGCAATAAAGGTGAAGTCTGTTGAAGCAGCAGCAGAGAAAAAAAAAAAAGTGTGTCAGCAAAAACGTCTGATTGGAGCAGTCTTAAAGAGACAGTAGCCCTAATAGAGTTTGCAAAAGAAAAAAAAAAAAAAAAGTGTGTCTGCACAGCAAAGCTGAACTTGTTGTGGAAAAGACTGTGGAGTGTGCAGCAGCAAAGAGAAACGTCTATTGGAGCAGTCTTAAAGAGACGGTGGCCCTAATAGAGTTTGCAGAGAAAAAAAAAAAAAAGTGTCTGCACAGCAAAGCTGAATTTTCTGTGGAAAAGACTGTGGAGTGTGTATGTCTTGAGTGAAGACTGCCGTTGTTGAGACAGAGAAGTCTGACAGCATGGATGACAGCATGGAGGCGCTGTTTGAACAAATGGCGCAAGTTAATGTGCAACATAAGACTGCCGTGGTTGAGACAGATAAGTCCGGCAGTATGGAGGAGCTCATTGAGTACCTGGTACAGGCCCAGCAGAGCATGCAACTGCAGTACCAGCAGCAGCAGCAGGAGAATAACCGGTTGTTGGAGCAGATTGCAGCTCTCAGCACCTCATCCCAGAGTAATGTTGTGAAGGCACCTGCCTTGTCCGCTGTAAAGAAGGCGGTAAGACGGTCCCTGAAAAGATGACACCTCATGATGATGTGGAGGTATATCTAACTAGGTTTGAGGGACTGGCAGAGAAGGAGAATCTGCCCCTATCTGAATGGGCCATGATGGTCGCACCCTATTTGATTGGAGAACCCCAAAGGGCCTATGCTGACCTGAGCGAGCAGGACAGCCAAGACTATGCCAAGCTGAAAGCGGAGATTCTTACCCGGCTGGGTGTTACGGTGACAGCCGTGCCAGGGGAGTTCATGACTGGAGATGCAGTTGGGAGTCTGCAGTCAGCAAACTTGATTATGGAGTTGAAAAGGTGATAGTGAACCGCTACACTCGAGCATGTCCTCCTGAGGTACAGCCAGAGGTCGGACAAGGAGACCACCAGGACGCCAATCGTCTGGTCAGCCTGATGGAGAAGGCCTTCACCAGCAAAGACTGTCTCCGTGACCAGCCGTCTGAGAGGTCGTCTGTTGTGAATGGGTTTGAGATGAGTTCTGAGCAGAGGCTCCCTCTGGTGGTTACAAGCGGTGCTAGTGAAGATTGTGAGGACTGGGAATCAGGTGTTACTGACTGGTCTTATATAAGGGAGTCATTTTCCCATCAGGGTTGCCGGTGATCAATTGTTCTGGTCTGAATCCTTCTTTCCAGTCTCCCTTGTAGCCTGCTGTGTCGTGTCTGCATCTCCTGCTATCAGATAAGACATTTTCTTCTTTTGTGTTTTTGCTATATTTTTGCATTTTGTCCTGCACTTCTGTGGGGGCCTTCAGGGTCCCCTCCGGGGGCTTTTGCCCTCTCAGTTTGGTTCAGCCACTGAGTTTTGTACTTTTGCTTTTTCCAGTTTTTTCAGTGGCTGCTGTTTTGATTTTGTTACACCAGAGAACTAATTTAGGTGGTAGAGGTCGTGTGATCTCAGGTGATTTTGAAATTAGTAGAGTTGGTGCTTTTCAGGGTTTTCTGGGATTGCAGTAAGTACCCTTCCTATCCTTTTCTATTTAGATAGTTTGGGCCCCAGCGTTTGCTCATACTATTTTCTTTCTGTGTCAGTATTTCCTCTTGTCTAACCACCATTACATGTTTGGGGGCTTTCTATTTTCTTTGGGGTTCTGCTCCGGGGCAGATAGCTTTCCTATTTCTATCTTTAGGTGTAGTTAGTTTCTCAGGCTGTGACGAGGCGTCTAGGACCAACGTAGGAACGCTCCACGGCTGCCTCTAGTTGCGGTGGTTAGTCAGGGTACTGCAATCTCATAGATTCCAACTGCTCTGGTGTATTGCCTTTTTACCTGCACTCCTCAGCTACCGAAACATAACAGTATCACCGGCCTAAAAATTGAAAATTGTATGGTACTCACAGAAGGGAAAAATATTGTGAAAGAAAAAAGGTTGTCAGAGTTGTCAGAGATATTTTTCTGTTTGTTGCATTTTTTTCCCTCTGTATCTCTGGGTGCTGGGGAGGATCTTTTCTCCCAATGGAGTTTGCACAGTTGTCTGGCCGTGTGGATCAGCTTGCCACTGAGGTTCAGAGTATTGCTGCATATCTTGCTAGGTTGCCTGTTGTGGAACCTAGGATCCCCATGCCAGAATTGTTTTTAGGGGATCGAGCTAAGTTTCAGAATTTCAAAAATAATTGTAAATTGTTTTTTGCCTTAAAATCTAAGTCCTCAGGAAACGCAGCGCAGCAGGTTCAAATTATCATCTCTCTCCTGCGCGGCGATCCTCAGGATTGGGCTTTTTCCCTGATACCTGGGGATCCTGTTTTGAGTGATGTTGATGCATTTTTTCAGGCTTTGGGGTTATTGTACGATGAGCCTAATGTCACTGATCAAGCTGAAAAAGCCTTGTTGGCATTAAATCAGGGGCTTGATGACGCTGAGTTATACTGTCAGAGATTCCGTAGGTGGGCAGTCCTGACCAAATGGAATGACGACGCTTTGGCGGCCCTTTTCCGGAAGGGTCTGTCAGATAATGTAAAGGATGTTATGGTGGGATTCCCTGTCCCCTCTGGTCTCAATGATTCTATGTCATTAGCGATTCAAATTGACAGACGTTTGCGTGAGCGGAGAAGTATGCGTGGAATGGTGTTGCCTTGTGAACCAGCTTCTGAACCCATGCAGTGTGATAGAGTGGTGTCTGGGCACAGCGTCATGAGTTTCGAAAGCGCAATGGGTTATGTTTCTACTGTGGTGATGCCTCTCATGCAATTTCAGTCTGCCCTAAGCGGGGAAGACGTTTTGCACGCTCAGTTGTCTTGGGTAGTGTTCAGACTAAGTTTTTATTAACTGTCACTCTGATATGCTCTCTGTCCTCATTTTCTGCTCAGGCTTTCGTTGATTCTGGAGCAGCTATTAACCTGATGGATTATGAATTTGTTAAACGTTGTGGGTTTCCCTTGATACCCCTACAGAAGTCTATTCCCCTACTAGGAATCGATTCTACCCCTTTGGCTGAGAATAAACCCCAGTTTTCTACTCAGGTGATAATGAGGGTTGAACCTGATCACCAGGAGTGCTGCAAATTTTTGGTTCTATATAATCTGCATGACATTATCGTGCTGGGTTTCCCTTGGTTACAGTCTCATAATCCTGTTTTGGATTGGAAATCTGTGTCTGTAACCAGTTGGGGCTGCCAATGTGTTAATACCAACACTCCTGTTTTTTCTGCCTCCCCCCAGGCTCAGGATGTTCCTGACTTTTTGATTGATTTTTCTGATGTGTTTAGCGAAAGTAAATCTGCATCCTTGCCTCCCCATAGGAGCTATGACTGCGCTATTGAATTAGTGCCGGGTAGTAAATTCCCTAAAGGTCGCCTTTTTAACTTGTCTGTACCTGAACATGACGCTATGCGGTCTTATATCAAGGAATCATTGGAGAAGGGTCATATCAGACCATCCTCTTCACCCTTAGGTGCCGGTTTTTTCTTTGTGGCCAAAAAAGATGGTTCATTAAGGCCGTGTATTGATTATCGTCTCTTGAACAATATTACTGTGAAATATCAATACCCGTTACCCTTGATTTCTGACCTGTTTTCCAGGGTGAAAAACGCTACTTGGTTTACCAAGCTTGACCTCAGGGGGGCGTATAACCTTATTCGCATTAAGCACGGGGATGAATGGAAGACGGCATTCAATACCCCTGAAGGGCATTTTGAGTACCTAGTGATGCCCTTTGGGCTCACTAATGCTCCTTCCGTCTTCCAGTCCTTCATGAATGACATTTTCAGGGATTTTGTGGACAAATTTCTGATTGTTTATTTGGATGATATCTTGATTTTTTCTAATGACTGGGACTCTCATGTGAAACATGTTCGAACTGTGTTCCAGATTTTGAGAGAGAATGCTCTGTATGTGAAGGGATCAAAGTGTCTTTTTGGCGTACAGAGGATCTCATTTCTGGGATTCATTTTGTCCCCATCTGTTATTGAAATGGACCCGGTCAAGGTTCAGGCCATCTGAGATTGGGTCCAACCTACTTCATTAAAGGCTCTTCAGAGATTTTTGGGTTTTGCCAATTTTTTTCGTAAATTTATTGGTAATTTCTCGGTTATTGTTAAACCATTAACTGATTTGACCAGAAAGGGTTCTGATGTGGTGAATTGGCCTCCTGAGGCAATCTCTGCATTTCAGGAACTTAAGCAGAGATTCACTTCTGCTCCTGTTCTACGGCAGCCTGATGTTTCTCTGCCAT
Organism: Oophaga sylvatica; assembly: GCA_033576555.1. Taxonomy (NCBI): domain Eukaryota; kingdom Metazoa; phylum Chordata; class Amphibia; order Anura; family Dendrobatidae; genus Oophaga; species Oophaga sylvatica. The sequence continues at coordinate 423,073,486 of JARQOD010000001.1, read as the reverse complement.
TTCAGGTGGAGGTTGATGCCTCTGAAATTGGGGCAGGTGCCGTTTTGTCCCAAAAAGATCCAGAGACCTCTAAAAGTATCCCTTGTGCCTTTTTCTCTCGAAAATTTTCTCCTACTGAACGTAATTATGACGTGGGTAATCGGGAGTTATTGGCCATGAAGTGGGCTTTTGAAGAGTGGAGACATTGGCTGGAGGGAGCCAAACATCAGGTGGTGGTCCTTACGGACCATAAGAATCTGGTCTATCTGGAATCTGCCAAGCGACTCAATCCTAGACAGGCCAGGTGGGCCTTGTTTTTCACACGTTTTAATTTTGTGGTTTCCTTTCTTCCTGGCACTAAGAATGTTAAGGCGGATGCCCTCTCGAGGAGTTTCCTTGCGGACTCTCCTGAGTTATCTGATCCTTCTGTTATTTTGAAAGAGGGTGTAGTTCTTTCCGCCATCTCGCCCAATTTGAGACTTGCTCTGGAGGGGTGTCAGGAGGATAGGCCCGAGCGCTGCCCTGTTGGAAAATTGTTTGTCCCGGACCAATGGAAAAAGAGTGTGATGTCTGAGATTCATTGTTCTGCATTGGCTGGGCATCCCGGAATTTTTGGTACCAGAGACTTGGTTAGTCGGTCCTTTTGGTGGCCTATCTTGTCTCGTGATGTCAGGGAATTTGTGCAGTCCTGCGGGACTTGCTCTCGCTCCAAGCCTTGCTCTCGCTCTAGTGGTTTGTTGATGCCATTGCCTGTGCCCAAGAGACCATGGACCCATATCTCTATGGATTTCATTTCCGATCTTCCTGTTTCTCAGAGAATGACCACCATCTGGGTAATTTGTGATAGGTTTTCCAAAATGATACATCTTGTGCCATTACCTAAGTTGCCTTCCTCCTCTGAATTGGTGCCGTTGTTCCTTCAGCACGTGGTTCGTTTACACGGCATTCCTGAGAACATTGTGTCTGACAGAGGAGTCCAGTTTGTTTCCAGATTTTGGAGGACTTTTTGTTCTAAACTGGGTGTTCAATTGTCTTTCTCCTCTGCATTTCATCCTCAGACCAATGGTCAAACTGAGAGAACAAACCAGACATTGGAGACTTATCTAAGATGCTTTGTGTCTGCTGATCAGGATGACTGGGTCTCTTTTTTGCCTTTGGCTGAGTTTGCTCTTATTAATAGGGCTAGCTCTGCCACTTTGATGTCTCCGTTTTTCTGTAATTCTGGGTTTCACCCTCGATTTTCTTCAGGACAGACGGAGGCTTCTGTCTGTCCAGGTGTTGACTCTGTTGTGGAGCGTATGCAACAGATTTGGGACCAGGTAGTGGAGAGATTGTCACTCTCTCAGGAGAAGGCCCAGCGGTTTGCTAACCGGCATAGGACTGATGGTCCTCGGTTTAAAGTGGGGGACTTGGTCTGGTTGTCCTCAAAGAATATTCCTATGAGAGTAGCATCTCCTAAATTTAAGCCTAGGTTCATTGGACCTTATAAGATCATGGAGATTATTAATCCTGTTTCTTTTCGTTTGCTTCTTCCAGGGACATTTAAGATCCATAACGTGTTCCACAAGTCCTTGTTGAAGAGGTTTGTTGAGCCAGTGGTTCCTGCTGCTGTGCCTCCTGACCCTGTTTTGGTTGAGGGCAATCTGGAGTATGTGGTTGAGAAAATATTGGATTCTCATTTTTCTAGACGGAAACTCCAGTATTTGGTTAAATGGAGAGGTTATGGTCAGGAAGACAATTCTTGGGTGTTTGCTTCGGACATCCATGCTAGGAGACTTATCCGTGCGTATCATAGAACTCATCCTGACCGACCTGGTTGCTCAAATGAGGGTTCGGTGACCCCTCCTCAAGGGGGGGTACTGTTGTGAATGGGTTTGAGATGAGTTCTGAGCAGAGGCTCCCTCTGGTGGTTACAAGCGGTGCTAGTGAAGATTGTGAGGACTGGGAATCAGGTGTTACTGACTGGTCTTATATAAGGGAGTCATTTTCCCATCAGGGTTGCCGGTGATCAATTGTTCTGGTCTGAATCCTTCTTTCCAGTTTCCCTTGTAGCCTGCTGTGTCGTGTCTGCATCTCCTGCTATCAGATAAGACATTTTCTTCTTTTGTGTTTTTGCTATATTTTTGCATTTTGTCCTGCACTTCTGTGGGGGCCTTCAGGGTCCCCTCCGGGGGCTTTTGCCCTCTCAGTTTGGTTCAGCCACTGAGTTTTGTACTTTTGCTTTTTCCAGTTTTTTCAGTGGCTGCTGTTTTGATTTTGTTACACCAGAGAACTAATTTAGGTGGTAGAGGTCGTGTGATCTCAGGTGATTTTGAAATTAGTAGAGTTGGTGCTTTTCAGGGTTTTCTGGGATTGCAGTAAGTACCCTTCCTATCCTTTTCTATTTAGATAGTTTGGGCCCCAGCGTTTGCTCATACTATTTTCTTTCTGTGTCAGTATTTCCTCTTGTCTAACCGCCATTACATGTTTGGGGGCTTTCTATTTTCTTTGGGGTTCTGCTCCGGGGCAGATAGCTTTCCTATTTCTATCTTTAGGTGTAGTTAGTTTCTCAGGCTGTGACGAGGCGTCTAGGACCAACGTAGGAACGCTCCACGGCTGACTCTAGTTGCGGTGGTTAGTCAGGGTACTGCAATCTCATAGATTCCAACTGCTCTGGTGTATTGCCTTTTTACCTGCACTCCTCAGCTACCGAAACATAACAGTCGTCACTTCAGAGTTCCCGGACGCTGAACTCTCGCGGTAAGAGCGTTCCAGCTGTTGGGGACATGGGGTATGCTGATAAGTGGGTTCAGGCCCGAGGGGACATGTGGGTGGAAAAGTGTGATGGACTGTGTTGGAGATGTCGTGAAATTGCAGCCAACTGTCCAATAGAGGGGGAGCCTATGTATTGTGATGTTGGCAGATCCCTCTCTCCCTGCGCAGAGCCTGTGTGTGTGTCCACCTCAGCCGAAGAGACTGGACCACAGGTGTGCCCGGTGGTTGTAAATGACTGCCCAGCACAGGCCCTCTTGGACTCAGAGAGTCCAGTGACTTCCGTATGTGACAGCCTGATTGATAGGGACTTCATCCCTGATAAGCACCTGAGTGTGGTGTGCATCCATGGAGACACCAAAGTCTACCCAGAGACTGCCGTGGACTTGGTCCCCAAACTCGGGGAGGTTTCATATGAAGTGGGGGTAGTGAAGAACCTGGTGCACCCTGTTATATTGGGTAATGACTTTCACCGGTCTAAGGATCTCTGGGGGAAAAATGTTTCTGATGGACAGTGTGATGAAGCTCCTATTGAGGGTGCGCAGTCCCGAGGGGCGGAACACAATGCTAGGGGGACGTTAAACTTATGTGATGATGATAATGATGATGATGATGATGATGATCATGATAATGATGATGACCATGATAATGATGCTGATGCTGATAATGATAATGATGATGATCATGATAGTGATAATGATACTGATCATAATCATGATAATGATATTGATAATAATGATGACTGTGATAGTGATGAAATTCCTTTGCAGGTGATGTTGGGAGACGAGGATGGTGGTTCTCGGGAACCGAGTGTCCCTGACTTACCTGTGTCCTGTGACAATTTTGAGAGTGAGCAGTGGCGAGACCCCTCTCTTAAAACGGCCCAGGAAAATATAAATGTTCTAAATGAGGTTTCCCAAGAGCCTGGCTCTGAGGAGAGGTTACCTCATGTTGCCATAAACACTCACCTGTTGTATAGGGACACTGAAGTCCAGGGAGAGGTCGTGAGCCAGCTCCTAGTACCTGAGCTATATAGAAGTATAGTGCTGGGGTTGTCACATAGTCACATACTTGAGGGATCAGATGGTGAAGTTAATGTTGTGGATGACATGTTAACTAAGGTTCCAGATCAAGATGTGAATGAGAATGAATTGTATAACCCTGACAGTGAGCAGGATGCGAATGAAAATGAAGTGTATGACCCTGAAAGTGAGCCAGATATGGCTGAGAAAAAGGGGTCAGACAGGGGTAGTGATAGTGAATCATCTGATGACCATAAAGCAACCAGTGCAAATGAGGAAGGCATGGTAGCAGAGGAGGTTGAGAGTCCTGAGAAGAAAGCTGATGCTGACCTTACAGCCGGACAGAAGATGGCATCTGAAGATGTTTTACAGTTGGCCGGTTCCCTGGCGAAGACTAAGGTGAAAGGGGGAGAGCTGAGCTTTAAAGGCAGGTCTCTGGAACTGAACACAGCACAAGTGGATGCTGTTGAAGATGAGAAGTTATCAATGTATGGTATGGAGCTGCATCATGCCCAGGACTCTGAAGGTAATGCTGCAGAGGTGGAAAAAGCCATGGAAGTGGTGGTCACCAAGCCAGATGCCTCATCAGAAGCTGAGGTCTCAAGTGAAGCTGTGAGGAACAAGACTGAAGATATGGGGACTGACTCTGTCCAGGAATCTGTTTCTGCCGAAGACAGCGGCGTGGACGGGTTACGGTCCGGATCAGTAGCTGCAACTCGTGAAGCTCAGGCTGGAAGTTCGGCGCCCGGAGCCCCAGCAGTGTTCCTGAGTGATATCAAGGATCTGGATAAATCACAAGATGAGATTTTGAGACATCAGGCTGGCGTTGGTGAGCTCAAGCGCACTTTCATGGAGTCTACATCGGAGCCACGTCCCAACAAATGGGAAAAGCGATGTGTCACTCCGTTGCCGCTGCAGACACACGGGAGCTCAGATGGGATGCAGAACGTGGTGGAAGAGAAGAATCCGGCGGATTCTGAGTATACAGATGCAGCTATCAAGGAGAACTTGAAAGCTGGAATAAATGGAGATATTGGAGACCATAATGATGTGAATGAAGAAGTAGAATGTAAGACTGACGGTAGGGCTTCTGAGCATGTCCTACCAGAAGAGCCTGAAGAAGGGGCTGAAGACATAAAGGACGTCCAACAGGTACAAGATGAATTGATTACTTCTCAGAAAAAACTCCAAACTGTGATGAAGGAGCGTGATGAGAGCCATGAGCATCTTCTGGAGAAGCTCAATGAAGTAAAGAAGGTTCAAGGGGAACTGGAGAAAAGTGAAAAACCCCCTATACCTTCTGTGATAGTTGGTGACACATGGTCAGTGCACCAGGGACAGGAGGTACGTGAGTTTCTGAGAAAGAGTCAGCAGAAGTGTTCTGATGTGCCGGGTCGTACTTCTCTGGCCAGGCACTATATCGAAACTGAGCCCGGCCCTAAGGTCAAGATGAAACCGTGCAGGATACCCAAGGCCCGCAGAGAGCATAGGCCTGGGAGGGTACAGGGTAGTGCGGATGCTTCAGATGAAGAGAAAGCTGATGTTGGCTATGGCTCAGGTGAAGATACAGATGACAGTAGTGAAGATGAAGCTGATGAAGGCCATGACTGGTCCAGAGTTCACTGTCTCTTTTGGATTGTTGACCAGCCCTCCGGTCTGGATGACCAGCCCTCTGGTCTGGAGAAGAGGGAGGGGATATGTGAGACAGTGAAGGAATATGTGTCGAATGGGGTGTACATTTCACCTAGGTACTGTGCTGTATGGTATAAGGGAAATGTGTGGCTTTGTAAACCTAGTGGTAGAGAAAGGTCACTACACCTTACATTCATTACACACTTGCAGCTCAGGCCTGAAACTACTCAGGTGTTAATTAGGAGACCAGAAGTAGGTGTCTGCGAACACAGTCAGAGAGCTCGCTTCGTCTGGACACAGGAGGGGTCCAGGCACAGAAGGTGTCTCCAGGAGTTTGAGCTATCTCAGTCTGGGTGCTCGATGTACCCCAGACACAGGAGTAGTCTCTGTGAGAATCCATGCGGATAGCTGCTGAATAGGAGGGGAGCTCTCTCAAGTCTGGACGTTGAAGGTGCTTTCAGACACAAGGAGGAGACTCTGTGAACCTCCATGCTGGTAAATGCTGGTAAATGCTGAACATATGTGTTGTTTTGGCCCTGGCTGTTAAAGTCGGGACCCGGATAGATAGGGAAATCTATCTAAGTGTAATTAGTGGCTAGACAAGCCTAGGTCTTATGTTTATGATTTGTTTTTATCTGTTTGCTGTGGACTTTAATAAAGCTGGTTGCGGCCAGTTTTCACCAGAACTGCTGTCTGAATGAACTGTTTCTGTGCCACTTCGTCTACCCGGACGGCGATCTCAGAGCTATATCCCCTGAAAAGCTTACAATATATATATATATTTATAGTTCATACACTTCTACATACTGTAATAGCCGCTAATTCAATTACCGGCTTTTGTGAAATCACAGAAGCCGACATGAAATGATACATTGTTTACACACAGTTAACCATGTCATTTCATGTATTTTGATATATTGTTTTAACTTACAATTACATAAGTGTATGTGTGCAAAATTTCAGACATGTAGGGGTTAATTAAAGGTGTAAATTTGTTGAAAAAAAATGCGTGGGCTCCCGTTGTATTTTCTCCACCAGACAGACAAAGCAAGTGAGTGGGGGCAGATAATAATAGCCTAGGGAGGGTACATTTTTTTGTGCCCCCACTGGCTACTAACATCTGCCCCCAGACACCCCAGAAAAGGCAAATCTCTAATTAGATTAGCCCTTTCTGGCACTTTGCCCGTCTATTCCCATTGCCCTGTAGCGGTGGCAAATGGGTTAATAAGGGGTTAAAGCCACCTTGCAATTGAAAGGTCACTTTAAGCCAGGTTAATAATTGAGAGCTGTCAATTAGACAACTATCAATTATTAATCCTGTTGTATGAAAGAAAAATCAAACACACACACTTTAATAAAAAAGAAGTTTAATGAAATAATCAAACAGTTTTTGACCATATTTTATTTTCCTGCTAAAACCATTTCCTGTAATAAAAATAAAATAAAAAAGAAAAATTGTTCTTACCTATCCGATGCACAGTCAGGTCCCACGCTGTAATCCATCAGAAAGGGTTAACAGGTTACAGCTAGCAGGGAGCTAATGCTGCCTGCTGAGCTGTTACCCCCCGAATGAATAAGTTCCTCTCCCGGGGAAAGGAGAGGAAGTTATTAATGAGTGGAGCTTAATTGATTTATTGCCACTTTCACTTCAGGTCAGGTCACCCTGACCTGACCTAAAGTGAAAGTGGGACGCAATCAATTAAGCTTCATTCATTAATCACATCCTCTCCTGTCAGCCGGAGATAAGCTCATTCATTCAGGAGCTTTCAGCTGAGCAGGCAGAATTACTTGCGCTGCTTAGCTGAAAGATAGTTAACCCTTTGTGAAGGATTACAGCATGGGACGTGACAGATCGCCAGATAGGTAAGAATAATGTTGTTTTATTATTTTTTCTTTTTTATAGGAGATCAAGGGCTTCGCAGGGATTAAGAGTTATATAAAAGATGGTCAAAAAAATGTGTTTTTATTTCATTAAAATTATTTATTCTTAAAGTGTGTGTGTTTTTTTATTTCCTTCAATAGGATTAATAATTGATAGTTGTCAAACTGACAGCTCTCAATTATTAACCTGGCTTAAAGTCACCTTTCAATTGCAAGGTGGCTTTAACCCCTTATTAACCCATTCGCCACCACTACAGGGCAATGGGAATAGACGGGCAAAGTGCCAGAAAGGGCGAATCTAATTAGAGATTTGCCCTTTCTGGGGTGTCTGGGGGCAGATGTTAGTAGCCAGGGGGGGCACAAAAAAAATGTACCCTCCCTAGGCTATTATTATCTGCCCCCACTCGCTTGCTTTGTCTGTCTGGTGGAGAAAATACAGCGGGAGCCCACGCATTTTTTTTCAACGAATTTACACCTTTAATTAACCCCTACATGTCTGAAATTTTGCACACATACACTTATGTAATTGTAAGTTAAAACCATATATCAAAATACATGAAATGACATGGTTAACTGTGTGTAAACAATGTATCATTTCATGTCGGCTTCTGTGATTTCACAAAAGCCGGCAATTGAATTAGCGGCTATTACAGTATGTAGAAGTGTATGAAATATAAATATATGTATATATATGTCACAATGACATATATATATATATATATATATATATATATATATATATATACATATATGTATTCTATGTGTGTATATGTATTGTTTCTATTCTTTATTAAAGCTGTCAGTGTGAATTTTACAGTATAGACGGGGATGAATTAGCGGCTATTATACTATGTAGAAGTGTATGACCTATATATATATATATATATTATATATATATATTATATTATATATATAATTATTTGCTTTTTGTGTCCATTTTTTTTTTACAATGTGATTTTTACATGACTTTTTACATAGAGATAACTGCTCTATGTAAAACTTCATGTTAAAATCGCATTGCATACAGATGGAAAACTGATGGAAAACTGATGGAAAACACATGGAAAACGCATCGTGCGATTTAAAATCGCATGCAAATCGCATGACATTTTACTAGAATCGTACCGTTTTTTTCCGTCCAGAAAACGGACCGATTTTTTTCCAGCCAGTGAGTATGAGCCCTTATACAAAATACCAAGGATTGTTTGTCCAGTCTCTAATATTATGTCCTCCCTCTATCTGAAACTGAATCTCTCCAAAATTGAACTTCTTGTGTTTCTCCCCTCTACCAACCTAATTCTACCTGAAATTGAAATTAACTTAGAGAGTTCAACCATAACTCCCAAGCAGTGCGCTTGCTGTCTTGGGGTTATATTTGACACAGAACTTATTTATTATTTATTTCCCATATCCAATGACTCTCTCATTTCACGTGCATCTTAAAAACAAATCCAGAATCCGATCTTTTCTCACCTTTGAAACTGCTAAAACACTTAAGGGTATGCCACACTGAACAATATCGCTAACGGAATCGCTAAAAAACGTCACTATTTAGCGATCCCGTTAGCGATGTTGTTGTGTGCGGCAGCTGCCAGCGACGAGCTTCCTGCTGTGATCTCGCTCGTCGCTGGAATCGTTCCGGACCCTATTTTCTCGTCGGCGCTCCCGCTGGGTAAGTATATATCGCTAGTGTGGCACCTTTTCTTAGCGATTTAGCGGTACTTTTGTACCGCTAAAGTCGTTAAGAAGATCGCTAACGGCGATAGCGTCGTTAACTATATCGCTAAATGTGGCCGCACTTTAGCGATATAGAAACAATCCCGCTAGCGATCGCATTAGTATGCGTCGTTATCGTGATCGCTAGCGGGATTGTTTAGTGTGGCAGTACCTTTACTGTAGCTCTTATTTATTCTCGTCTTGACTTTTGCAACTCTTCTGATAGGTCTTCCTCTTACTAAACTCTCTCCAATCCATCCTGAATGCGGCAGCCAGGGTCGTATTTCTGTCCAGTCTCTTCACCGATGCCTCCACCTTGTGCCAGTCATTACACTAGTTGCCCATTTGTTACAGGGTCCAATATAAACTTCTCTCTTACCCACAAAGCTCTCCACAGTTCTGCACCACCCTATATCTCCTCCCTCATTTCTGTCCATCGCCCTACACATGCCCGCCGTTTTACAAATGACCTGAGAATAACATCCTCCATAATCTGAACCTCACAGCTCCATCTCCAAGACTTCGACTGTGCTGCGCCAGTTCTCTGGAATGCACCGCCCCAGACAATCCGATTGATACGTTTTTAAGTGTGCTTTTAAAACCCATCTCTTTAAAAAGCCTATCACCTCAACTCACTAACTCCCCTGTTCCCTCCTTCTAATTATTCAGACTCTGCTCCCTCCTATTCATCTGTCTCCACACCCCCCATGCACATGATAACTGCACTTGATAATTGCAGTTAAACACACTGCTGATGACCAGATCATACAGCTTTATATAAAATTCCCTATTTATTATAATTGCTGGATGTGAAATAACAAGCACTTTTCACCTATTGTGTCCCCCTATTTCCTTGTAGATTGTAAGCTTGTGAGCAGGGCCTCAACTCCTAATGTAACTATTTAAACTGTCTTACCTTGCATTGATTTTATTGTCTGTTTATGGCCCCGCTTAATTGTAAAGTTGTGACACTGAGTCAGAGTAGTCAAGGAGTCCAAGGTCACAAGTCCGGACGGTACGTCGTAAACAGAAGGAAGAGACAAAAGCGTAGTCAGGTAACGTTCTGAGGACAGAATACAAGGAGGATAATGAATCAGAGCAGAAGGGTTAAACAGACGGACGGTCAGAACTAGGTCCAAGGACGAAAGATCAAGCACACAGAACTCAAGGCATAGAGAGCATAAACCTCACTCAGCTGAATGTACGTCTGCCAGAGGTCTGGGAGAAACAACTCAGTTACGTTACATGGCAATCACCTAGGATAATGAACACCTGGAGACAGCCAGCGCCTCCCAGTCTCCCAGTCTCAGATTGAATAGTCGAGCTGTCAATCAACACACTGACTGCTCAGCACGCCCCTGTACCAGACTGGATGACTGAGCCGTCAATAACTGCATCCCAGACAAACTGAGGGGTGGAACCCTGACAGTACCCCTTATTCTAGGGGGGCCACTGGACTCCCAGGCTTCCCAGGAAATTTTAGATGGAAGACCCCGACTAACCAATCGGCTTTCACATCTCGAGCAGGGACCCAGGATCTCTCCTCTGGTCTGTATCCCCTCCAGTGGATGAGGTATTGGAGTGAATTATGGAACCTCTGAAAATCCACAAACCTCTGAAACTCATACTCCAGGCCACAGTCTACTGAATGCGGAGGAGGCAGGGATGAGGGACATATGCCTTTAATAGGGATTTATGGTACACGTTAGAGATGCGAAGGATGGAGTAAGCTTTATTCTAAATGCCACATGATTGACCATCTATAGGATCTCATGTTGACCAATAAACTTTGGACACAACTTTGCCGACGGCACTTTAAGTTTAATGTTCCTAGATTACAACCAAACCATATTCCATATCTTAAAACCAGGACCTAACGAACGTCTACTGGCAAATCTGAGCAGTCCCAATATTCTTTTGAACCTCCCTCCAGACATCTCCAAGTCAGTGTATGGTGACCTCAAAACCAGGGCATTCAGAACTTATCCTAGAAAATCCTAGCAAACTCCCCGAGTGGTAAAAATGAAGACCAGTCCTCTTGCCGAGCTGCTACAAAGCACTTTAAAATCTGTTTGAAAGATTGATTTGTCCTCGCAGTCTGACCATTGGTTTAAGGTTGATAAGTAGATGAAAATGACAAGTCAATCCTGAGTTTACTACAAAAAGCTCTCCAGAATTTAGAGACAAATTGTACTCCTCTTTCATACACAATGTTTAGAGAGATCACATGTAAGCTTACAATATGATAAATAAACAACCTCGAGAGTGTCTCTGTGTCACGATCCACATTTGGATCTGTGGCAGATCTCTCTTTGCATATTAAAACCTTTTTCCTTTCAGGCCATCAGGAGTTAAAATCAGTCTTTTCCCCTGTGGATGCTGGTGTAATTGCATTGCTTCTGACTTTTCAGGAGAAGGCTGTGACCACTCCCTTCATCCTTTAAAAGGTCATCTGAGGAATCAGCAGACTATTGGTAATATTGCTTCATTTGGAGACCAACCAAGCAGGAGCCAGGAGCTGCTGAGCGCAGTGATGCTTCTGCTATTTCCCTGTTCTGGTACTTTACTCTGCTGTGCGGTGCTTTGCAGCAGAGAAAGCTAAGTGTTATTATTTAGTTATTTAACCCCTAGGTGTCCGTCTTTCCTTTTGTTGTTTTGGTGTAATTCACTTTATTCCCTGTCTCACTCCTGGGGAGGGGGTTGTTGGGTTTAACTCAGGGGTAAACAGGAGACAGGGACAGGTCGGTGACTTGGGCCCCACTACCTTCAAGTGTACCCCCAAGTTAAGGAGAGACAGGGCCCTTCCTTAGCCTTAGAGGCAGTTCAGGGGCCCAGGTTCCTCGTCCCATTTATTTCTACAACTGCCCCGTGACACTCTGCATTAGATAATCCTGACAAAGAAGCAAAATGAGCTTGTTTGCTGAATTGGTCAACTACCACCCAGATAGCAGTTTTTCCACCAGACAGAGGCAAATCCGTAATAGAATCAATGGAAAAATGAGTCCATGGGAGATGAGCGACTTTGCCTCCGGGAGGGTAGAGTCGGATTTCGGACCATCCGACTTTAACAAAAGTCGAGTCGAACGAAGACGGCAGACTATCGGAAAAAGTCGAGTCGGAGTCGGAAAGCCGACCCCAATGCAAGTCAATGGGGAATAAAAGTCGGCAGTGAGTGGAGGACAGTAAACACACCTACAGTGCCCATTTCAATGCCAATGACATCAATTCTTATTACGTAAGCTTGTCAACCTTAATTTACTTTATAATAATATTAACACATTGAAAACTGGGGGTTATTTGGCTAAAGTTTGGGGGGGCAGGCTGGCTCCAGGTTTTCGTGGGCCCCGGGAGAAAGAGTCTCAGTGGGCCCCTTTAACACATAGGTATAGTACAATGCCAAATACTTCACTTCTTACATTACATGAGTGATATTTATTGTAAATTCTACAATAGCTCAAAAACCGGACAGTATAATCCTCCATACAGTATTATGGCCACCACATAATGAGAGCCATATATTGCTCTATACAGAATAATGAACCCCATATATTGCTCCATACAGAATGGGCTCCATATATTGCTCCATACAGAATAGGCCCCATATGTGCTCCATATATAAAGTGCCCTATATGATGCCCCATAAATAATGAACCCCATATGATGCTCTAGTATATGATGGGCCCCATATATGATGCTCTAGTGTATGATGAGCCCCATATAATGCTCCAAATATAACAGTCCCTGACAGAAGTTATGTCGCTTATCCATGTTATGTAAATCAAAGCTTATAACCTGACGTTAAATTCATCCATTGGTTTTATAAATTACTCTTTTGAAAGCTGAAACCCTCCCAAATTTGGTTTTGGTTAAGAAAATAAATTGGCATCAATGCTGAAATATTGATCATTTAATGAACACAGAATGGTCAGGTTTTGGCAAGACAAAAGTTTTGTCACCTGGTCATATAATGCACCCAATCCTAGTTTACATCCTTACCAGTGCTCAGTAAATGATCGGATAATTAGTGGGTGTATATAAAAAGAAACCCAGCACCCCAGACCTTCACTTGAACTGCAACTTGAGCTCTGACAACATGCCAAAAAGCCACCCTGCGACCAAATCCTTGATTATCAAGAGGCTGAAGACCAGATCCACTGCAGAGGTGGCTGGCACCTTTGGTGTGTCTCAGCATCAAGTACAAAGAATTAAAAAAAGATTTGAAGAGACTGGAGATGGGTTTGACAAGCCCAGGTCCGGTAGACCCCGCAAGACAACTGCTCAGGGGGAACGTTTGCTTGTTAGAAAATCCAAAGCAAGCCCCTCTTCCACTGCAGCAGAGCTCCAACAGGCCTGGTCACCTCAAGTCCCTGTGTCAACTAGAACAGTTTGTAGGATTCTGTCTTGAAATGGCCTCCATGGTCGATTCAGTGCCCAGAAGCCAGCACTAAACAAAATGCAAATAAAAAAACATGTGGCTGTTAAGGGCCTGCGGAACGCACCTAATAGATATTAAGGAGAGGTGCGTTCGCAGCCCGGGGTCCACCGTGCAGGCAGAGCCTGCTGCTAATAAGATGGTGTGAGTAGCGAACTCTGATATCCCGCAGAGTCGCTAAAATAAACGCCGTAGCACGCTGTGGCAGTTAGTGCGAACTCTGTTAATCCACTGAGCCGCTAGCAGGAATGCCACAGCGCTATATGGCGATAAGTGCGAACTCACTTAGCTTCAGTGAGCCGCAAAGTAAAACACTAGGGTGCTGACTAGCGTTTTAAAGCGAACCCTGTTGCGTCACAAAGTCGCTGAGTAACCCTACTGGGTCCAGGTACACGGTTAACTGCTGTGCGGATAGCAGTCCGTGATCATGCAGTCAGAACACAAGCCATAATCTCCTCACCGGAGTAGCCGGTATTCTAATGGCGTTTTCAGCCGAGCCCTGAACACGTGCATACAATCTACTCACCGGAGGTGCCGGTATTCTAGGGGCTTGTTTCAGCCAGACCTAACCACATGCATACATGACCACACTGGCGCAAGCACGTAATGGATTTGATACTAGCGCATCCCCTTGTGCAGCAGCGGGAACTCGTACCCTAACATTACCCCCCTTACTAGGGCCCCCCTTCTTTGTGCCTCGTTGTGCTCAAAGGCAGCGATGAGCTGCGGAGCGTGAACATGCTCAGCAGGCTCCCAAGACCTATCCTCAGGCCCATAACCCCTCCAATCCACCAAATAAATATTTTTCCTTGTACCACCTTGCACCCAACAATGGCGTTCACCTCATGATCGTCGGTAGATGAACCCGACGTCCCGGTAGATGACTCGGAAAACCGGGAAATGGCCACGGGTTTCAGGAGGGACACGTGAAAGGTGTCGGTGATACCAAGGCGAGGCGGAAGGGCTAGGCGGTAAACCACCGGGTTCACCTGCTCAAGAACTTAAAGGGACCCAAAAAGCGAGGTGCCAGCTTGGTGGACTCTACACGTAGCCTGATGTTTTGGGCAGAGAGCCACACTAGGTCACCCGGAGCAAATGTAGGAGCGGGGCGCCGATGGGCATCGGCCGAAGACCTCATCCTCTCTTTGGAGGCCTGAATGGCATCCTGGGTGCGGTCCCAAATGTCCCGTGCCTCCACAGCCCAGTCTGCCACCCTGGAATTGGCGGAAGACACGGGCATGGGCACTGGTACCCGCGGATGCTGACCGTAGTTCAGGAGGAATGGGGTCTGTCCGGTGGAGTCAGCCACAGCATTATTTAGAGCAAACTCAGCCCACGGTAGCAAGGATGCCCAGTCATCCTGCCTGGCAGAGACAAAATGTCGCAAGTATGTGACCAAGGTCTGGTTGGCCCTCTCTACCAACCCATTCGTCTCGGGATGGTATGCAGAGGAGAGATTCAACTCAATGCTGAGTAAACGACACAGCTCTCTCCAGAACCAAGACGAAACTGGGGACCTCGATCACTGACAATTTTGTCTGGCATACCGTGTAGGCGGAAAATATGCCTAATGAGTAATGCTGCCAAGGCCCGTGCAGACGGTAACCGTGGTAATGGCACCAAGTGCACCATTTTGGAGAAGTGGTCGGTTATCACCCAGATGATGGTGCAGCCCCGAGACTTGGGTAAGCCCACCACAAAATCCATCCCAACCATCTCCCAGGGCCTGTCTGCCACCGGTAAAGGGAAAAGTAACCCAACTGGCCGTTGTCGAGGGGACTTATTCTTGGCACAGGAGACGCACGCCTGAACGTATTCCCTGACGTCACGGACCATATGTGGCCATCAGTATGTCCTCGCCAGCAACTCAGATGTCCTCTTTGCCCCAACATGTCCACCCACCCTGGACGAGTGTGCCTAAGAGAGTACCTCCAGTCACAAATTGATGGGCACAAAAGTCTTGCCCGGAGGCACAGACTCAAGCGAAACCGGGGCCACAGTTCTTAGGCTCTCTATGGGGACAATCAGCCGAGGCTCCTCCTCCACCTCCTCAGAGGACACCACGGAGCGAGACAGAGCATCGGCACGAATGTTCTTCTCCCCGGAGAGAAAATGGAGGGTGAAATGGAACCGGGAGAAGAACAGGGACCATCTGGCCTGACGGGAATTTAGCCGCTGGGCGGTCTGTAAATAGACCAAATTTTTGTGGTCAGTGAACACTTGAAAGGGAAAGCGAGTCCCCTCCAGGAGATGTCTCCACTCAGAAAAGGCCAACTTCATGGCTAGCAACTCCCTATCCCCAATGGAATAACTCCTCTCCGCTGGTGTGAAGGTCTTGGAGAAGAAGAAGCAAGGATGTTTACGACCTTGAGCATCCTTTTGAAAAAGGACTGCTCCAGCACCAACGGCATCTACCTCCAATATAAAAGGCTTATCAACCTAGGGACGATGTAGGAGAGGAGCGCTAGCAAAATGGGACTTGATTGAAGTAAAGGCCTTGGAGACCTACTCTGACCACAATTTGGGATTGGCTTCCTTCTTGGTAAGGGCTACCAAGGGAGCAACCAAAGTAGAGAAGTGGGGAATGAATTGGCGATAGTAATTAATGAACCCCATAAAGCGCTGCACCATTTTAAGAGACTGGGGTTCTTGCCAATCCATTACAGCCTGTAGTTTGTCAGGATCCATAGCCAATCCCTGAGTGGAGATGATATAGCCCAGGAATGGCAGAGACTCCTGCTCAAACACACACTTCTCCAACTTCGCATATAAGGAATTTGCCCGCAAGAGGTCGAAGACCCTGCAAACATCTCTCCGGTGGGTGTCCATATCTGGAGAAAAGATGAGAATGTCATCCAGATAGACTACCACAGAGGTGGCAAGCATGTCCCGGAAGATGTAATTTACGAAATCTTGGAAGACGGCTGGAGCATTACAGAGCCCGAAGGGCATCACAAGATATTCGTAATATCCATCTCTGGTATTGAACGCCGTCATCCATTCGTCACCCTCACGGATGCGGATCAGGTTATAGGCACCACGAAGATCCAGCTTAGTAAATACCCTTGCTCCCCGGAGCCTATCAAAGAGCTCAGATATTAGGGGCAAAGGATATTTGTTCTTAACGGTAATGGCGTTAGGACCCCTATAGTCTATACACGGTCGTAATTCTCCATTCTTCTTCTGCACGAAGAAAAATCCTGCCCCTGCTGGTGACACTGACTTCCTAATAAACCCTCTTGCCAGATTTTCCTGGATGTATTGTATCATGGCCTCCGTCTCAGGAAGAGAGAGAGGATACACTCTTCCCCGAGGGGGCTCCGTTCCAGGCAAGAGGTCTATAGGACAGTCATAGGGGCGATGAGGCGAAAGAGTCTTTTTGGAGAATACGTCTGCGTATGACCGATAAACCTTGGAGAGAGAAGCAAGGTCTATGGGTATCTCCGTGGTGGAAACCCGAACGTCCTCTCTAAGACATCTGTCTCTGCAATGATCACCCCAACCCAGTATTCTCCCAGAGGACCACAAAATATGGGGAGAGTGGTGGCGAAGCCAGGGTAATCCCAACAAAACCTCATCTATTCCCTCAGGAAGAACAAAAAGGGATATATTCTCCTGATGAGAAGGGGACATAGACAGAGGTAGAGAGACAGTCTGGTGGGTGATTTGTGAGGGCAGGATTGCTCCATTAAATACTCTCACCGATATTGGCTCGGCGAGCGTCACCAGCGGTATGGAATGGCGAGAGGCAAAGGAGGAGGACATAAAATTCCCCTCTGCCCCAGAGTCCACACAAAGCTTGGTGGGAAGAGCGGATGAACCTAGAGAGATTAACCCTTTAAGGAGCACTTTCGGAGCAAAATCCCTCATGTCTAATGACCCTGCACCCATGGTCACGGAACATGACCGTTTACTCATTCACTGGGGACATCGGTTGGCATAATGTCCTGGCTGCTGACACACTCTACAGACCACGGATACTCGAGTGGTCCGAGACTTAGATCCCACTCGAGTAGTTTCCACGGTCTCTGGGGAGTCGGACGCCCGAACGGGAAATTCAAGAGGTTTGGTAAAGATGGGTGCCAGCCGAAACCTCTGCCTACACTGGGTCCTCTCTAACCTCCGCTCGTGAAAACGGAGGTCGATGCGGGTAGATATAGAAATGAGTTTCTCCAGTGTGGCAGGAATCTCCCTGGTAGCCAAAGCGTCCTTTACATAGGTTGCCAGTCCTCTCCAGAACACTGGAATAAGAACTTTATCTGGCCACTCTAATTCACAGGCCAAAGTCCGAAATTGGACTGAGAACTGGCTGACCATGGACAAGCCCTGTGACATTGCCAGCAGTTGGAGTGCCGTATCGTGCGTGACCTGAGGTCCTAAAAAGACCTTCTTCAGAGCCTCCAAAAACCGAGGAGCACTCCGCACCACACGATCATCGCGCTCCCATAGCGGCGTTGCTCACTCCAATGCTCTGCCCGACAGAAAAGACACAATAAAAGCCACTTGTGCCCGTTCCGCGGGGAAACGTGTTGCCAGAAGCTCAAGCTGTATAGAGCACTGACTCACGAATCCCCGACAATGTTTCCTGTCACCCGTAAACTTGTCTGGAAGTGGGAGGTGGGATAATGTCGGAGCAGAGGTAGCAGTGGACAAACTGGCTGCAGCTACGCGAGCAGCCTGAACAGCAACTGCGGTAACATCCACAGCTGAGGTTGTGCGCTCAAGGACCGCCAACCTACCCTCCAGCTGCTGGATGTACTGTTGTAGACGCTGGTCGTCCGCCATTTTACTAGCCAGACCCTGGAGCTAGTATTATGTTAAGGGCCTGCGGAATGCACCTAATAGATATTAAGGAGAGGTGCGTTCGCAGCCCGGGGTCCACCGTGCAGGCAGAGCCTGCTGCTAGTAAGATGGCGTGAGTAGCGAACTCTGTTATCCCGCAGAGTCACTAAAATAAACGCCGTAGCATGCTGTGGCAGTTAGTGCGAACTCTGTTAATCCACTGAGCCGCTAGCAGGAATGCCACAGCGCTATATGGCGATAAGTGCGAACTCACTTAGCTTCAGTGAGCCGCAAAGTAAAACACTAGGGTGCTGACTAGCGTTTTAAAGCGAACCCTGTTGCGTCACAAAGTCGCTGAGTAACCCTACTGGGTCCAGGTACACGGTTAACTGCTGTGCGGATAGCAGTCCGTGATCATGCAGTCAGAACACAAGCAATAATCTCCTCACCGGAGTAGCCGGTATTCTAATGGCGTTTTCAGCCGAGCCCTGAACACGTGCATACAATCTCCTCACTGGAGGTGCCGGTATTCTAGGGCTTATTTCAGCAAGACTTAACCACATGCATACATGACCACACTGGCGCAAGCACGTAATGGATTTGATACTAGCGCATGGCGGTCCAGCCATGCCACCCTTTTATAGTAGCAACTGCAGGACCTACCAGAAAAGGACCAATGCGAAACCATTCCAGAACACATGTAGTTTCAGGACCTTCCTGGCGGACCAATGGGAGTTGCTGCTGTAACCGAGCATGTGACCCCTGATCTCCAATGGGAGATCTTGCCCTGGGCATGCTCAGATGGAGAAAGCAGGGACTTAGTTCCCGAACTGCCTGCTTCAGCACTGGTTATAATAGAGGAACCAGGAAAAACCGCAACAAGCCTCTGCACAGTGTTAAACTGGGCGAGACGCTGGGACCGCCGTATTTGCTGAGCAGGCTCCACTGCGGCCGGAGATGGATGGGGGATCGCAGCGGGACTGGTTTGAGACTCCCTTGTGCAGCAGTGGGAACTCGAACCCTAACAGTGGCATTTGTAAAGTCCCACAGACTGCTAAACAGATGGACTCTGGAAAAGTGGCAGAAGGTGGATTTCTCTGATGAATCTTCAGTAGAATTACACTACAGCCGCCGCAAATACTGCAGGAGACCTACTGGAGCCCATATGGATCCAAAATACACCCAGAAAACAGTTAAATTTGGTGGTGGAAAGATCATAGTCTGGGGTTAAATTCAGTATGGGGTGTGCAAAACATTTGCAAGGTGGAAGGCAATATCAATAGCCTAAAATATCAAGACGTATTAGCTACCTCTTACATTCCAAATCATAAAAGGGGTCAAATTTTGCAGCAGGATGGTGCTCCATCACATACATCCATCTCTAGAACAAAGTTCCTCCAGGCAAAAAAGATCAAGGTGCTCAATGACTGGCCAGCCCAGTCACCAGACGTGAACATCATTGAGCATGTTTGGGGTAGGATGAAAGAGGAAGCTTGGAAGACAAAACCAAGGAATCTAGATGAACTCTGGGAGGCATGTAAGACTGCATTCTTTGCTATTCCTGATGACTTCATTAATAAATTGTATGAATCATTGTTGCACCGCATGGATGCAGTCCTTCAAGCTCATGGAAGTCACACAAAATATTAAATAAGACTCTAACAGCACCAGAACTTCATTCGCCAATGTTATGCAACATATATTTGTATTTTAAGATAATTATTTGTTTGAATATCACATTACTTTCTGTGGGTGACAAAACTTTTGTCTTGCCAAAATCTGACCATTCTATGTTCATTAAATGATCAATATTTCAGCATTGATGCCAATTTATTTTCTTAACCTAAACCAAATTTGGGAGTGTTTCAGCTTTCAAAAGAGTAATTTATAAAACCAATGGATTAATTTAACGTCAGGTTATAAGCTTTGATTTTCATAACATGGATAAGCGACATAACTTCTGTCAGGGACTGTAATGGTCCCCATATATAATGCTCCATATATAATGGGCTCCATATGATGCTCCATATATAATGTGCCCCATATGATACGCCATACATAATGGGCCCCATATGATGCTCCAGTATATGATGTGTCCCATGGATGATGCTCCAGTGTATGATGGGCCTATATAATGCTCCATATATAATGGGCCCCATATGATGCTCCATTGTATAATGGGCCCCGTATATGATGCTCCAGTGTATGATGGGCCCCATTTATAATGCTCCAGTGTATGATGGGCCCCATATATAATCCTCCAGTGTATAATGGGCCCTATCTATGATGCTCAAGTGTATGATGGGCCCCATATATAATTCTCCAGTGTATAATGCTCCCCATATATTGCTCCAACTATTAAAAAAAATGAAATACCTCTCCTCGCTGGGCACTGCTCTACTCTGGACTCCTCAGCGTCGCCATCTTCCAGCTCTCTGCACTGTGACTGTTCAGGCAGAGGGCGCACAGAAATGACGTCATCGCGCTCTCTGACCTGAATGTCACTGTCAGGAAACGCGGAAGACGTCACAGCGGTGGAGCAGGGAGAGGTAAGTATTGCAAGTGCTGGGGCCCTGAGCAAGCAGGTGGGGCACACTCTTGGGAGCAAGCACTGGCACAGGGCCCCTCATAGTACACCGGTGTCTCTGACGACGAGTGTGCCCCCCCACCTGCTCAGGGCCCCGGCACTTGCCCGGGTGCACCAGGTGCTGACGCCGACCCTGGGGGGTGGGTACAGCCCAGTTAGGAAGGTGGAAAATCTGGCATATGTTGAGGTGTAGGCTGGACATTCAACAGCTGCAAATGGAGGAATTGGAGAAGTTAGAGGAAGAGGAGGACAAAGCGAGCAACCTATGTGTCATCAGGGGAAGGTGGTACAAAATCCTTTCAAACCCAGGCATGGTTCATTTTAATGAAGGTGAGATCACCTACATTTTGGGTCGACAGCCGTGTCCTTCTTTCTGTCAGGATTGATCCAGCAGCACTGAAGACTCTTTCTGATAGCACACTACCAGCAGGACAAGCGAGCTCCTGTAAGGCATATTGTGCCAATTCAGGCCAGGTGTCCAGTTTACAGGCCCCAGTAGTCAAAGGGGAATGAACTGTGAGGGAGAACATCGATAGGGGAGGAAAGGTAATTTTGAACCATAGTTGACAACTGTTGTCCCCTGTCTGATGCAATCGATTCAGTATTACCAGTCGTGTGAGCGTTACTCGAGAAATCAGACCACTACATGGTCATGAAACCCCTGTCTCCGACGCCACTTCGGCTGTGTGCATCACAAACACCTCTTCCATTTGGCCCAGTACGGCTCGTGGTAGAACCTGCACCACCGCTGTGTGCTGGGAATGCCTCTAACAAACGGTTTACCAGAGTTGCTTGTTTGTTCGCCAATATTAGCTTTAGTTTCTCCTGTGGCATGATGTTCTGTAATTTGCCTTTATAGCGTGGATCGAGGATGCTGGCCAACCAGTAGTCGTCATCCTTCATAATTTTGGCAATGCGGGGGTCCCTTTTTAGGATCCGCAAGACATAATCACACATGTGGGCCAATGATCCAGGTGTCAATGATGCACTGCCAGTGGTGGGTGGAGGAGCACTTTCTACCAAATCCACATCCCTCCAGTCACGCAAAAACCCTGTACCTGACCTTGGCAAGCCAACATTTTCTCTTGCCCCTTGAGAAGCATCCTCCTCCCCAAAATAATCATCCCTCTCATCCTCCTCTTCTTCCTCTTCTTCCTCCACCTCGTTCAGGACAGTTCCCTGAGTAATGCCTGACTGTCATGAAGGTTACCTCCTCCTCCTCCTCTGCTGCAGACACCTGATCCTTAATATGCGTCAAAGTTTGCATGAGCAGACGCATAAGTCTTGTCTTACCAGCTGTGTGCATTCCTCAAAACACTGAAGGACTTTACAGAGTTCTTTCAGCTTTGACCACTGCACACCCGACAACTCGATGTCTGCCCTCAAACTGCCTGCCCGTGTATCCTCCCACAAATGCATTACAGCCTGCCTCTGTTCTCACAGTCTCTCAACCATGTGCATGGTGGAGTTCCACCTTGTTACAACGTCTATGATTAGGCGGTGCTTGGGGAGGTGGAGCGATCGCTGTAGCCTCTGCATACGACTGGAGTCTACGGGCGAGCGACGGATGTGCGAGCACAATCTTTGCACCTTATGGAGCAGGGCTGGTAACTCCGGATAATTATTTATGAAGCACTGCACCACCAGGTTCAAGGTGTGAGCCAGGCAAGGTATGTGTCTGAGTTTTGCCAGGGCTATGGCAGCCACAAAATTACGGCCGTTATCACTGACTACCTTGCCTGGCTCAAGATGTAGACTGCCCAGCCATGACTCAGTTTCTCGCTGCAAGTAGTCGGCCAGTACCTCCACAGTGTGTCTGTTGTCGCCCAAAGATATCATCTATAAAATAGCCTGCTGATGCTTACCACTTGCTGTTCGATAATGGGACACCTCGTGTGCAACACTGGCAGCTGCGGATGGAGTGCTCATGCGACTGCGCTCTGTCAATGAGCTTTTGCTTCTGGAGGAGGAGGGTCGAACGTCTACAGCCAACTGTTGCCTATACCGTGGGCTAGGCAGCACTGTCCTACCATTGCTGTCCCCTGTGGACACTGCATCCACCACATTAACCCAGTGCGCAGTGATGGACATGTAATGGCCCTGGCCATGCCTACTGGCCCATGCATCTGTTGTGAGGTGCAATTTTCCACTCACTGATTGTTTGAGTGCATGGTCTTTCACAGGCACATGCGGTCTTTCACATGCAGGTGGAAGGCAGGGATGTCTTTTCTAGAAAAGAAGTGCTGACTGGGTAGGTCATAGTGTGGGACAGCGTAGGCCATGAGCTCTCGGAACGCTGCGCTTTCAACCAAATGGAAAGGCATCATCTCTAATGAGATCAGTTTGGCAATGTAGGCGTTCAAAGCCAGTGAGGTTTTGTAGTCCATCCACGCTTGCAAGTGCATGGTGTTTTAATGTCTAAGCATGCAACTGGCAATCAATTTTCGGAGATTTTTCCCTCGGCTAAAGGTCCTTCCGCACTTCTTACAGATAACCTTTGCCTCATCAATAGGATTTTGGTCAAAAAAGTGCCACACTGCACTCTTCCTACTATGGGATAAATTTTCAGGCCTTGCACGCTGTGCTAATTTGGCCATCTGGCCAAGCTGTCCTGCAACTCTTTTTGTTTTTTTAACACGTTTTTGGACTGCTATGGGCCTGCCAGATAACCGCAGCTGCGATGTCGATGCCTGCTGCGGATCCTCCTCCTCTTCTGAGCTATTGCCAGCGGCACCCTCTTCCCCCAATTGATGCCAATCCGGGTCAACAACTGGGTCATCCATCACCTCCTCTTCAATTTCATCTGCACCTTCCTCTGTGTCACCGTGTAAGGTGGCATAGTATGCGGGAAGGTGCACCTGAGTTTCATCAGGGTCAGAATCTGGCTCAGTAGACTGCGAGGGCAATGCAGTGCTCTGGGTGAATGTACCAGCAGAATCATATAGCAGTGGCTGTGCATCAGTGCACTCCATGTCATATTCATCTTGGACTGGGGAATTCAGGATTTCACTTGATAACCCAGGCATGGTATGTGAAAAGAGCTCCAGGGAGTAATCTGAAGTGTGGCCTGCCGCATCCTTCACTTGTGGTGGGGGTGAAGGACACAAGGAAAGGTATTTTCCTGACCAGGAGCCTGAACTGACGACTCAGTGCTTGCATTTTTTGAAACTTCAGAAGAGGAGGCGATAGAGCTGGAGGCTGTTTTGGCAATGTAAGCCAAAACCTGTTCCTGATGCTCCGGCTTTAAAAGCGGTTTACCTACTCCCAGAAAAGGGAGCCTTCCAGGCCTTCTGGAGCCAGATGATGACATGGGCTCAACACCTCCTGCCTTAGGTGCTATTGTGCTTTTGGCACTACCAGCAGATGCATCACCACCACCATGAGTACCAGCTGGCCCCCCCCGCCCACGTCCGCAGCCTCTTCCACCATACTTCCTCATGTTTGGGAAAATGTACCAAAAATACCAGCAGATATATGGTACTGTATCAGAAGCGGACAGCTGTATACGGTGTAGGGGAAAATTTCAATCTCTGTATATATTTCCGGAGTCACACACAGACGCTCTGTCAGTATGGATTTCACCGTAATACAAAGAGCAGATAAACGGTACTGTCTCAGAAGCGGACAGCTGTATACGATGTAGGGGAAAATTTAAATCTCCGTATATATTTCTGGAGTCACAGACAGATGCTCTCTCAGTATGGATTTGACCGTAATACAAAGAGCAGATATACGGTAGTGTATCAGAAGCAAAAGCTGTATACGGTATAGGGGAAAATGAAAATCTCCGTATATATTTCCGGAGTCACACACAGATAGTCAGCATGTATTTGTCTGTGATACCAGCCGGTACACGGTAGTGTGTGAGGAGCGCACAGCTCTATATGGTGTGGGAAAAAATGAACGTTCTGTAACTGCAGAAAAAAAGAATAAAAATATTAGTGCTGTGTAAAAAGCAGTCTGCACAGCAGTGTACACACAGCAATACAGCTATCAGGCAGCCTAATAACCAGCGCTGCTGCACACAAAAACATCCTCCCCTGTCACTGTACACTAACTGTACAGCACAATTGCTATCAGCACAAGCACAGAACTTCTTTTTCCAGCCCTAACTCTCTCCCCACTGATAAACAGCATCTCCGTATGGTTAAGATCTGCAGAAGTAAAATGGAGGTCAGCGCTCAGTGCTTTTATAGACACTATGAAGCCTCCCAAAGCAAGCCAATCACTGCAATGCCCTTCTCTTAGATGGTGGTGGATGCCGCACATGTCATCTCGTTGCCCACAGTGTATGTCCTTGCTCATTGGCTGAAAAAAGGCGCCTAAAAGCATTCTGGGAAAACCGACTTTGGCGCTCGTTTTGCCGACCGCCTGGCCGACTGCACACTATGGTCAGGTTTCGGCCAATGAAACCCAACTTTGGCGAAAGTCGGCGACTTTTGAATCTGACCAACCTGTTTCGTTCAACTCTAGTCCATGGTCTTTCAGGAATTGGCAATGCAGACAATTCCCCAGACTTCCGGCTATGACTGACTTTAATGTGGCACCCCAGGAGTCAGTTGCCACAGTGGCATTGCCTCCCTCACATTGGGTGATGTCATGCTTGGACGCAAGGAGGAGTTACCTAATCAGGTAACATCAGCATCCAACACTTTTCTTGACTCCAGACCAGTAGGGGGAGCTCAAAACCCAGTTTTTAGGGGAACTTCCCTATTAGTTCTGGCATGGAGGCGGGGTTAGTCAGTCTGTGCTGGGGACAGGAAGCGTGAGGAGCCCGTTCCCAGACTAGAGTTGCAGTCTGAGTCAGAGAAGAGTTAGAGAGGAAGAGAGGAGTCTAGGAGGAACTGGGAAGTGGAGCTGTAATCAAGCTCATCCCAGATCTCAGCACTAAAGAACCGGACACCGGAGTCCGTAGTTGCATGGGTACTGCTGTCCCAGCAGCTAAATCCAGAGGGCAGGAACTGCAGGTCTCCTGCCCAATCAAACAGTCTGGGCACACCAGCATATCAGAGCCCAGAGTCGCCACAACAGAGCGACACCTGCAATAGGCTCAAGCTGCCTGCCATACGGGCAAGAACTTAAGGACAGTGAGAGGAACTTGAGTAGAGCTTAAAACAGCAAAGACCTCAGAGTACAGCACAGTAGGAAGGCCTCCAACCCCACCTGGCTTAGTGGATCCTGAATTGCTTCCAAGCTGTTCGGATCTCCATTTCCATCTGCATGCAGTTCTCTGGTCTGTACTCCAAATTGTCAAGTAAAGGTAAAGGAAACTACAACCCTGCTGTGACCTCAAATTTATTTACTGCATCATTTGCCCTGCACTACAATCACCATCCTCTCTTACACATACAGCTGCCCTGGGGCCTAGCTCTACCTGTGGAGAGCTGTAGCAACTCTGCTGCATCACCATCAGCCCCAGCGGACTTTGAAGCAGCGTCGGCTAACACCTTTATTGCCGAATACCACAGGTGGTGTCACAAACTTTTTCCCTTTTTATTTTACATTTCCATCATCGTTTTTATTGAATGCCCAGGGCCACGGACCGGGTCACTGCCGCCGTGACCTTCCCCTTTAAGAATGGCCAGCCTGGTACCGAGTATTCCACGGCCCTTGGGGATGCTCCATTTTGGCATCATGAACAGGATATGTAGCTCTGCATTGCCAGAGACTTAAGTGAACTGAAAAATTGACGCCATATTTGTGTTACACGGCGCGCGGGAAGATGAAGTCACAGTGTCCCTTGTGCCCCTGCCTCCTCCTTTTCCCTGCACTCCTTCTAGCGTCGGCACTCCATGTGGCCATAGCCCCTTACAGGCTCCCTAGAATAATTGTCGGTCCAGGTTGTATGCAATTCTCTTATTCCCTCGCTTGAAGGGTTCATTTTATTGCCTATTGTTTAACCTACAGAGGGAGACCTTTTGCATTTGTTGCTCCTTGGGAGTGTCTTGGTGCTGTTCATTTCAATTTAATGCAGTTGTCTCCTAGTGTTGATTCAATTACCACACACAATCAGTAGAAACTTGTATTCCTTGTATTGAGTCTATGTGTGCCATATGTGCTATTATCTGCTAGCATTTTTCCATCTGTCACTAGGGACACTGCTGTTAATCTATGAAAATTTTTTATGTGGGGTTGGCAGGGGTATGACCCTTGTATGGGTCAATGTTTTTTGCTATGTGCTATTTTAAGCGTTTTTAATTTTTGCAGTGTTGTGGTGTGTTTTCAATAAAGTATATATTTGATATTAATATTGGAGGTGATCCCTGATATTTGCATGCTACTTTTCTTTTTGTTCGTTCATACAGTATTTCAGCATGCACTAGGTGATCCCTAGTAGTGGTGCCCTCTAGTTTTCTCATTTACGGGAAGAGGAAGGCGTGTCGTCGTGGGTGGAATCTGGCCGTGAAGTGCGAAACTCATGCCCGCCCACTGCACATAAGAAAAGCACCACATCATCTGCTCATAAAGCTATTTTTTCCTCTATAGGTCCATATTTAAACCCCCTGACCGAGGCTGCCTTTCTAATTGTCTGCGCCAAGGGCTCCACTGCCAACACAAAAAGTAGCAGAGACAGCGGACACCCCTGTCTGGTCCCCCTATGAAGAGCAAATTGTCTGGATGTCTGCCCATTAACCCTGACCCTAGCAGTTGGGGATGTGTACAACAGCTGTATCCATGATATGAAGGTTGGTCCAAATCCCAAACACTCCAACACCTTCCAAAGATAGCTCCATTCGATGTTATCAAATGCTTTATGTGCATCCAATGACACTACCACCCTACGACCCCCGTTATCCAACGGCAGCTGCAGATTAAGGAATAGTCTATATATGTTTATTGCTGCAGACCTATTCAACTTAAATCCTGATTGATCGGGGTGGACAAGATCTTGCACCACACTCGTTAATCGGTTGGCCAAAATTTTGGCCAGGATTTTTACATTCAACATCAGCAACGAAATGGGCCTGTAGGACTCTGCCAACTTCGGTTCTCTTCCTTCCTTAGAGATGACCACTACCACATCCTCCCTCATGGACAACGGTAGTGCATCACACTCTAAAGACTCCTCAAAGACCGCCTTTAGTCTAGGTGCTACCATTTCAATCAACCAGATCTCACCCGGGAGTCCGTCTGCCCCCGGGGCTCTATTATTTGTCATAGACATTATAGCTGTTTCAACCTCCTCCTGTGTTACAGGCTCTTCCAGTCTCCTCCTATCACTCCCTGCAATCCTAGGAAGTCCCGCCGCCCCAAGAAACCCTTCCAAATGTGCTGGTGAGGCTCCTAACTCAGAAGAATATAGCTTCTCATAAAACCGTCCAAAATCTTTCAGTATATCCTCCGTATACACCACCTCCGTCCCCTCTTCCGTCTTCAGCTTGTATACAAATGAAGATTCCCTCTGTGTTGCCACCACTACTGATAGCAAATGCCCCACCCTTTCACCCTCATCGTAGAATTGTGCCTTCTGTAAAGCTCTTTTCCTCTCTACTCTCTTGATATATAATTTGTTGACTCCTTCCAGAGCTTCCTTGAGCCCGTTCTGACTCTCCACTGATGGGTTCACTATCAGTTCCCTTTCAGCCCTTTCTAAAGTCTCCATCACTGCCCTGTCTTCTGATCTAGTTTTAGACTTACATATAGAAACTTCTCTAAACAGAAGACCCCTCAAATATGCCTTCATGGCATCCCACACCACTCGCCTGTCAGCACTACCCTCATTGATGTGCCAATATTCGTCTAACTCCCCCTTTATTGCTTCCATATTAATATGTTCCAGCCATAGTAGATGAAACCTCCACCCACTCCCCTGTGTAGACCTCCCCCACATCTTTTTAATAAGCAGCTCCAAAAGTTTATGGTCCGAGATCACTCTCGGAAGATATACCTCTCCACAAATCAATTGTGTCAACAATTCATTCCCTAACGCCAAATCAATTCACGAGAGAGATCCATAGAGATCCATGAGTAGTAGAGTAGCAGGAGTAACACATCACATCCTCATTCCTTAACCTCCACAGGTCTACCATTCCAAGTTCTTTCACATAATTTCCAAATTATGTCAATTTCCATCCACCTTTTCCTATTCCCTGTTGATGCCTATCCCATCCCTCATCCATCACATTATTAAAATCGCCAATAATTAATAACGGTAGTCCTGCACCCCTTTTGTACAACTCTATGACCTCCTGGATCTTCTTCCCCGAGGACGGAGGTGGTATGTACTTGGCCACTATACATAACAATTGTTCATAAATTTTACAGATTACAAAAACATATTGGCCTTTACTGTCGACATGGCTTTCAATTTCCTCAAAGGGTGTGGACGCTCCCACAAACAACGAGACCCCCCTGGCATATGAGGAGTACGTGGAGTGATATGCCCTCCCGATCCATCTTCTCTTCAACACCTCCACCTTCTCCTTAGTCAAATGTGTCTCTTGAAGGCATATCACATCTGGTCCCTCCTTCCTAATATAGTCCATAATTGCCGCTCTTTGTGTTCCATCAGACAATCCTCTCACATTCCAATTAAGAATTTTAATCTTATCACCCACCATATTTTCCTATACGTATACATTCCCAATCCCATAGAGGACAATACTTCTCCCAAGAACCCCAAGAACCAACCCATAGCCTGAAGGCCCCCCCCTCCCTCCCAACTGTTGAGGAACATAACCTAACCATTACCCAAGACTTCCAATGTGTTTCTCCCCTCTAAACCAAAGAGTGGGTAACTCTATACATAGCAAACTCACAAACGTAATCTCAAACCATGAATTACTTTCAATCCCTCCATTTCTCCTCCGCTCATATGTGCTATCATCTACAGTCCCTCCATTGTCCATATTGACTAGAGCGCAGGAACAAAAAGACTCTATATAACAGCACCATCCATCTTTCCTCCTTCACAAGTATACGGCACGCCAAGTCTCTCAGTGCATCTTCTCACTTCTCCCTGCCTTTACCAGCTCTGATCCTTTTCTCGTTCAAGTCCAGCCACTTGATGGCCTCCTCCAGAGTTGGAAAAAAATAAACAGATACCAGGGCCACAACCCTGAACTTAGCAGGATACAAAGTAGAGTACGGCAGTTCCATATCGCTCCACTTTTTCTTCACCCCACCATGCCGCATTATTTGCCTCTGAACCTCAGCCGAGTAGTCATTACAAACATGTGGTCTTTTTCAAGTGTTTATTTCTGTTAATTTTGATGATTATGGCTTTCAGCCAATAAAAACCCATGTCATTATCTCAGTAAATTAGAATACTTTATAACACCAGCTTGAAAAAATGATTTTAAAATCCAAAATGTTTGACTTCTGAAATGTATATTCAGTAAATGCACTCAATACTTGGTATGAATATAATCATAATAATAATAATCTTTATTTATATAGTGCCAACATATTCCGCAACGCTTTACAATTTAACAGTTTCAAACACAACAGTCAATAGTAACAACGTTAACAATACAATAATTAAAGCAAAATAAGACGACCCTGCTCGTGAGAGCTTACAATCTACAATGAGGTAGGGGAAATGCAAAGTACATGTGTGTATTTATAATGATAGTCCAGTCCAGGTAGTGGGGGATAGATAGAGATAGTGGATGGGCTACACACACACACTTACACATAAAATTACTTTGATTAGGGAATGTGATAAGCCGCTCTGAACCAATGTGTTTTGAGTGAGCGCCTAATACTGTGCAAGTTGTGAATGGTCCTAATTTCTTGGAGTATAGCATTCCAGAGGATTGGCGCAGCACGGGAGAAGTCTTGGAGTCGGGAGTGGGAGGTTCGGATTAGTGCAGAGGTTAGTCGAAAGTTGTTTGCGGAGCACAGTGATCAGCTAGGCCGATAGACAGAAATGAGGGAGGAGATGTAAGGGGGTGCCTCACGGTGGAGAGCTTTGTGGGTGAGAACAAGTACTTTGAATTGGATCCTGTAATGAATGGGCAGCCAGTGTAATGACTGGCGAAGTGAGGACACGTCTGAGTACCGATTAGCTAGATGGACGACCCTGGCTGCTGCATTAAGGATGGACTGGAGAGGAAAAAGTCGAGAAAGGGGGAGGCCAATAGAGCGTTACAGTAGTCCAGGCAGGAGTGGACCAAGGCAACAGTGAGGGTTTTTGTTGTTTCCATGGTGAGAAAAGGGTGGATTCTAGAGATGTTCTTTAGGTGTAAGCGTCAAGAGCTGGCAAGAGAATGAATATGGGAGGTGAAGGAGAGATTGGTGTCAAATATAACACCCAGACAGGGAGCCTGCTGCCGGGATGTTATTATGGTGCCACCCACGGAGAGGGAAATGTCAGATTTAGGGAGGTTAGTAGACGGCGGGAGCAGAAGAACTTCAGTTTTGGAGAGGTTGAGTTTCAGATAGAGGGCGGACCTGATGTTGGAGACTGCGGACAGTCACTGGCGTTCTGTGGTACAGCAGGGGTAATGTCAGGGGGTGACGTGTATAGTTGTGTGCCATCAGCATAAAGATGATACTTAAAGCCAAATCTGCTGATGGTCTGTCCAATTGGGTCCATATATAGAGAGAGAAGAGAGCCAAGGACTGAGCCATGAGGTACCCCAACAGTAAGAGGAAGAGAGGATGAAGTGGAGCCAGCGAACAAAACACTGAAGGAGTGGTCAGAAAGATAGGAAGAGAACCAGGAGAGGGCAGTGTCATTAATGCTTAATGACTGGAGCCTAGAGAGTAGGAGACGGTGGTCAACAGTGTCAAAAGCTGCAGAAAGGTCGAGAAGAATGAGTAGAGAGTGGTCACCATTACGTTTTGCTGTCAGAAGGTCATTGGTAACTTTGATAAGTGCGGTTTCTGTCGAATGTAGGGGTCGGAAGCCAGACTGTGAAGGGTCTAGGAGGGAAGGAGAGAAGAGGTAACGGGTAAGGCAGGAGTAGACAAGATGCTCCAAGAGTTTAGAGATGAAGGGAAGGTTGGAGACTGGTCTGTAGATATTTGTGCAGGATGGGTCGAGGGCGGGTTTCTTTAATAGTGGAGTAATAATAGAATGTTTAAAGGAGCATGGGAAAATGCCACAGGACAGGGAGAGACTAAAGATTGTAGATAGGTGAGTAGTGATGACAGGAGAGAGAGGACTGGAGAAGATGTGAGAGAATGTGGTCAGTAGTGTATGTAGTCGGATGAGAAGAAGAGAGGAGCCTGGAGACTTCTTCTTCTGTGATGGGATCAAATGTGGGGAGTGAGCCAGGGGAAATGCAGGGAGGGATGGGAGTCACTGCACTTGGTAGCTGGGAACAGATTTCCTGATGGATATTATCTATTTTCTCTATAAAGTGGGAGGCCAGATCATCAACGCAAAGGTCTGTGATAGGGGCTTGTGCTTTCAGCCTGAGGAGGCAGTGAAAGGTGTCAAAATTTTCTTGGGGTTGTTGAATAGTGAGGAGATCAGGGTGGTGTAGTAGGTCTGTTTGCTGAGGTGAAGGGTAGGGTTATGGGGTTATAGGCTCTTAACATAAATTTGAATTGGATGAAGTCTTCTGGTGTGTGAGTTTTCCTCCATAAGCGTTCAGCACTCCTAGAGCATCGCTAGAGAAATTGAGTTTGCGATGTGAGCCAGGGCTGTTTTACTCTGTGCTTAGAGGTTCTGAGGGCGAGGGGTGCTACTTGGTCAAGGGTGCTTCTGAGAGTGTCATTGTAGTGGTGTACAGCCAGATCAGGACATGAAAAAGAGGAGATTGGGGATTTTGATGAGTGTAGAAAGTCTGTAAGTGTCTGAGGGTTAATGGCTTGTAGATTTCTTAATGTGTGGTAGGTAGGCGTGTGCTGGGGTGGGCGAGGAATTGTGAGCATGAAGGAGAGAATGTTTTGGTCAGAGAGGGTAAGTGGTGAGTTATTTAGGTAGGAGATTGAACAGAACAGGACAAAGACCAGGTCAAGGGTATTACCAGGGCCGGCTCCAGGTTTTTGAGGGCCCGGGCGAAAGAGTCTCAGTGGGCCCCCCGCCCCCTCTTTAACACATACCAACCACGATTCATGATGCACGGATACAGCAGAGAAATATATAGGTATAGTATGGATTAGACCAGAATATAAAAAGCAGAAAAACGGTACTGTATCAGAAGCATACAGCTGTATACAATGTAGGGGTAATTGTAAATCTCCGTATATATTTCCGGAGTCACACACAGACGTTCACTCAGTATGGATTTGACCAGAATACAAAAAGAGGAAAAAAGGTACTGTATCAGAAGATACCAGGTGTGTATAGTATTCACTTAAGCCAAACAAAACAAATTGATGGCACAAAGAGTGTATAAATTAATTCAAATCCTTCTTTATTCACAAGCAATTATAATAAAATCCAATCAATGTACAGTATATATAGAGTACCTCCAAAAACCAGACTAGAAAAGGCATGCAGCTGAAATTGGTGCAAACAAACTACATTGGTTTATATATAAGCGCTAATGGTGCCTTTAAATGTGACCCACAAAATTGATCATTAATACTCACTATTACTGCCTGAAAAAATAGATACTAAGTGAAATGATCAAGGTGGAGTACATAAGGAATCCATGAAAAAGTGCATGTAACATAGAAATACCTGTGGTAGACTGCGATACAATTACAACATAGTGGTCATACTAGCTAATACTACACAGTATATTAGCTGCTTGGGGTGGTCACAAGCTGTCGGTCTGGTCTGTGCAGGATGAAATCTGAGAAGTGCTGTAAATTCTACTTGTGACCACCCCAGCAGCTAGTATACTGTGTAGTGTACATAACCTTTCCCCTGGAATAACACAGGAGCCAGGAGGAAAGCATTAATCAGCTCTTTGGAACCACATGTCTGTACTCACTCACTATCACTGCCGCAGGACTCAGGAACCTCAGCGTCAGTGAGGGCTGGGAATCTGTGCAGGAGACAGGAGTGCAGACAGTGCCAGCCTGGAGTCGGGACCATTTTCAACACCGCCTGCAGGCAGCCTGCATACAAACTTGCTTCGATTCCATCCTCTGCCGCTGGCCTCTTCCTATCTCAGCCTCATCACTTCCTCCTGGCTGCGGCACCAGTGAGAAGAGACAGGGGGCGGAGCTCGCCTCTACTAGACCAATCCTGACCATCTGGAAGCATGTCTG
This sequence comes from Oophaga sylvatica, assembly GCA_033576555.1. Lineage (NCBI taxonomy): Eukaryota > Metazoa > Chordata > Amphibia > Anura > Dendrobatidae > Oophaga > Oophaga sylvatica. The sequence goes on along the minus strand of JARQOD010000001.1, from coordinate 423,039,588 downwards.
TCTGCTGCCATGACTCTGAGTGAGCGTGAGTGGGCCCCCCCGTCTCGCCAGGGTCCTGGCACTTGCCCGGGTGTGCCGGGTGCTGACGCCGGCCCTGGGTATTACTGTCTTTGTGTGTTTCAGAAGTTGAGAGCTGTGAGAAGCTGAGAGAAGTGGTCAGTGATAGACTCTGGGATGCGGATGTGGAGGTGAGGCTGTTAATTGGTATGTTGAAGTCTCCCAGGATAAGGGTTGGTAGTTCTGAGGACATGAGGTGTGGCAGCCAGGCTGAGAAATGGTCAAGGAGTTGGGTGGGTGAGCCTGGGTGCCGATATACTGTATGACCGCTGCTATAAGGGAGAGGGGATGGAATAGCCTGATGGTGTGGACCTCAAAAAGGGAATGAGAGTGATGGAACTGGGGGGATGACCTGGAAAGTGCATTGTGGGGACAGGAGTATGCCAACTCCACCACCAGATTAAAAGCAAGGGGATATAAAACAAAAATATAAATAAATGTATCACTAATAAAATAAATATATATATGCCCCTTGTAAAAATGGATGGCAGACCATCCAGATTAAACAGAAAAAACCACCAGGAATGGGGGAAGTAAAATGTGGAAGGGGAGGTATGAAGTTGCAATAAAGGAATAAAAATAAGAAATAAATAATAAAATAAAAAAATAAAAATAATAATAATATATAGAAAATGTTTTAAAATAAAATGCCTTTATTGAAATATGGCAAAAATATCCAATTCATGAAAAATATATAAATATATATGTATGTCACACAAATAAACGAATTGTATATACAATTCATGATCTTAGCCTCAGCGACCTGGATTCTGTTGGGTTTGTCATAAATCAGACCTAAACGGTCAAAAAATGTGTCATCAGAAAACTGTTCTGGGGCTTGTTGGGACAAAGAAAATGCGTCTAGGCAGAGACGTGATTATTCCCACCCGCTGGAACTCTTCGCCTGACGACTGGGGGCAGAGGGTAAAAAATAACTACAGCTCTTCCTGAATACTCTAAACTTGTCTTTCTCTCCCGAAAATTTCTCAGGAAGGGATATCAGAGGTTCGGGAGAGACAAATTGTACATCAGAGGGTACTGACGTCACAGCCACTGCCGGCAGTGGGGGCTACGGGGGGTCTTCATCAAATTATTTATCTAACCCTGCAACTGATATTGTGATTGTGATGCGAGTCACAGCAGTAAATATGTGTACTACTTACTGAAAGTAAAGGGAGGTCAAGCAATCCGAGGTCAAGTCCAGGAAATGGCGCAGTGCGACAAAGGGAAGTCAAAGACGAAATCCAATATACGAGCCAAGGTCATGAAAGCCAGAGAGGCAAAACAGTTACAGGGAGCAGGCACAAGCAAAGTCAGGTCAGAGTACGAGAAGAGAATCAAGTCAAGCAGTGCCAGCCACAGAGCGCAGAGGGATCAATGTCCCACAGGCAACAGCAAGTGTACAATTGACACTGGGGAGAGGAACTAGCATGCTTAAGTAGAATCCTGATTAAGAAAAATAAACACAGTCGATTGCAGCACAGACTGACAACCCCGACCCAAAGTAACAAAAAGACAGAAACAGAGTGGAAATCGTAACAGCGATGACTCCAGACTCTGACAGTCCTTAGCCAGATCCTGAGGCATCTGCGTCAAATTCTTCACCTGGTCTCAAAGTGTGTAAGCAGGATCCATACTGGCAAAAAAGAAAAACATATCGGCCACGTCTCACGGCCAAGCCAAGAGTCAGATTAGTCAAGGGGTCCAAGGTCAGAAGCCAGACGGGTACGTCATAAACAGAAGGAAGAGACAAAAGCATAGTCAGGTAGCGTTCCGGGGTCAGAACATAAGGAGAATAGTAGATCGGAGCAGAAGGGGTTAAACAGATGGATGGTTAGAACCAGGTCCAAGGTCAGGCAACAAAAGATCAAGCACACAGCACTCAAGGCACAGCAAGCATAAACCTCACTTAGCTGGATGCACATCTGGCAGAAACAGGACAGTTATGTAGCATGGCAATCACCTGGGATAATTAATACCTGGAGACAGCTGATGCCTCCCAGTCTCAGATTGGATGGTCGAACTGTCAATCAACACACTGAGAGCTCTGCACGCCCATGTACCAGACTGGATGACCGAGCCGTCAATCAAAGCACCGACAGCTTCAGCACGCCCCTGTTCCAGACTGGATGACTGAGCAGTCAATCAAAGCACTGACAGCTTCAGCATGCCCCTTTACCAGATTGGATGGCTAAGCTGTCAATAACTGCATCTCAGACACACTGAGCGGTGGAACCGTGACAAAACTGCTGCAGATTATGTTGGCGCTACAGTAATAATAATTATTATTTGAAAAGCCCCAACTCAGGGAACCTTCAGCCATCAGTAGGCAGAGCCTACTGTATACTGTTCGCAAATCTAGTTGAATAGTTAACCCTTTCCTGACATAGGTCATTGCGTGGTGTGGGTGTATGGATCCAGCTCAGATGTGGAGTCCACGCTCTACACAGTGCGTGTTATACAGCCAGCACCTTCGCCTACAGTGCTATTGTTTATAAAACAATAAAAAATACACATATTTGGTATCGCCGCATTCAGAATCTCCCGATCAATTAAGATATAAAAAGAATTAAGCCAATCGGTAAATGGCGTAACGTAAAAAAAAACCAAAATGCCAGAGTTATGTTTTTTTTAGTTGCTGTATCATTGCAGTAAAATGCAACAACAGGCGATCAAAATATTGTATCTACCCCTAAATGGTATTAATAAAGACATCAGCTCGGCACTCAAAAAATAATCCCTCACTCAGTTCCAGATCCTGAAAAGTGGAGACATTACGGGTCTCCGGAGATGCCGCTTTGTTTTTTTTTTTACAACTTTTGGATTTTTTTCACCACAATCTATACATGTTTGGTATCTAAGAACTCGCAATGACCTGGAATATCATAATGGAAGGTCAGTTTTAGCATTTAAGGAACAAAAAAAAAAGAACTGTGAAATTGCACTTTTCTTTGAAATTCCACCGCACTTTGATTTTTTTTCTCCTTTTTTCCAGTATATGGTAAAAAAAAATGGTGCCGGTCAAAAGCACAACTCTTCCCTCAAAATACAAGCCCTCACATGGCCATATTGTCTGAAAAATAACAAAGCTATGGCTTTGGGAAGAAGGGGAGCAAACAACGAAAACGCAAAAACAGAAAATCCCATGGTGGTGAAGGGGTTAAAGAGTATGCAGCTAGCTCCCACTAGTGGTGGATATAGTTATGTCACATTTTATTATTTCTCTATGTTTGTGCAGGTTTGGAGCTCTGTATCAGAAACCACTATAATAGAGTAATAAAACAATCAGAGCAGAATTTTGGACTTATTTCAACTGAAAAGAATAGATGTTCCCTTTTATTTTTTCTTAGTAGAAAATTTACCATCCGTTCAGTCTCAAATGCCAATTATTTGCAGAGCAGGGGTCTTGCTGGAAGTTTTTCTGCTTTTTCAGAGAACAGAACAGGTTATTTTCTGAAGCAGGATAAGATAGCAGTTTCTTGTGCAGAAGAAAGCACCAGGTCCAGTGTCCGCTTGCTGCTTCCTGCAGGCCACCTAATTGCCGTTTCTTTAAATCTTCTATCAGATGTTATTTCAATCAATCTCCTGAAGGCTTTTCCAACCTCGAGGTTCTCTCCAGTCTCTCTCTTTCTTCACAATGAATTTAAGCTTTTTTTCTATATTCCCAGCATTGTGTGGTCTCTGAGGGATCAGTCATGGGGCAAGCCATGCAGCAAGACCCCTCTTTGATTGTAGATGACCTGCTCCATGTCAGATTAGGTAGATATCTCCACCACTGTGAACCTAAACCATTCAATGCAGCGGATGAGTAACTCTTTCCAGTCATGGTGTCTGACTCACCTAATCTTTCTCAAATTCCCAAACTGAGATCGTTCATGTGTTATCTGTTACATGAAACGCTGCATAAATTTCCGGGACTGAGAATTTATTTATCTGGCAGATGGAAACTGGAAAGACTTTGCTTCTTTCTTACTTAAGCTATTTCCCTGTTGCACTCATTTCGCTTCAATATTTTTCTGAGTTAGGTTGTGTTTTGGGAATATAGGAATATACTTATGTATACTGATGACCATAAAAGGAAGAAAAAAATGAACATTAAAAAACTGCAACTCCCATCAGAGGTGGTCAGCGGGTGCCTTAGTCCACTAGTCGAAACCGCATGGACCAAGGATCATCCCACCGAACGTCCATTCTCCTTTTACCATGGCCGTAATACTACTCAGACAACACAGAGTGAGAGTAAAACAGTGTGGCAATACTTCATTGAATCGCAATACAGGCAAGTAGCACATACAACAGTCCTTGCAAAATACCTAAGATGGAGCACATTACAGAGTATCATCCTTCCGCTAACTCGCCGGTTTAAGAACAGCTGTGACTTCAGAGCTTCCAGAGCCAACTACCCTCTCTTGTGGCATGCACAAAAGATGACAGTCCTTTGAGGTATGAGGCCAGGTGACTGTAGGGTCACAACCCGGCTTATCTGAACATTTGCATGGAACAAGGTGACTGGTGGGTCCCAAACCTGGATTTCCCAAAAATATTCTTGGGACTCAGTTGACTGGTGGGTTCAAATCTTGACCTCCACAATTGTATCCATGGGTTCAGTGATTGTCAATGAAGTAGATCCGTATTCTTTCTGCTGGGGCCATGGTCCCCTAAACTGGCATCCTGTAGAATGTTAAATCTGTGTCACTCATGAAGGAGCAATTATCTGGCAGCTCTCCTGTAGAGTGTTCCTGGCTGTGGTTTTGTAAAAAGTCTCAGGTTCTTTGGATCTCTTGGATGTCCTGTTACAAAGACATATCCCCTTTTACAGTTTACAAGTATTGTCCTTCAAGCCATCAGCCACAGGTCAAGGGGAAGGAGTGATGAGGTTTACCCACATTGTTTGATTATTTATAGTTTATCATTCAATATTTGCAAGTCAACAAACTGCATGGCCTAGTACAATGTGTAATCAACATATCAGCATAACACCATTTTTCAGTGACCCTGCATCCCTGTTTTGCAAAGATAACAGTACAACAAACTGTAGAAGCTGATATAAGAGTTTTCACAAATTGCTTAATGAGTCCAAGCTTGATGTGGGGTGGTGGAAGGAGAGCTTCTATGGATCAACTAAACTTTCCGCTACTATATTCTTGAGTTCAGATTGCAAAAAAGTTCTCTTTAGCCAACTTTTTTTGCTCCAGTGATGAGTCCGATCCCTGCTGTCCCATTCACACAAAAAGCATGGATACTTTAGATATCCTCTTTGCTGCCCAAGAAGCAAAGAGAGAACTTTCAGATCATCTCATATTCACCATCATTGATCCTGGTAGTTAAGTTTCTTGATAATAAAGTCTAAATTTTCAAGTGCACAGAATGCCCTACAGGCACTGAAACATACTTGCTGCCATTGTGCAGTAGCACAGCTTTCAGACTTACATTGGATGAATCAATAAAGAGTCTCCACTCATTCACATTGTACTCAATGTTAAATTTTCCCATCAGCCCAGGAACATCACTGCAATACACTAGACAACCATCTTGAGAAAAGTATAGAAGGAATTCCTTTTCTCTGCTTCTGTACCATGAAAAAGAAGTACCAGGAACTGGCAGATTCTTTTCTTTTAATCTAGAGCCTAAGGGTATGTGCACACGTTGCAGGTTTGCCTGCAGAATTTTCTGCACAGAATCTGCACCTCTTGGCAGAAAACACAGATGCGGATTTGATGCATTTTTGATGTGATTTTGATGCAGATTTTCATGATTTTTTTATGCAGATTTGTATGCGTTTTTGTAAGCTCAATAAAGATATATTATTAAAAAACAAAAAAAAAGATTTGTGATGTCATTTCTTGTCCAACCTCCTCTTTTGCATTTGTCCAACCCATACTCCATTACACACACAGATAGACAGATAGATTCTAATAGATACATAGATAGATCTATCCCATATCTATCTATCTATAGATCTATCCCATATCTATCTATCTATCTATCTATCTATCTATCTATCTGGACCGCCCGCCAGGGCAGTGGGATATTCGGTACCGGGCCGGTGTATTAAAGGGATATGTCACGGCAGCAGTGACCTGGTCCGTGGCCCTGGGCATCCAATAAAAGGGGAATATTTCCAGGGGATGATAGAGTTTGTAGTAAGGTTTTCATGACGCCACCTGTGGTACCTGGTCAGAGGTGACCAGCGCTGCAGTGCAGATCCTCCGAGACCGATAGTGTGATGCAGCAGAGTTGGAATAGCTTTCCACAGGTAAAGCTTGTGGTCTCAGGGCAGGGAGATGTTGTAGAAAGGGTTGGTGCTGACAGATGTAGCAGAGTGGAGTGTGCGTCGCATGAACTTGAGGAGACAGTCAGTTGCAGTTTCCAAGGCTTTACTCACAGTTCAGATGTATGCAGTACAGGTGCCCACTTGGTGCCATGTCCTCCAGGTGAGGCATCCAGCCAACTCCCAGGTGGATGGAGAACACTAGTCCAAAGCTCCCTGTCAGTATATACCTTCCCTGGCCGTCTCACTGTGCTGATTCCCACTCCTTTCTTCCTTTCCAGCACCTCGCTAAGCAGTGTCCCAGTCTAGAAGCTGCGGATCCTGTCGGATAACATCCTCTCTCTGCGTTTCCTTGATCCTATATAGCGTTCCTTCCTGGAGAAGATACTTGCGGTTGTGGCTGTGAACCCTAAAGTTACCACAGCTGTCAGCTTGCTAGCTGAGTCATAAAGTTCTCCACTAGGCTAGGGGCCGAGTCCCTTCTGCGACCTGGATTCTCCCAGCTGGCGTCCGCCAGTCCTGATACGAGCCCCACGGGTAGCCTCTTGCTCAGCCGTGCCTCTGAGAATCCATTTTCCCTTCCAGGGAACCTTCCTTCTTTCTTTCCTTCTCTCTATGAACAGCTCCTCAGGACTGGAGCCTGCTGCACGGTTGTATCTCTTCCCCTTTCCCCTATGGGAGAGCTGTCTAAAACACGTGTGTCTCCTTCCTCCCCAAAGGGGAGACTCTCCTCTTACTTCCCTCTGACTTCTGCTCTGACCCACAAGCTCCATCCACCATCTAACACCCTTTGCTAGCTGCAAACTTGCTAGACGAACTCAGCTAGTGTGTGTGATGGATGCAGGGTTGCCAGAGCCAGGTGTAGTGTTTCCACCTTAATTGAAAGTTGAAATACCACATCTCTGGCTGAGATGCAGTACCTCTGTGGCGACTGGACCCTCAGGGGCGCCACATATCTATCTATCATCTATCTATTATCTATCATCGATCTATAATAATAATAATTTCATTTCTATAGTGCCAACATATTCCGCAGCACTTTACATTATAGAGGGGACTTCTACAGACAATAGACATTACAGCATAGCAATAAACACATAGATCAAAACAGATGCCAAGAGGAATACGATACGATACGATACGATACACTTTATTGATCCCGGGGGGAAATTACAGCATTACAGCAGCAATACAAACAGCAGTACATAAAATATTAGGACACAAATCTTGCACAGGTATACCAACATTACATAATAAATAAATAATAAAAGTGTGTAGTTCAGGTGTATATAAGACAATGTTAATTGACATTAGTACACCAGCCATCAGTCATTATTTTCTACCACCCTTAGGAAATTATTATACATCCCCATAGCAGTAGGTACAAACGATTTCCTGAATTTCTCCTTCTTGCACCTTAGTAGGATTAGACGGCTGCTGAATGTGCTCTTCTGCTTCAAGAACAGCTCATATAGAGGGTGTGTATTATTGTTCATTATAGCCCTACACTTCTTCTGAATTCTATCCTCCAATACCTCCTCAAAAGAGTCAAGATGGAGGCCAACAGCTGCACTTGCCTTCTTGATAAGTTTGTTGAGCTTATTAGCGTCAGCTACTCACACACTACTGCCCCAGCAAATGATAGCAAAAAAGATGGCGCTTGCTACAACGGACTGGTAGAACATCTCCAGCATTTTACTGCACACATTGAACGACCTGAGCTTCCGCAGAAAGTACAGTCTGCTCATTCCCTTCTTGTAAAACTTTTCTGTATGACACCTCCAATCAAGGTTACTGTCAAGGTGAACCCCCAAATATTTGTAGCTCTCAACCATCTCCACCTCCTGGCCAGCAATGGTGATCGGTAAGAATGAGGGCTATCTATCTATCTATCTATCTATCTATCTCATTCTTTCTATCTATCAATCATCTGCATCGAAATACATGGAGCCGCACACTCCGGTCCCGAGTGTCGGCGGCAGTGCGAGTATTGAGGTGCGAGACTCGTGTGAGTTTTTTGTAAAGTGTGACCCCGGTCTTAAACGCAATATCTGTTTAATTTAAAAAAAAATGGAAAAAAAATTGCGTGGGCTCTTGCACAATTTTCAAGTCCAGAGAGGGAAAGCCAGCGACTGGGGTGTCTAATTGACAGCTCTCAATTATTAACCTGGCTTAAAGTCACCTTTCAATTGCAAGGTGGCTTTAACCCCTTATTAACCCATTCGCCACCGCTACAGGGCAATGGGAATAGACGGGCAAAGTGCCAGAAAGGGCTAATCTAATTAGAGATTTGCCTTTTCTGGGGTGTCTGGGGGCAGATGTTAGTAGCCAGGGGGGGCACAAAAAAATGTACCCTCCCTAGGCTATTATCTGCCCCCACTCGCTTGCTTTGTCTGTCTGGTGGAGAAAATACAGCGGGAGCCCACGCATTTTTTTTCAACGAATGTATACCTTTAATTAACCCCTACATGTCTGCAATTTTGCACACATACACTCATGTAATTGAAAGTTTAAACCATATATAAAAATACATGAAATTACATGGTTAACTGTATGTAAACCATGTCTCATTTCATGTCGGGTTCTGTATTTTCACAAAAGCCGGCAATTGAATTAGCGGCTATTACAGTATGTAGAAGTGGATGAACTATAAATATATGTATATATTATATGTCACAATGACATATATATATATGTATTCTATGTGTGTATATGTATTGATTGTATTCTTTATTAAAGCTGTCAGTGTGATTTTACAGTATAGCCGGGGATGAATTGCTGGCTTTTCTAAAGGACACCGGTGCGATTTAATCGCAAGTCACACGTGCGGTCCGTTTGTAATCCGATTTTTCATCGCTCCCATAGACTTGCATTGGCGATAGTCGACCCACAATCTGTGACAATCGCAGCATGCTGCGATTGCACTCGGACGATTAAAACGGACCACAAAAAATCTGATACTGGGAGCTGCTCCATAGATTAACATAGGTCCGACTGCAATGCGATATTTCATTGTATTGCAGTCGTCCGATTTTGTCGCCAGTGTGACTCCGGCCTTATACTTAAGGTTGAATCCCTCCACGTTGCATGTTCAAAAGTAGCAGTCACCAGATCACAGGAACACCAAAACAAAAATTCTCTTTCTTCCCTTTAGACCACTGTTGTAGTTTCTCCCACAAACAGAACAAACTACATATGGAGCCTACGACTTGTCCTAATCACCTAGTTTTACATCAAAGTACACATAATACACTTTTCTAACAAAGTCCATGATGTTCCTTCCTCGTTTCTTCACTACAAAACAACTGCAAATGTAGCAAAAGTTGTCAGGTGAATTACGATACTCCCTTGTAGCCATTTTGCTCATTTTTGAAACAGAAGTTTAATCCACCACAACCTCTAAATACTGAAAGGAATCATGTTAAGCACACCTCCACACTCTTATGAACTATTTAAATGAAAATCTTCCTTTGCTTCCCATCCAATCATAGTGCAGCTTTCAGTTCTTATACTGCTGAGGCAAAATGAAAGCTGTCATGGCACTGTTACAGGAGTCCATGAGGGGGGCGAAACACTACAGAACATCTAGCCTCAACATCCAGGGCCATCAGAGCAATCTCTGCTTGCATAGCAGGGGTCATAGGATGCATCCTCAACATGCTTTTATCCCGCTCAGTCCAGTCCCACAACATTAGATTATCCCCCATGAATTTTGGGAGATTGCTGAGCATGGGCCTCAGCAGCAAGCTGGACCTCAGGGCACTCATGTCAGATTGGTCTGCTGCCTCTGCTCTCGTGGACTGCATCCTGCCGACTAAACCAAATGTAAGCATGTGCGGGAAAATGCAGTAATGCAGGTATTGCAGAAAAAGGCTGTATAAAAATATTATTTCATTTTAACAAAAGAGGATGCAATGGTCTCCTCGCAGGGAGTTAGTAAGCAATAAGCAACAAACAATGGAAGAAAAAGGGTTAACGCAAGAGTCTGTGATTTAAAAGGCACGTATCGTGATCTTCTTTGGTCCTTATCCACACACAGTCTGATGGGAGTTAGAATACCGGCAAAGGCAGGCCTGGTGTCCTCAAATGAAGTCCCAGAATCACGGTCCAGCTTGTGGCGGCAACGGGCGGTAACCAGTTTTGCCCACTGGGCCCCTAGTCCATAAATCTGTGCAGAAAAAGTGAGGAATGCGGCTGGAGTCTCTGTCCTAAACGTGTGCTGCTGCGCGTCTGTCAGCAATGGAGAACGCACCTCATGGTTCTGCACCTATCCCACGCTCCTCCGCACAAGCACTGCACTCTGCTTAGCCGGGCGCACGGTGCTCTGCACACTCACTGACTCCCGGGACACTCACTGAAGCTCTGCCGGGGCGCGGCTCCGCACTGCCTCTCCCACTGCGGAGCGCGGCACACAGCTGCCTCTATCCATGCCGGCGGGAGCCCTATACCTTTTTCCGGTGCTTCCTGATCCCTGCCCAGGCCTAGCCACACCCCCTCTCCCCGGGTCATGGGAAATGTCCGATTCCCCATTCTTTTCCCCCGGCAACCCTGAATGCAGCCTCGACAGTTCCAGATCCGGCATGATGCAGGAACCCGTAGTCTGGTTTTACAAGTTCTCCATCAATGGAAATCTTCAAACAGAGGCTGGACAGACATCTGTCAGAGATGGTTTAGTGAATCCTGCATTGAGCAGAAGGTTGGTCACGATGACCCTGGAGGACTACCGAGTGCTATTGGTTATTTTTTTATTACTCTATAATTATTAGTCCTAACCCTCATAGTAGCTCTGCCATTTAGCCTATGAACCTATTTGCGGTACCTTAAAATCAATGAATTAAAATGACACACTAAAAATAAAATTCAATGATCAATCCATCAAAAATGTCGTAAGTGCCCAGAACACCCTGCACCGGTACAGGGATAGACCTGCCATGTTCCATCACGGCAATGCTAGAATTTACCTTCAACATAAGGAAGACACAAAGTATTTGATCACAACACATAAGAGCAGCAAACATCAAGTCATGGTACCGTGCATATGTCACCAAGAATAGATTTACTTCTGTGCAGCCCAGAGCAGGGAAAAATCAGTATCTGACGAACACAAGACAGCGGTATATCTGTTGTCATTCTTTGAGGGACTCATCATAGTCTCCCCAGGAAGACAGATGTATAGACAATTGGATCCGAGCTTCAAAAAAAAAAATCTGTGCAGCAAGCAAGTACTGAAGTGTGTGCAGTCAGGAGAAAATGAGAACTGCCGCCTGTTTATTACATCTGCCTGGATATATGGTCCTTTTTTAATGAGCCGGTCCTAGCATTGGAGACCAGTTTTCCCACTGGGGTGACATTTACCTATTTTTCATTGGCACAAGAATTTATCAGAAAGCATTCTGTATGTAGAGCCAAGGAATATATTACCTCCTTATATAGATACTGTGAAATAAGAAAATAAATAGTAATAAAAAGATAACATAGTAATAATAATAAGAAGAATTAGAGAAGATCGAGACTTCAAAAAATTAGCTTTGGGCATTTTCGGACAGCAGATTCGATAAGGCTCCAATAAAATACATTTATCATGCACCAAACTCTAAAGCATAATCAGCCTAGGAAACTGAAGGGGTTAAAAATATATAAGAAAGCGCATTATACTCACCTGGTTCTTCACTTTCCTTATTGCACCTTTGTTCCCAACTCCACAGCTTCCTCGGTCCTCAGTGCAGATTTTTCGGCAATTTCTGATGCTGAGGCTCAAGCGGTCACATGAGAGGCTATGCACGTCATTGACTTTAATGAGGTGCGTCACCCTCGCCCACTTGACCATAGACTCAATTGAGGGATTAGAGTTGATGAATTTAATTTTTTTTATTTTGGTCTTCAGTTTTTATCCACTTTACGGCGTTCAATAAATCTTGAATTTAAATCACAAAAATTTCAGATTTGCTAAAATCCAAAATTACCAGGAAATTCTGAACTTTTTTGATTTATTATTAATCGATACTGTCAACTATAATAATAATAATAATAATAACATACTGATAGGGACTCTAGATTGTGAGCCCTATCGGGGACAGCGACGATAATGTGTGCAAACTAAAGCGCTGCGGAATATGTTAGCGGCGCGCTATAATAAAAATAAAGATTATTATTATTATAATAAAAAATGATAGCTATAGAAAAATGGATATTTGTTTGGCAGTATCTCTAACACTTACTGGAAGCAAAACTTGGAGCTGCTAAGATCTGATGTAGTAGAATAGGGCCCCACATTCCATGTACCACTTATTGTGCAGACATAAATGTGAAAAATAGAAAAAATGTCAATTCAGCTTACTACATATGTGTTAGAGATAAGTGTCTCAGTAGACTTCCAGGGTGGACAGTCTGTGGTCTGGGTGCGTAGCACAGAGTATGCACTGGTCTCAGTGTGGTGCGGGGAGTATGCACTGGACTGGGTGTGTAGAGGGGAGTATGAACTGGTCTGGGTGTGGTGCGTGGAGTATGCACTGGTCTGGGTGCGGTGCACGGCATATGCACTGGTCTGGGTGCTGTGCAGGAAATATGAACTGGTTTGGGTGTGGTGAGGGAAGTATGCACTGGCCTGGGTGTGGAGTGTGGGGTATGCACGGTTCTGGGTGTGGTGTGGGGGAGTGTTCATGGGTATGAGTGTGGTGCAGGGGAGTATGCACTAGTATGAGTGTGGTGCACAGAGTATGCACTGGTCTAGGTGTGCAGCGTGGAGTATGCATGGGTTTGGGTGTGGTGTAGGGAGTATGCTCTGGTCTGGGTGTGGTGCATAGGGTATGCACTAGTCTGGGTGTGGTGAGCGGATTATGCAGTAGTCTGGGTGTGGTGCACAGCGTATGCACTGGTCTGGGTGTGGTGCACAGAGTATGCACTGGTCTGGGTGTGGTGCACAGAATATGCACTGGTCTGGGTGTGGAGCACAGCGTATACACTGGTCTGGGTGTGCTGCAGAAAGTGCACTGGTCGGGGTGTGGTTAGGGGTATGCACTAGTCTTGGTGTGGTGCACACTGTATGAATTGGTATAGGTGTGGTGCGCGGAGTATGCACTGGTCTGGGTGTGGTGCACAGAGTATGCACTGGTCTCGGTGTGGTGCGCGGAGTATGCACTGGTCTGGGTGTGATGCACAGAGTGTGCACTGATCTGAGTGTGGTGCGCGGAGTATGCACTGGTCTCAGTGTGGTGCGTTGAGTATGCACTGCTCTTATTGTGGTGCACGGAGTATGCACTGGTCTCGGTGTGGTGCGCGGAGTATACACTGGTCTGGGTGTGGTGCACAGAGTATGCACTGGTCTCGGTGTGGTGCGCGGAGTATGCACTGGTCTGGGTGTGGTGCACAGAGTATGCACTGGTCTCGGTGTGGTGCGCGGAGTATGCACTGGTCTGGGTGTGATGCACAGAGTGTGCACTTATCTGGGTGTGGTGCATGGAACATGCACTGGTCTCAGTGTGGTGCGTTGAGTATGCACTGCTCTTATTGTGGTGCACGGAGTATGCACTGGTCTGGGTGTGGTGCACGGTGCATGCACTGGTCTGGGTGTGGTGCACAAAGTATGCACTGATCTGGGTGTGGTGCATGGAATATGCACTAGTTTCAGTGTGGTGCATGGAGTACACACTGGTCTGGGTGTGGTGCACAGAATATGCACTGGTCTGGGTGTGGAGCATGGAGTATGCACTGGTCTGGGTGTGGTGCATAGAGTATGCACTGGTCTGGGTGTGGTGCGTGGAGTATGCACTGATCTGGGTGTGGTGCGTGGAGCATGCACTGGTCTGGGTGCGGTGCACGGCGTATGCACTGGTCTGGGTGTGGTGCACAGAATATTCACTGGTCTGGGTGTGGAGCACAGCGTATACACTGGTCTGGGTGTGCTGCAGAAAGTGCACTGGTCGGAGTGTGGTTAGGGGTATGCACTAGTCTTGGTGTGGTGCACACAGTATGCATTGGTATAGGTGTGGTGCACAGAGTATGCATTGGTCTCGGTGTGGTGCGCGGATTATGCACTGGTCTGGGTGTGATGCACAGAGTATGCATTGGTCTGGGTGTGGTGCATGGAATATGCACTGGTCTCAGTGTGGTGCGTTGAGTATGCACTGGTCTGGGTGTGGTGCACACAGTATGCACTGTCTGGGTGTGGTGCACGAAGTATGCACTTGTCTCGGTACAGTGCACGGAGTATGCATTGTCTGGGTGTGGTGTACGAAGTATGCACTTGTCTCGGTACGGTGCATGGAGTATGCTACTGGTCTGGGTGTGGTGCACGCAGTATGCACTGCTCTTAGTGTGGTGCATGGAGTATGCACTGGTCTGGGTGTGGTGCACGGTGCATGCACTGGTCTGGGTGTGGTGCACAAAGTATGCACTGATCTGGGTGTGGTGCATGGAATATGCACTAGTTTCAGTGTGGTGCATGGAGTACACACTGGTCTGGGTGTGGTGCACAGAATATGCACTGGTCTGGGTGTGGAGCATGGAGTATGCACTGGTCTGGGTGTGGTGCATAGAGTATGCACTGGTCTGGGTGTGGTGTGCGGAGTATGCACTGGTCTCGGTGTGGTGAGCGGGGTATGCGCTGGTCTGGGTGTGATGCACAGCGTATGCACTGTTCTGGGTGTGGTGCACACACTATGCCCTGGTCTGGGTGTGAGGCACACAGTATGCACTGGTCTCGCTGTGGAGCGCAAAGTATGCACTGGTCTGGGTGTGATGCATGGAGTATGCACTCGTCTGGGTGTGGTGCCCGGAGTATGCACTGGTCTCAGTGTGGTGTTCGGAGTATGCACTGGTCTGGTTGTGGTGCACGGAGTATGCACTGGTCTGGGTGTGATATACGGAGTCTGCACTGTTCTCGGGTGTGATGCGTGGAGTATGCACTGGTCGCGGTGTGGTGCACAGGGTATGCACTGGTCTTGGTGTGGTGAGCGGGGTATGCACTGGTTTCAGTGTGGTGTTCAGAGTATGCACTGGTCTGGAAAGAAAGTTGGTTACAACTTAACCTTTAATCATATAGGATAAAAAAATGACAGAATGTGTATACAATATATATAAGAAAAGTTAAAAAATTCTTACGTTTCAGGTAGAAAAACCCTTACTCATAGCTACATATAACAGAGCTTTTCCTCTTACTTACTGATTTGCTATCATTATAGTGGTGCACAGATGTGCCCTAATTTAAGTTCACATTAGTGGTGCACAGAGTATGCCCTGGTCTCGGTGTAGTACATGGAGTATGCACTGGTCTGCGTGTGGTGCACAGAGAATGCAATGGTTTGGGTGTGGTGTACAGAATATGCACTGGTCTGGGTGTGGTGCATGGAGTATGCACTGGTCTGGGTGTGGTGCATAGAGTATGCACTGGTCCGTTTGTGGTGCACAGAGTATGCACTGGTCTGGGTGTGGTGAGCAAAGTATGCACTTGAGTCGCCCTCCAGAGCAATGGGAACTCGGATCTGAGCCTATAGACTACTATGGGGATGTCACGGCAACACAGCTCAGTCCGTGGCTCTGGTGCTCATTCTTTAATGTGGGATATTTACAGGTGAATTGAATTGGTATGGGGATTCGTGACGCCACTTGTGGTACCTGGTCAGGATGACCAGCGCTGCTATGCAGATCCACTGAAGGGTTAATATTGTGCAGCTAGATGTTAAGCCTTCCACAAGTAAGGCTGAGTCCTCCAGAGCAGATAGATGTATAGGAATGCAGGACAGACGGGGACACGGAAGTCAGGGGCAATAAGGTAGACACACACATAAGTCACTTTGGTACCTTTACTGTAGATGTTGCAGGCACTCCCCGGAGCACTGTAGGGTGAAGGGTGCACATCCAGATTCCTCCACTGAGTAGGTGTGTGGCCTCCTGTTCTCTGCCTTTTTGTAATGAAGTCTTGGCCTGCGTGTAGCTGGGCCTAGCTTAGTCTCCGTCTTGTACCTGGCTGACCTTGTGGTTGGACCTTCTCTCTGAAAGGACAGGGTCTTTTATGGCTGATCATGCCAGACTCCGTCCTCCTGATCCTGTTACGTATCAGCTCTGTGGTACTCCTGGGACTTGTAATCCTCCAGGAACTCCGGTGTTCTCATAATGGGTCGTGGAGATCCCTATAGGCTCGGACCCCGGTGTCCGGTAATACTTGCTGAGGTGAGCTATGAAGGCTCCTCTGTCTCATTAACTTTCCACTCGCCTTCGGCCTACCCGGACCCTCACACGATCACACACTGGCAGTTGGTGGGCTGCCTCTTCACCGCTCTCTAAGCGTCGGCACGCTTTCTCACTGAGCTGCACTCCTAGATTCAGCTCTGACTAGGCTGGAGTGGTTTCTATTCCACTCTTTACTAGACTCCACTCACTCTTGAACTGAATAGCTCTGCAGCCTCTCTAATCTCAGCTCTGCACTTCACCTTACTGCAGACTGACTGAGCTCTCTGAGGTGACTGAACTCTCTGAGGTGACTGCACTGAACTGAACTGAAACTTCCTATGTTCAACTTCTTTTATAAGTCTAAACAGCTCCCTCTGGTGGTCTTTGGGATAAGTGAACGTGTGTGAAGGTGCATAATGACCTCTAGTGGTATATTCTTTCAGTGCACCCTTCTGGAAGATATGGATCCAGTCGCAGCTCGGCTCCACATTCCCCCCCTAGTAGAACTCAGCACTCTGGGGCTGTAATACAAAAACAAAGAACAATAAACATTGTATAAATAACTCTTCCTTTACAGGAGGTAAGGCACTCTTGAACTGTTGCATAACGGTAAATGAACAACTAATATACATTAAGCACACAATAGGAATGAGCAACCATAAAAGTCCCAGTCATCTTTTGGAAAAGGATGCTCAAAGTGTAGAGGAACAAGTAAGAATAACGTCCATATCACTTGTTTCAAAATTAAGGAAAAATAGTTAAGAAATACCGGTATATTAAGCATATTATAAAAACAATATATACATTAATACAGTGGTTCTAGATAATTATTTACATTTCTTAGGTCCTACTCTCTGTACCTAACAGGTAATTGCCCCCTTGTTATGCGTACTGACCTACGTGGTGTAGTGGTAGGTGAGGTGTCAGTTACCCTGTTATTCCTGCGTGCAGGTAGGTTGTAGTACTGCCTTAGCCTCTCTAGGGATCTGGCAAGTATACTTCCAGCTGGGTGGACTGGCTCGACTTCTGCAGGGGATCCTTCTTCCTGAGATTCAGCTTCTTGGAATTCCGCGTCTTGGGGTTCTGCTTTTTGGGGTTCCTCTGGAACTGACTCTACTGCAACAACCGCTGCAACTGGATGTAGAGGTTCTCCTTGTTGTTGATAGAATTGAAGTACGGGAATGATTACAGCTTCTCCAATTCTGGGCCAATCCACGGGGAAATCTCCTAAGCCTGTATGTATGACTGCTTCATCACGCTCTTTCTGATTGACAACAGGTTCTTCCTCTTGAAGCTTTAATGGATCCGGACACAACTTTAGGTGATCTCTGGATACAGTTGCAGTCGTTCTTCCTCCATCCTTGCTAATTATGCACGTTTTCTTGTTGTCAAACCTTGAATTCTGTATGATGTAGGACTCTCTTTCCCATTGATCGTCGAGTTTGTGTATCCTCCTCTTTCTTTTCAGCACGATTTCACCAGGTGCGAAAGGTTCAGCTGGCGCACTTTTATTATAGTGATCTTCTTGTTTGTCCCTTACTCGATTGAGACTATCTTCAACGCAGGCCTGTACTTTTCTGTACTGTTCCTGTCTGTTTGTGTCCCAGTCTTCAGTAGTCACATCTGCTTCTGGTTCTACAACACCAAGCTCCAGATCCATGGGCAGCTTTCCTGGTCTTGCCCGCATGAGGTAGGCTGGGGTGCAATTGGTGGAACTCACAGGTATGTGATTGTACAGATCTACCAGGTCAGGTAGTAGGTCTGGCCACCGATTTCTCTCCTCGAGTGGTACAGTCTTCAGCAGGTCAATGACGATGTGATTCATCTTCTCACAGAGACCATTGGTTTGGGGGTGGTACGGTGTGGTTCTTATCTTCTTACACCCGTACAAGTGACAGAACTCTTTGAACAATTCGGCCTCGAAGGCTGGGCCTTGGTCAGTTAGCACCTGCTCAGGATATCCATGTGGTCTGCAGAAATACGCTTGGAACGTCTTTGCTGCTGTCTCTGCCGTCAGATCTTTGACAGGGGCGACCACCAGGAACCTGGAGTAGTGATCCACCATAGTCAGGGCATAGGAGTATCCTGACCGGCTGGGTGACAACTTGACATGGTCCAGGGCCACGATCTCCAAGGGACGAGTCGTCTTGATGGGTTGCAGGGGTGCCTTCTGACTGCTGTAGTCCTTTCTTCTGAGGCCACAGGGTCCACAGTTCTGGCACCACCTCTCAATGGAGCTGCGCATTCCCACCTAATAGAAACGACACTTCAACAGGGTCTCCAGCTTCTTCCAGCCAAAGTGTCCCGCTTGATCGTGGTAGGCTTCTAACACCATCTGGATGTCTGCTCTGGGGACTACTATCTGCCATACCATCTCATGGGTCCTTGGGTTGACGTACCTCCGGCACAGCTTCTCACGGTAGATAAACAACAGGCTTCTCTCATTCCACAGCTGCTTTGCTTGTAGAGACACATCCTTCTCCAAGGAGGAACCTTCTTGAGTTATCAGCTCCTTGATTCGGCTGACAACTGGATCTCTGTCCTGAGTCTCCTTCCAGCTGTGGTGAGGTAAAGGATTTAACGTCTTACCACGCGGTCTCCTGCAGGCTTGTTGCTCGTGGATCATCCCATTCCTGTGAAAGGCAGGTAGTTCAATCTCTTCCAGATCATCCACTTCTTCTTCTGTGTCCGATTCATGAGGCATCCTGGATAGGGCATCAGCGTTGGCATTCTTGCGGCCCGCTCGGTACTTGATTGTGAATTGGTAGTTTGACAGCCGAGCCATCCAGCGTTGTTCCATGGCTCCCAGCTTAGCTGTTTCAAGATGCGTCAAGGGGTTATTATCAGTGTAGTCAGTGAACTTGCTGGAGACTAGGTAGTGCTTAAACCTCTCCGTGATGGCCCAGACCAGTGCCAGGAACTCCAACTTGAAGCTGCTATAGTTCTCTGGGTTCCTCTCGGTCGGGCGGAGCTTCCTGCTTGCATAGGAGATGACTTTCTCCAGGCCATTTTGCTTCTGACTGAGGACAGCTCCCAATCCTTCATTGCTGGCATCAGTATACAGCAGGAACGGCTGGCTGTAGTCAGGATAGGCTAGGATCTCATCACCTGTCAGGATCTCCTTCATTTCCTTGAATGCCTCAGCCTGTTCTTTACCCCAGTGGAATGGAGAATTTCTGCTCTTGAGGGACTGTCCCACCAGGAGGTCTTGCAGAGGCGCTGCTTTCTTGGTGTAATCCTTCACAAACCTTCGGTAGTATCCTGTCAGTCCCAGGAACTGTCGCACCTCCTTGAGATTTTTCGGCTCCGGCCATTTCTGGATGGCGGTGACCTTCTCGGGGTCTGGTGCTACTCCTTCTGAGCTGACAATATGTCCCAGATACTGTACCTTTTGTTTGAGCAGATGGCACTTTGAAGGCTTCAGTTTCATCCCATACTTGGACAGTGACTCGAATACCTCCGCCAGGTGCTTCAAGTGATCTTCATACGTCTTGGAGTACACAATTACGTCGTCCAGGTACAGCAACACAGTTTCAAAGTTGAGATGTCCCAGGCAGCTCTCCATCACTCTCTGAAACGTTCCAGGGGCACTGCTGAGTCCAAACGGCATACTGTCAAACTCACAGAGTCCCATCAGGGTGTTGAAAGCCTTCTTCTCCCGATCCTCCTCAGCCACAGCTACTTGCCAGTACCCACTAGTGAGGTCAAGGGTGGAAAAGTAATTAGCGGTCTTTAATGCAGCTAAGGATTCCTCAATGCGTGGTAAAGGGTATGCATCCTTATGTGTAATGCGATTTACTTGTCTGTAATCTACACACATTCTCATGCTTCCATCCTTTTTCCTGACTAGGACTAGAGGTGCTGCCCAGGGACGGCAACTATCCCTTATCACCCCTGCTTTCTTCATATCACGCAACATTTCCTTGGCTTTCTGGTAGTGTGCTGGTGGTATAGGCCTGTACCGTTCTTTAATGGGAGGATGATTGCCTGTGGGGATGTGATGTTGAACCCCTTTAATTTTCCCAAAGTCGAGTGGGTGTTTGCTGAATACCTGTGCATACTCCTGAACTACTCGATATACTCCTTGTTTCTGGTGGGCTGGAGTGGTGTCTGTCCCGACATGGAGCTGCTGACACCAATCCTCCACCTGGGTGGTCGGGCCGTTATCCTCCACTGGTTGTGGGGAGGTTAAGGGCTCCGTCGTGTGAATGGAGTTATTATCCACAGCATGTAACTTAGCAACAGTGGCATAACGTGGTAATTTGACTTCATCCTCTCCCCAGTTGAGAAGACGCACTGGCACCCTCCCATTATGTACCTCCACTACCCCTCTGGCAGTCAAGAGTGTAGGTCTGTGTTCTGAACAATGGGGCTCTACTACTGCTTGGTAGTTCTGTCCTCTCAGACCTATTGCTGCTCTACACCAAATAAGCATTTCACTCATTGGGGGTATCACAATGGGGTTCGGGTCTGTTACCCGTACATTACCAATCTCACCACCGGTCAGTTTCACTTGCTGCTGGCACACCAGGGTCCGGATCTCCTTCCGGATCACTCCCTTTTGCCTTGGTCTGGCTACATCGGCGAGCTGATGGAGTAAAAACACAACCTCCTCCAAACAGTTACTAATAATGTTAGTGCCTAAAACCACATTCAACCCATTTTCCTCATTAACAGTCTTCACTACAAGAAGTCCCTGATCTTTTAACTCCACTCTCCCCACTTTTACGTCTACGTTTTTAGCCCCCAGTAAGTCAAGAGGGAGGCCATTAGAGGCGTATACGGCAAAGTCAGGGTTTGGTGGTTGGAGACCGTCACTGGACCAGTATCTATTGTAAAGAACATCAGGTATGACGGTTACCTGAGATCCAGTGTCCAGCAGGGCAGGGATTGCGATCCCATCCAGTATGATGGACAGGTATGATCTTCCTCACACAAACCTGCGGTTCCAGTCTGAGGGGCCTGAGGAGTCTATTCCTGGGTGTTGGCCCTCGGACCCAGGATTTGCTCGTTTAAAGGACACCGACATGCTGGGTGACCTTCTCTGTGGCACCGGTAGCAGACGATCTCTCGGCGAGGATAATGCTGGTCGCGGGTCCTTCCTGGAGGTGGCGTTGTCCTCCTCCGGTGGGGCGACGTCCTCCTTCTCCTCCGGTTCATCCAAGGGACATCCTCTGGGCAGTCAGCTAGCAGGATCTTTCCTTCTTCCTCCGTCGGCAGTTGCAGGGCACTCATTACAGTGGCCAGGTTTTTGGTCAGCTGGCGCACTTCTGAGCGCAGACAGTCCAGCTCAGTATGAGGCGCCACCTGCGTTTTGGCTTCCACAACCAGCGGGGAAAAGGTGGATGCTGCTGGCTTTAGGGTGGCTTCACTCGGGTGACACTGGGTTGCCATCTCGGGTGTTTCCAGGGGTCGCAGTCCTTTTATAGCCATATCCTTAAGGGCATCAAAGGTAGCATCAGGATGATCCAAGGACCACCAGTGCAAAGTCCTGCTTTCAGCTTGGGACCTCAGTCCCCGTACAAATTGTTCCTTTAATATTTTATTTTCATTGGAGACACTCATGGGTTAACTTGTTTGAGAGCTCGCAGGACCCATTGTAGTCGGCAGGCACAGTCCCTAATGCTATCATCTGGTTTCTGGGAGCATTGGTAAAACCTCATTCGTAGATCTGTTTCAGTGCGGTCCTCAAAGATAGTCTGTAGCTTTAAGAAAATTGCAAGCACTGATTCCTTGTCTGCAGCTGTCCAAGTCTCTACTTCTCTCTCTGCAGCACCAGTCAATTGTCCCACTACCACTGCAGCTCTCTGCTTTTCTGTCATAGGATACATGTCCATTATGCTGCATATTTTTCGCTTGAACCCTGACAGGGTGTCTGGCTTGCCGCTGTACTGAGGGAGCCACTTCGCTCCAGGCATGTATGGCAGCGTTAGCGGTACTATCGAGGCCACAGGACCAGGTGAGGGGCCAGCATTTCCAGCCTGTGCGGCAGCGCCGGTGGGTAAGTCATTGGGGCTGTCGGCCTGGGCCGCGCTGTCAGCTTGCTGCTGCGACATCTCTGCACCCCCTTAGTTAAGCGGGGCCTACCTTCTCTGAAGGCTGCAGCTCTGCAGGGCACAGCGATGTAGAAGGACCTGCGTCGCCGGTGCTCTGACGTCAGAGCGTTCTCTGAAGCTCTCCACAGGACCTGCCGCTGCGTCAGCGTTGGGGGCGTGTCCAGGACTCAGTGCGCTTTTGCAGTTACGCCCACTAGTTTTTCGCGCCGTGGCGCTGTAAATGGCGGGCAATGGCGGGCAAATGGCGGGAAATCTTCACCACTATATGCAACAGTCTTTTAGTGAGGCACACAGTACCCGGTGGCAACGGGCACAAGTTACTCCGTTGCTGAAGGAACGAAATCCTGTTCGTGACGCCAGAAAGAGATGAGTCGCCCTCCAGAGCAATGGGAACTCGGATATGAGCCTTTAGACTACTATGGGGGATGTCACGGCAACACAGCTCAGTCCGTGGCTCTGGTGCTCATTCTTTAATGTGTGATATTTACAGGTGAATTGAATATTGTTATGGGATTCGTGACACCACTTGTGGTACCTAGTCAGGATGACCAGCGCTGCTTTACAGATCCACTGAAGGGTTAATATTGTGCAGCTAGATGTTAAGCCTTCCACAAGTAAGGCTGAGTCCTCCAGGGTTGATAGATGTGTAGGAATGCAGGACAGACGGGGACCCGGCAGTCAGGGGCAATAAGGTAGACACACACATAAGTCACTTTGGTACCTTTACTGTAGATGTTGCAGAATGTGTATACTATATATATATAAAAAAAGTTTAAAAATTCTTACACGTTTCAGGTAGAAAAAACCTTACTCATAGCTACATATAACAGAGCTTTTCCTCTTACTTACTGATTTGCTATCATTGTAGTGGTGCACAGATGTGCACTAATTTAATTTTTCTGTTTCATCAACATTTCTTAAGATTTGTTTTGCAATAACCAACTTCTAAAAAGAAATCCATAATTTAATGATACTCTGTCAGGAGATGTTTATATGTCTTTGTGTGGCTGCCCAGTGGTTGTGATGTGCATTGCAAACTGTCATAGGTCTCGCTAGCAAGTTGCAATATTGTATTGAATGTGGTTTATGAAAAATTAGAGTTCTTAACCAAGCTGAAAAATAGGTAAGTGACAACAATACATCTGTATTTATTTCTCAGATATGAAAGGATAGGCAATAAATGTTTAAGAGTTGGGGCGTCTCATGTTTGGGAATACCAGCTGTAGGGAGATAGGAGCACCCCCATGTCATATTCCCATGACCCCCCTTGAGTACAGATATTTATGTGGCAGGATGGATAGCACTTGCTCATTTTCACAATGTTATAGGGTTTTTTCTAACTCAGGAGAGCAGCCAACCCCTTTACTTGGCTCTTTCTGTAAGTCCTACTTTCGCAGCTTTTTTCTTAATGGCAAATTCCATTTCCAAATCAGAGTAGTTTGTACGCACTCCACCATCCACCCTGGATGAATCCACCATAGTGATTGACCTGAAATAAGGTTCTTCTCTAAACCTCTCAGTAGAAGAGTCAAGTTGGCCATTCTCAAATCCTACTTCATCTGCACTATTACCTTTAGTTTCTGGCACGTGTGCTGTAAAGATGGATCTACTTTCTCTGGCCTCGCTGGTGAAGTGCACAAGCATTGGAACAAGAAGACACGCCAATAAACAAGCCAGATTGTATACATTGGACTTGGTCAACGTGACTGTTTGTCCAGTTGTCTCCAAATAAAACTTTAAAAGGTTTCTAGGTCATCTCACGTCAGGATCAGGGGTTGAGAGACGTTACTCATGTGGTGTCCATCGACTGTTTGATATGTTTCGTACTATGGCTTCCACTCTTCTGAGACTTTCTACAAGATTTTGGAAGGTGTTCAAGTCAGTTCACATACATCCCAAAGATTTTGGATGGGGTTGCATGCGACTAGTCATGTATTTTCACACCAAACTTACCCAACCATGCCTTTATAGAACTTACTCTGTGCACTGATCACAGTCATGGAGAACACAAAAGAACCTTACTCAAACTCTTATCATAAAGTTGGAAGCTGCAATTGTCCAAAATGTTTTGTGCTAAAGCATTAAGATTTCCATTCACTGGAACGAAGAGGCCAAGGCAGACCCCTGAAAAAAACACCCACATAGCTTTATTTTTCCTCCACCAAACTGCACAGCAGGCACAATGGTGTCCATTAGGCATCGTTCTCCTGGCATTCACCAAACCCAGACTCATACTTCAAATGCCAGATAGATTAGTGTAATCAACCACTGCACAGAATACGTCTCCTCTGGGCCAAAATCCAGCGGTTGCGGCTTTACACCCCTCCATCCGGCGCTCGACATTGTGCTTTGTGATGTAAATCTGCATGCAGCTGCTCAGCCATGAAGCTCCCAACTAGAGCGCAGAGTTTGTGCTGATGGTAATACTACGGGAGGTTTGGACTCTGCAGTTATGGAGTCAGTAGAGCGTTGGTGGCTCTTCTGCCCTCTGCTTCTCAGGGCTCGGTGACTCCGCTCTGTAATGTTATGGGGTCTCCACTTCATTGCTAAGTTTCCACCACTCAATGGTGATGGAGTATCACTCACTGGTATCAGTGAGATCTTTACCATCAGCCATTCTGCCATATATTAGTAAAAGACAAAAAAACCTGACTGGCACTTCCAGACTAATGTGAACTAGGTGCAAACCTAAGGGAGCTACCCCCATGTAAAACATACAAAAAAAAGAGGCTGCACTCAAGCATACTAAAGCATGACAACATAGAATACATGAAATTTTGAATAGCAATATGGCTTTGGAGTATAAGGAAAAATTTGAGACGCTTAGTATAAACATTTGGCCAAACATTTTAAAGCCCACCAACCATCGTCAAGGTGGTCTCAATTCTGGTGAGTCCCTGACCTAATGTGAACATACCTCTATTAGGCTGATATCTGAATTTCTGGGTGAATATGCACCTCTGTCAGTAATGCCTGCATTTATAGGTAAAGTAGGGACCTGGTGTAATTAAAATCACCACCTGGTGGGGGCGGAGTGCTCGGTCAGTAAGCTAACATTCAAAAGACAAAAAAACCTGACTGGCACTTCCAGACTAATGTGAACTAGGTGCAAACCTAAGGGAGCTACCCCATGTAAAACATACAAAAAAAAAAAAAAAAAGAGGCTGCACTCAAGCATACTGAAGCATGACAACATAGAATACATGAAATTTTTAATAGCAATATGGCTTTGGAGTATAAGGAAAAATTTGAGACGCTTAGTATAAACATTTGGCCAAACATTTTAAAGCCCACCAACCATCGTCAAGGTGGTCTCAATTCTGGTGAGTCCCTGACCTAATGTGAACATACCTCTATTAGGCTGATATCTGAATTTCTGGGTGAATATGCACCTCTGTCAGTAATGCCTGCATTTATAGGTAAAGTAGGACCTGGTGTAATTAAAATCACCACCTGGTGGGGGCGGAGTGCTCGGTCAGTAAGCTAACATTCAAAAGACAAAAAAACCTGACTGGCACTTCCAGACTAATGTGAACTAGGTGCAAACCTAAGGGAGCTACCCCATGTAAAACATACAAAAAAAAAAAAAAAAGAGGGCTGCACTCAAGCATACTAAAGCATGACAACATAGAATACATGAAATTTTGAATAGCAATATGGCTTTGGAGTATAAGGAAAAATTTGAGACGCTTAGTATAAACATTTGGCCAACATTTAAAAAAAAAAAAAAAAAAAAAAAAAAAAAAAAAAAAAAAAAAAAAAAAAAAAAAAAAAAAAAAAAAAAAAAAAAAAAAAAAAAAAAAAAAAAAAAAAAAAAAAAAAAAAAAAAAAAAAAAAAAAAAAAAAAAAAAAAAAAAAAAAAAAAAAAAAAAAAAAAAAAAAAAAAAAAAAAAAAAAAAAAAAAAAAAAAAAAAAAAAAAAAAAAAAAAAAAAAAAAAAAAAAAAAAAAAAAAAAAAAAAAAAAAAAAAAAAAAAAAAAAAAAAAAAAAAAAAAAAAAAAAAAAAAAAAAAAAAAAAAAAAAAAAAAAAAAAAAAAAAAAAAAAAAAAAAAAAAAAAAAAAAAAAAAAAAAAAAAAAAAAAAAAAAAAAAAAAAAAAAAAAAAAAAAAAAAAAAAAAAAAAAAAAAAAAAAAAAAAAAAAAAAAAAAAAAAAAAAAAAAAAAAAAAAAAAAAAAAAAAAAAAAAAAAAAAAAAAAAAAAAAAAAAAAAAAAAAAAAAAAAAAAAAAAAAAAAAAAAAAAAAAAAAAAAAAAAAAAAAAAAAAAAAAAAAAAAAAAAAAAAAAAAAAAAAAAAAAAAAAAAAAAAAAAAAAAAAAAAAAAAAAAAAAAAAAAAAAAAAAAAAAAAAAAAAAAAAAAAAAAAAAAAAAAAAAAAAAAAAAAAAAAAAAAAAAAAAAAAAAAAAAAAAAAAAAAAAAAAAAAAAAAAAAAAAAAAAAAAAAAAAAAAAAAAAAAAAAAAAAAAAAAAAAAAAAAAAAAAAAAAAAAAAAAAAAAAAAAAAAAAAAAAAAAAAAAAAAAAAAAAAAAAAAAAAAAAAAAAAAAAAAAAAAAAAAAAAAAAAAAAAAAAAAAAAAAAAAAAAAAAAAAAAAAAAAAAAAAAAAAAAAAAAAAAAAAAAAAAAAAAAAAAAAAAAAAAAAAAAAAAAAAAAAAAAAAAAAAAAAAAAAAAAAAAAAAAAAAAAAAAAAAAAAAAAAAAAAAAAAAAAAAAAAAAAAAAAAAAAAAAAAAAAAAAAAAAAAAAAAAAAAAAAAAAAAAAAAAAAAAAAAAAAAAAAAAAAAAAAAAAAAAAAAAAAAAAAAAAAAAAAAAAAAAAAAAAAAAAAAAAAAAAAAAAAAAAAAAAAAAAAAAAAAAAAAAAAAAAAAAAAAAAAAAAAAAAAAAAAAAAAAAAAAAAAAAAAAAAAAAAAAAAAAAAAAAAAAAAAAAAAAAAAAAAAAAAAAAAAAAAAAAAGGGGGGGGGGGGGGGGGGGGGGGGGGGGGGGGGGGGGGGGGGGGGGGGGGGGGGGGGGGGGGGGGGGGGGGGGGGGGGGGGGGGGGGGGGGGGGGGGGGGGGGGGGGGGGGGGGGGGGGGGGGGGGGGGGGGGGGGGGGGGGGGGGGGGGGGGGGGGGGGGGGGGGGGGGGGGGGGGGGGGGGGGGGGGGGGGGGGGGGGGGGGGGGGGGGGGGGGGGGGGGGGGGGGGGGGGGGGGGGGGGGGGGGGGGGGGGGGGGGGGGGGGGGGGGGGGGGGGGGGGGGGGGGGGGGGGGGGGGGGGGGGGGGGGGGGGGGGGGGGGGGGGGGGGGGGGGGGGGGGGGGGGGGGGGGGGGGGGGGGGGGGGGGGGGGGGGGGGGGGGGGGGGGGGGGGGGGGGGGGGGGGGGGGGGGGGGGGGGGGGGGGGGGGGGGGGGGGGGGGGGGGGGGGGGGGGGGGGGGGGGGGGGGGGGGGGGGGGGGGGGGGGGGGGGGGGGGGGGGGGGGGGGGGGGGGGGGGGGGGGGGGGGGGGGGGGGGGGGGGGGGGGGGGGGGGGGGGGGGGGGGGGGGGGGGGGGGGGGGGGGGGGGGGGGGGGGGGGGGGGGGGGGGGGGGGGGGGGGGGGGGGGGGGGGGGGGGGGGGGGGGGGGGGGGGGGGGGGGGGGGGGGGGGGGGGGGGGGGGGGGGGGGGGGGGGGGGGGGGGGGGTATAAACATTCAAAAGACAAAAAAACCTGACTGGCACTTCCAGACTAATGTGAACTAGGTGCAAACCTAAGGGAGCTACCCCCATGTAAAACATACAAAAAAAAGAGGCTGCACTCAAGCATACTAAAGCATGACAACATAGAATACATGAAATTTTGAATAGCAATATGGCTTTGGAGTATAAGGAAAAATTTGAGACGCTTAGTATAAACATTTGGCCAAACATTTTAAAGCCCACCAACCATCGTCAAGGTGGTCTCAATTCTGGTGAGTCCCTGACCTAATGTGAACATACCTCTATTAGGCTGATATCTGAATTTCTGGGTGAATATGCACCTCTGTCAGTAATGCCTGCATTTATAGGTAAAGTAGGGACCTCGTGTAATTAAAATCACCACCTGGTGGGGGCGGAGTGCTCGGTCAGTAAGCTAACATTCAAAAGACAAAAAAACCTGACTGGCACTTCCAGACTAATGTGAACTAGGTGCAAACCTAAGGGAGCTACCCCCATGTAAAACATACAAAAAAAAGAGGCTGCACTCAAGCATACTAAAGCATGACAACATAGAATACATGAAATTTTGAATAGCAATATGGCTTTGGAGTATAAGGAAAAATTTGAGACGCTTAGTATAAACATTTGGCCAAACATTTTAAAGCCCACCAACCATCGTCAAGGTGGTCTCAATTCTGGTGAGTCCCTGACCTAATGTGAACATACCTCTATTAGGCTGATATCTGAATTTCTGGGTGAATATGCACCTCTGTCAGTAATGCCTGCATTTATAGGTAAAGTAGGGACCTGGTGTAATTAAAATCACCACCTGGTGGGGGCGGAGTGCTCGGTCAGTAAGCTAACATTCAAAAGACAAAAAAACCTGACTGGCACTTCCAGACTAATGTGAACTAGGTGCAAACCTAAGGGAGCTACCCCCATGTAAAACATACAAAAAAAAGAGGCTGCACTCAAGCATACTAAAGCATGACAACATAGAATACATGAAATTTTGAATAGCAATATGGCTTTGGAGTATAAGGAAAAATTTGAGACGCTTAGTATAAACATTTGGCCAAACATTTTAAAGCCCACCAACCATCGTCAAGGTGGTCTCAATTCTGGTGAGTCCCTGACCTAATGTGAACATACCTCTATTAGGCTGATATCTGAATTTCTGGGTGAATATGCACCTCTGTCAGTAATGCCTGCATTTATAGGTAAAGTAGGGACCTGGTGTAATTAAAATCACCACCTGGTGGGGGCGGAGTGCTCGGTCAGTAAGCTAACATTCAAAAGACAAAAAAACCTGATTATATGCCATATATTAGTAAAAGCAGATGGCATTGTGAGGGTCCAGATGTTATACACCAGGGGCAATGGGGGCAGATGTTATACATTGGAGGCAATGGGGCCAAATGCTATACACTGGGGAAATGGGGCCGGATGTTATACACTGTGGGCAATGGGGCCAGATGCTATACACTGGGGAAATGGGGCCAGATGTTATACACTGGGGCAATGAGGCCAGATGTTATACACTGGGGGCAATGGGACCAGATGTTATACACTGGGGCAATGGGGCCAGATGTTATACACTGGGGGAAATGGGGCAAAATGTTATACACTGGGGCAATGGGACCAGATGTTATACACTGGGGAAATGGGGCTGGATATTATTCACCGGGGGGAAATGGGACTGGATGTTATACCCCTGGGGCAATGGAGCTGCATGTTATACACCACAGGGGGAAATGGGACTGGATGTTATACCCCTGGGACAATGGGGCCATATGTTATACACTGGGGGCAATGTGGCTCAATAAGAGACCTGAATTCAACTATTATTTTGTGAAGATCAATAGTTCTATTAATACAGTGTATTAGTAGAATAGTCAGAGTGACACCATTCCATCGTGTACTAGGCAATCAGATATGTTTCCACTATACAGTCACCATAAGAGCTTGCAATTACTTTATTGCTTCATATCATGTTGGGAATCTAGGACTCATTTTATTGTTTCTGCTGAATATATAATAAATACTTCTTCTCAGCCCGTTTATCTGCTATATAACCTTCTGCTGCACATGATTGCTGGTCTGTGGTGGTAATGGTCTGAAGACACAGCAGTAGAAAATTGCTTCAGGCAATGTCTCCAGTCTTCTCTACATTTCCGTATGGTGCTTCTTACAGCATGGGGCAGAAAAAGATAAAATATGATTGGATGAGATGACAGGCTTTGGAACAGAGATGTGAATTTTATTTTTTTCTCGATATATTTGCTTTGAATGTTAAGTACAGAGGAATATACAGCACAAAGCCATGTATCCACCATGCTGAAATCCTGCAACTTGCTATTGGAGCACCAAACCCAAAGTCGGAATATTATAAAAACACACATTTTGGAAGAAGATGAAGTTATCATGAGGGCAGATATTTTTCAGACTTCATGTCAAGAATTCCATCAAAGAACACAGCAGCCATCCTCTCCTCAGTAGGAAATTGAAGGTAACCAGGGGCATAGGTTGCGATCCACTGCAGAGCAAATGGAGAGAAGGTTTGTCCCGTCAGTTTTAATGGTGGCGGGTTCTTGAGCTTCATAGATATTGAGACCTAATGGTTCTCTAGTCTTGTTTTCTTTACATCCCATTGATTTCATTGGCAATGCACTCTTATATATTGCCACCTCTCCGCGGACGGTGATTAATGACTTCTCTAGTTTGGCAAATATATTAAAGAAGTTTTCTGGGATTTTCCAAAATAAATAAATCGATGATTTATCCAATAAACCCCCAGCAGATCTAACAGCGGTGGTGTCTCCCTAAATCTATGACTTATCCAATAAACCCCCAGCAGATCTAACAGCGGTGGTGTCTCCCTAAATCTATGACTTATCCAATAAACCCCCAGCAGATCTAACAGCGGTGGTGTCTCCCTAAATCTATGACTTATCCAATAAATCCCCAGCAGATCTAACAGCGGTGGTGTCTCCCTAAATCTATGACTTATCCAATAAACCCCCAGCAGATCTAACAGCGGTGGTGTCTCCCTAAATCTATGACTTATCCAATAAACCCCCAGCAGATCTAACAGCGGTGGTGTCTCCCTAAATCTATGACTTATCCAATAAATCCCCAGCAGATCTAACAGCGGTGGTGTCTCCCTAAATCTATGACTTATCCAATAAACTCCCAGCAGATCTAACAGCGGTGGTGTCTCCCTAAATCTATGACTTATCCAATAAACCCCCAGCAGATCTAACAGCGGTGGTGTCTCCCTAAATCTATGACTTATCCAATAAATCCCCAGCAGATCTAACAGCGGTGGTGTCTCCCTAAATCTATGACTTATCCAATAAATCCCCAGCAGATCTAACAGCGGTGGTGTCTCCCTAAATCTATGACTTATCCAATAAACCCCCAGCAGATCTAACAGCGGTGGTGTCTCCCTAAATCTATGACTTATCCAATAAACCCCCAGCAGATCTAACAGCGGTGGTGTCTCCCTAAATCTATGACTTATCCAATAAATCCCAGCAGATCTAACAGCGGTGGTGTCTCCCTAGCTGTGCGGTGATAACATCCTGTCCACCAATCATGTGACCACTGCAGCCACTGGCCACAGAGGTGACATTTGCATGTATGGCACATGGTCACTGAGGCAAGGGATTGTCTGCAGCAGTCAGGTGACTAATGGATGAGACATTGTTATTTCCTAATTTTATAAAATTCCCTAACATTTTGAAATGCGCTATTAGAATAGAGTGGAGGTTGTGCATGTGCTCCACTGCTCCGTTCATCATCCATGGGACTGCTAAAGATGGCCGACTACTGCATGTGCCACTGCTCCATTCCAATGGAGCATTTCAAAGTCTCAAAGTCAGCTTGGAACAACCCCTTTAAAGAAGTTGCCCTCTAATTGGAAAACTCCTGGTCATATGCTAAAAAAAGCATAGACCCCACCTTTGATCTAAAGTCGCTAGCCATAACTATATATAACTGAACATGAGATTCATAGTGTAACATTCTGATCAGACTGTGTGAAGCCCACTACCACGTCACAGAAAAACTCTCAGTGGGTCCTATCTTATATCACCTTGAGGCTAAGTGCACACGTTCAGGAATGTTTGCAGAATATTCCTGAGCAAAACCGGACATTTTCCGCGGTAAAAACGCGCTTTTTTCGCGTTTTTACCGTGATTTTTCCCTGAACTTTCTAGGTCAATAATATAGCGGGAAAAACGCTAGAATTCCGCGAAATTAATGAACATGTTGGTTCTTTTTCCGAGATGCGTTTTTTTGCGGAAAAAACGCACCATGTGCACAAAAATTGCGGAATTCATTCTAAATGATAGGATGATTAATTCAGGCGTTTTTGACGCATTTTTTCCCGCGAAAAAGTGCGAAAAAACTCAAATAATCCTGAACGTGTGCACATAGCCTAAAGGAGTGGCGTCATGCACTAATCACCGCCGCAGCGACAATGCACCAGTTGAAACAACCACTTTAAAGTTGTCCACTACTTGGACAACTCCCTATCATACCCCACGCTTGGTCATGATAAAAAAAAGCATAACTAGCCTACCGTGCTGGTAGTGGACAACCCCTTTAATGTTTTGAGAAATATAAATTTTGGGTGGCGATCTGTGTTAATATTAGGGATCTATCTTCGGCCTCATTCCCATGCATGTAGTCCTCTGTTGCTTCGCTAACATAACTGATCCTATAGTTTTCTATGGATCGTTTCCAGTGAACCTGTTTCTATATCATTGCTCCAAACCAGTCCTGCAACCGGGAAAAAAGTCTGGTTTGCATAAAAAATGTTGATTGTAGCATTTTTCTTTTATGCACCTTTGGAAGTGTGACGCTAGTCACTATTCACGGATAGACTGTGAGGCCAAAGAGTCAGAAAATGTGGGGTCAATACCATGAGAGTACTTAGACAGCCAAGGGAAAAGACGAAGGCGTAAGTCAGGTCACAGTCCAGAGTCAGTAACAAGAGATAATGGATCAAAAGCCAAAAGGACGAAACAAAGGGATAGTCAGAACATGGCAAAGGATCAGGCAGCAGATCAGAACTCAGAGCTAACACTCATCAAGAAGCACAAACTACATCTGGCAGGGATCAGGGGCAGACAGCTCAGTTAAGTAGCTGGGCGATCACCAGAAAACCAAACACCTGGAGAAAGTCCCGCACCTCACAGTCATAGATTGGACAGCTGAGCTGTCAACCAAGGCACCGACAGCTCAGTAAGACAGTTTCCATAGAACATCATAGCAATCACTCACTAAGTGGAGGAATCGTGACAGTAACCCCTCTTCTAGGAGGCCACCGGACCCCTAGGTTTCCCAGGAAACCTGAGATGGAAGACCCTGACTGGACGATAGGCGTTTACAGCTCTAGCAGGGACCCAGAATCTCTCTTCCAGTCCGTAACCTCTCCAATGAATGAGGTACTGGAGGGAATTACAG
Source organism: Oophaga sylvatica (assembly GCA_033576555.1). Classification (NCBI taxonomy): domain Eukaryota; kingdom Metazoa; phylum Chordata; class Amphibia; order Anura; family Dendrobatidae; genus Oophaga; species Oophaga sylvatica. Next base: position 423,005,923 of record JARQOD010000001.1, on the reverse strand, counting down.
ACTTTACAGGGAATCAACAATCTTTTGTACTTCAAACTCCAAACTGTCATTGACAGAAACCGGTGAAGGCGGAGATTAAGGAGACAAAACAGGATGGGCAAACTATTTTAGCAATGATTTATGGAATACATTTAGAATGCGAAAATATGGTATGAGTTTTAATCTGAAAGCTACTGGGTTAACTACCTCCAAAATCTCATATGCACCAATAAACTTAACACCCAACGTCACTGATGGCACTTTCAATTTAATATTTTTCGAAGAAGCCCAGACCTTATCAACAACCTTGAATATGGGACCCCCTGAACGTTTCCTATCGGCCTTCAGTTTCTGGTGACGCTGGGCCACCTCAATATTCTTCTGAACCTCTCCCCAGACATCCCCCAGTTTTTGTAAAGCAACTTCTACTCCCAGACAACCAGAACTCAACCTTGAGAATTCAGCAAAATGAGGATGAAAACCATAGTTACATAAAACGGCAAGGTCCCAGTCGACTGGTTAACCCGACTGTTAAAGGCGAATTTGGCAAGAGGTAAGAATGAGGACCAGTACTCCTGCTAAGCTGCAACAAAACATCTTAGAATTTGCTCCAATGACTGATTTGTCTGACCATTGGTTTCAGGATGGTAAGCCGAGGAAAATGACACATCAATCCCCAGTCACACATTGGACAGCTGAGCTGTTAATCAAGGCACCGACAGCCCAGCAAGCCCATCACAGGAATGGACAGACAAAAGACAAAAAACCTGACTAGCACATCCAGACTAATGTGAACTAGGTGCAAACCAAGGGAAGCTATCCCCATGAAAACATACGAAAAAAGGCTGTAATTAAAATCACCACCTGGTGGGGGCGGAGTGCTCGGTCAGTAAGCTAACATTCAAAAGACAAAAAACCTGACTAGCACATCCAGACTAATGTGAACTAGGTGCAAACCAAGGGAAGCTAATTACTTTTAATTACACCAGGTCCCTACTTTACCCATAAATGCAGGCATTACTGACAGAGGTGCATATTCACCCAGAAATTCAGATATCAGCGTAATAGATGTATGTTCACATTAGGTCAGGGACTCACCAGAATTGAGACCACCTTGACGATGGTTGGTGGGTTTTAAAATGTTTGGTCAAATGTTTATACTAAGCGTCTCAAATTTTTCCTTATACTCCAAAGCCATATTGCTATTCAAAATTTCATGTATTCTATGTTGTCATGCTTCAGTATGCTTGAGTGCAGCCTTTTTTCTTATAGGAATGGACAGCCAAGCTGTCAATCAAGACACAGACAACTCAGCACAACAGTTTCCATAGAACAGCATAGCAATCACTCACTGAGTGGAAGAATCGTGACAGGTACGTTATAGGTCGCCTCCCTTTTTTTGATGTAGGCTCCGGAGCTGAGTCCGCATTTTTTCTGGCTCATGACAGCTGATCTGATCACTGAGCAGAGGAATCGTGACAGGAGGCTGTAGACAACTTATATGAGAACCTAAATAGCCCCTAAAATGTGCCTTTTTTGATATTTTATTATAATTTTTGACCTCGCACAATACTGCCATATACATACCACATGATACAACTATACAACTATGTAGTGCCCCAAAAATCTACAACAATCACAATTTCAAATATTACCATAAAAACACTGTTAATAATGGTTGCTTTTAGCTTGTTTCCGTGGGGGCTTTCTATGAAATCGGTGCCCTGATAGTTGCCCAGTTTACCACCCTGGTGGCTGTGATTGGTGGTGGGTAATGATCCATGGCCGTAGTTTTGTGATCTTCCATACAATCCTACATACCTAACACGTTTCCGCACCTGGCTGAGCTTTGTTCTATGGTTTGTTTCCGCTGATGTTGTGTAATCATTTTTCCTTTGTTTTACGATCGTCCTCCAGCTTTATTATAACACATGGTGCTGGAGAATTATCCGCACGTTGCAGATGTCGCATCCTCCGCACATCCGTACAATTCCATTCTTCAGGACACAATGAACTTGCTGTCCTCTTTATCATTATGATTTCAGGCATTTAAAGACAAAGGTAATGGAAACAGGTTTTAAGATATTTCACATCACTTGTGCGACAGAGAACAATGCCAGGGTGAGCGTAGAAAACTAATCTGACAGTTTTACTCCTCACCTTTAGGCTCCGAGCTTTTGTTTTCAGATACTTTATATTGAAAAAAAATCCCAATTGTAGAGATGAAAATAACTTGGGATTAATATCTACATATAGCTTGATCTGTATGTTATTAATATTATTATTATTAGTCCCTTAATAGCCCCATATGTATTAAAATAGTAGAAAAAAATCTTGCAATTTTCACTCTGTCAACTGGGGCATTTATAGATTCTAACTTCCTATTGTTTCAGAAAACAACACATGTACTGTACATTGCCACAATGGTCAAACCCTGATTCTATTTTTGAATGAGCGTGTATAGTTGTCATTGTGATATCACCTATTGTGATTGATGGATACAGTGTTATCTACTGTATATAGAGATGTTATCAGTCATTGTACAGGAGGAGGAGGTGAGCTGTGATATCATCTATTGTGAATGGTGGATCCTGTGTTATCTACTGTATATAGAGGTTTTATCAGTCATTGTACAGGAGGAGGAGGTGAGCTGTAATATCATCTATTGTGAATGGTGGATCCTGTTATCTACTGTATATAGAGGTGTTATCAATCATTGTACAGGAGGAGGTGAGCTGTGACATCCCCTATTGTGAATGGTGGATCCTGTGTTATCTACTGTATATAGAGGTGTTATCAGTCATTGTACAGGAGGGGAGGTGAGCTGTAATATCATCTATTGTGAATGGTGGATCCTGTTATCTACTGTATATAGAGGTGTTATCAATCATTGTACAGGAGGAGGTGAGCTGTGATATCATCTATTGTGAATGGTGGATCCTGTGTTATCTGCTGTATATAGAGATGTTATCAGTCATTGTACAGGAGGAGGAGGTGAGCTGTAATATCATCTATTGTGAATGGTGGATCCTGTGTTATCTACTGTATATAGAGGTGTTATCAGTCATTGTACAGGAGGGGAGGTGAGCTGTGACCACCTATTGTGTATGGTGGATCCTGTGTTATCTACTGTATATAGAGGTGATATCAGTCATTGTACAGGAGGAGGAGGTGGTGAGCTGTGATATCATCTATTGTGAATGGTGGATCCTGTGTTATCTACTGTATATAGAGGTGTTATCAATCATTGTACAGGAGGAGGTGAGCTGTGATATCATCTATTGTGAATGGTGGATCCTGTGTTATCTACTGTATATAGAGGTGTTATCAGTCATTGTACAGGAGGAGGAGGTGAGCTGTGATATCACCTATTGTGAATGGCGGATCCTGTGTTATCTACTGTATATAGAGGTGTTATCAGTCATTGTACAGGAGGAGGAGGTGAGCTGTGACATCACCTATTGTGAATGTTGGATCCTGTGTTATATACTGTATATAGAGGTGTTATCAGTCATTGTACAGGAGGAGGAGGAGGTGAGCTGTGATATCATCTATTGTGAATGGTGGATCCTGTGTTATCTCCTGTACATAGAGGTGTTATCAGTCATTGTACAGGAGGGGAGGGAGGTGAGCTGTGACATTGTCTGTTGTGATTGGTGGATCTGGTGTTATCTACTGTATAGAGGTATTATAAATCATCATACAGGAGGAGGAGGTGAGCTGTGTCATCATCTATTGTGAATGGTGGATCCTGTGTTATCTACTGTAAATAGGGGTATTACCAGTCATTGTATAGAAAGAGGAGGTGAGCTGTGACATCACCTATTGTGAGATGGATTATGTGTTATCTACTGTATATAGAGGTGATATCAGTCATTGTACAGGATGAGGTGGGATGTGACATCACCTATTGTGAATGGTGGATCCTGTATTATCAGTCATTGTACTGGAGGAGGAGGTGAGCTGTGATATCATCTATTATGAATGGCGGATCCTGTGTTATCTACTGTATATACAGGTATTATCAATCACTGTATAGGAGGAGGAGGTGAGCTGTGCCATCTATTGTGAATGGTGGATCCTGTGCTATCTACTCGCCCTCCTCCGGTCCACTGTCGGCTCCCCGCCGATTCTCTAGTCCCTGTGTTTTGGCTGCAGTAGTGACATCACGACTATACTATTGTGCACATCACCGCTGCAGCCGATTTAGGCAGCCTGAGCTGCCGAGCTCAGTGATGTCATCGCGGCAGCCAGAACACAGAGACCGGAGCAAAGGCGGAAAGTCATTTTGGACCCGGTTAGGGTGAGCATTACCAAGCTTTGTTATTTCACATGTCAGGAAAGACTTTTCTAAATGTCTACCCTTTAAAAGTAGCAAGAAAGAGTAATTTATTCTTTAGTCAAATATTCCCAACACAGAAAAAGGAACAAATGAGCCGAGTTCTGCTGCAGGACAGATGTGCACAGCATTAATTACTTCTAATTAATAGCAGACACATCACCAGCAGGATTTCTTTAATTAGGGGGGGGGAGGAAACAAAAAAACTACAACTGATTGTAGGAACGTTCTGGTATGACAATGTGTGACAAATGTTTACATGGGGCCGTTTTACCTCAACGTGCGCCTTATCAAACAAGATAATTTATTCCATTTTTTTTCTCATATCAGATCCAGCGTGGCCGCCTTCAGATGTGATCAGTAATAAAAGAGGCGAGCGTTTGACATAATTCCTTCTATTTCTCGACATCCTATGTGAGAGCCGGTGCATGCGCCTGCTAATTCCGCACAGTGTTCAAAGAGGTTTAAGGAGAACACAAAGTCGAGACGCAGAAGAGCTCGCAGTCAGCTTAATGCCTTGTAAATCCATTTCCCAATGGCTGATTTTGCCTCAGGAAAAAAAAATAAAAAAAAACCCATCAGTGTTGTCAGTTTTGTGCAGCCATGAGGGACGCTCGGGCTGATTCTGTGCAAAAAAATAAATAAATAAAGAGCTGGAAAATTGAAAATAAAATCCTGTGTAATGAATTAAAAAGCGTGCAGTGGATTTAAGGAATCTGTAGACTCTGTCCATCATTTAGGTCACTCTTGAATACAAGTAGGGCTTTAATTAGGTTGCCCCATAAGCCACATTTATCACTCATCGTTAGGATGGATGATAAATGTATGGTTGATGAGGATTTGCTGACACCCCCACCAATAACAGCTGGTCCAAAGTCCCCTGTCTTAATGAAATACTAGTGAGCATGTGTGACCATCACCTATAGACAGTGAATGGAGAGCATGTGTGACCATCATCTATAGACAGTGAATGGAGAGCATGTGTGACCATCACACCTATAGACAGTGAATGGAGAGCATGTGTGACCATCACCTATAGACAGTGAATGGAGAGCATGTGTGACCATCACACCTATTGACAGTGAATGGAAATCATGTGTGATCATCACACCTATAGACAGTGAATGGAAATCATGTGTGATCATCACACCTATAGACAGTGAATGGAGAGCATGTGTGACCATCATATATAGACAGTGAATGGAGAGCATGTGTGACCATCACACCTATAGACAGTGAATGGAGAGCATGTGTGACCATCACCTATAGACAGTGAATGGAGAGCATGTGTGACCATCACACCTATTGACAGTGAATGGAAATCATGTGTGATCATCACACCTATAGACAGTGAATGGAAATCATGTGTGATCATCACACCTATAGACAGTGAATGGAGAGCATGTGTGACCATCACACCTAGAGAGCATGTGTGACCATCACACCTATAGACAGTGAATGAAAGGCATGTGTGACCATCACACCTATAGATAGTTAATGGGAGCATGTGTGACCATTACATCTGTAGACAGTGAATGGAGACCATGTGTGACCATCACACCTATAGACAGTGAATGGTGAACATGTGTGACCATCACACCTATGTAGAGCATTTGTGACTAGAGATGGGGGAATCCATTGGTGTTTGGGTCTGTCAGGTTTGGCAGAAAATTTTTAAAAAGTTTGGTTTGGGTACCAGAATGAACTCGAATCTGTATCCCATTCAGATGAATGGGAGGCCTGAATATCCATTGTTTCCCATGCTGTCGTCTGCGTGACAGCCTGGGAAATATCGGCTCTGATCGTCGGTAAAATCATGAGCGCAAGTCAGAGCGTTGCAGTTCCCACGCTGTCAGATGACAGCATGAGAGTCAACAGCTCTGATCAGCATAAAAAGGTAATTACAGGCATCGACAGATGAGAGTACTGCTCTCATCATCCTACACCTGCTCTCGCTGATAGCAGTGAAAGAAGGCGTGCGATGATGAGAGTATTCATCAGCCAGCGACTGTGCAATAAATAAAAAGTAATGGGGTCCCCTTTATTTTTGATAACCAGCGCAGGTAAAGGTGACAGCTGTGGGCTGCAGCCTCCAGCTGTCAGCTTTATATTGGCTGGTTATCAAAAATAGAGGGGACCCCACACGATAATTTTTAATTATTTAAATAAATAAATTAAAGAGTGTGCTCCACCCCATTTTTGACAACCAGCCAAGATAAAACAGACAGCTGGGGGCTGGTATTCTTAGACTAGGAAGGTGCCATGGATATAGACTCTCCCCAGCCTAAAAATAGCAGCTTGAAACTGCCCCAGAAGAGGCATATCTATTAGATGCGCCAATTCTGGCGCTTTGCCCTACTTTTTCCACTTGCCCTAGTGTGGTGGCAAGTGGGGTAATAATTGTAGGGTTCATGTCAGCTGTTTTATGGCCGCTGACATGAAGCCCATAGGTTAGTAATTGAGAGGGGTCTATAAGACGCCCCCATTACTAACCCCATAGTCAAATATAATAAATAGAGAAAAAATAAGACAAAAGCAGCACCAGCAAATGCAGGGTGCAAAGCCTCCCTGGTACATACCAGTCCTTCAATACAGTCCAAAAAAATAGAAGCAAAAAACGAGATATATATATACACTGCTCAAAAAAATAAAGGGAACACTTAAACAACAGAATATAACTCCAAGTAAATCAAACTTCTGTGAAATCAAACTGTCCACTTAGGAAGCAACACTGATTGACAATCAATTTCACATGCTATTGTGCAAATGGAATAGACAACAGATGAAAATTATTGGCAATTGTCAAGACACACTCAATAAAGGAGTGGTTCTGCAGGCGGGGACCACAGACCACATCTCAGTACCAATGCTTTCTGGCTGATGTTTTGGTCACTTTTGAATGTTGGTTGTGCTTTCACACAAGTGGCTCAGGTAGTGCAGCTCTTCCAGGATGGCACATCAATGCGAGCTGTGGCAAGAAGGTTTGCTATGTCTGTCAGCATAGTGTTCAGAGGCTTGAGGCACTACCAGGAGACAGGCCAGTACACCAGGAGACGTGAAGGGGGCCGTAGGAGGGCAACAACCCAGCAGCAGGATCGCTACCTCCCCTTTTGTGCAAGGAGGAATAGTAGGAGCACTGCCAGAGCCCTGCAAAATGACCCCCAGCAGGCCACAAATGTGCATGTGTCTGCACAAACGGTTAGAAACCGACTCCATGAGGATGGTCTCAGTGCTCGATGTCCACAGATGGGGATTGTCCTCACAGCCCAACACCATGCAGGATGCTTGGCATTTGCTACAGAACACCAGGATTGGCAAATTCGCCACTGGCGCCCTGTGCGCTTCACAGATGAAAGCAGGTTCACACTGAGCACATGTGACAGATGTGACGGAGTCTGGAGACGCCGTGGAGAGTGATCTCCTGCCTGCAGCATCCTTCAGCATGACCGGTTTGGCAGTGGGTCAGTAATGGTGTGGGGTGGCATTTCTTTGGAGGCCAGCACAGCCCTTCATGTGCTCGCCAGAGATAGCCTGACTGCCATTAGGTACCGAGATGAGATCCTCAGACCTCTTGTAAGACCATATGCTGGTGCGGTTGGCCCTGGGTTCCTCCTAACGCCAGACAATGCCAGACCTCATGTGGCTGGAGTGTGTCAGCAGTTCCTGCAAGATTAAGGCATTGAAGCTATGGACTGGTCTGCCCGTTCCCCAGACCTGAATCCGATTGAGCACATCTGGGACATCATGTCTCACTCCATCCACCAACATCACGTTGCACCACAGACTGTCCAGGAGTTGGTGGATGCTTTAGTCCAGGTTTGGGAGGAGATCCCTCAGGAGACCTTCCGCCGCCTCATCAGGAGCATGCCCAGGCATTGTAGGGAGGTCATACAGGCACAGGGAGGTCATGCAGGCACGTGGAGGCCACACACACTACTGAGCATCATTTTGACTTGTTTTAAGGACCTTACATTCCACTTTAATTTTGTGTGTGACTCCAAATCCAGGCCTCCATTGGTTAATAAAATTGATTTCCATTGATGATTTTGCATGATTTTGTTGTCAGCACATTCAACTTTGTACAGAACAAAGTATTCAATGAGAATATTTCATTCATTCAGATCTAGGATGTATTATTTGAGTGTTCCCTTTATTTTTTTGAGCAGTATATGTATATATACTGCTCAAAAAATAAAGGGGACACTCAAATAACACATCCTAGATCTGAATGAATGAAATATTCTCATTGAATATTTTGTTCTGTACAAAGTTGAATATGTGTATATATATACATATATGCTGTATATATACTGTATATATACACAGCTCTGGCAAAAATTGAGAGACCACTTTCAAATGTTCAGTTTGTCTGATTTTTCTCTTTATATGTATATTTTTGAGTAAAATGTAAATTGTTCTTTTAGTCTATAAACTTCTGATAACGTCACTGAATTTCCAAGCAATAAATTTTGCGTTTTTTTTCTGACAAAGAAAAATGGCCAAAACTTAAAAAAAACAATTAAAAAAAACAAAAAAACAGTTCTTTCAGACCTCAAATAATGCATAGAAAACAAATTCATAATGATTTAGAAGCAACAATACTAATGTTTTAACTGAGAAAAAGTTCTGAAATCAATATTTTGTGGAATAACCATGATTTTTAAAAACAGCTTTCATGCGTCTTGGCATGCTTTCCACCAGTTTTTCACACTGCTTCTGGCACAAAAATGTATGTAGTTCGTCTTTGTTTGATGGCTTATGACTATCCATCATCCCATTGATCACATTCCAGAGGTTTTCAATGGGGTTCAGGTCTGGAGAATGGGCTGCACATGACAGGGTTTTGATGTGGTGGTCTCTTAATTTTTTGCCAGAGCTGTATAATACACCACTCAAAAAGATAAAGGGAACACTAACACAACACAATGTAACTTCAAGTTAATCACACTTCTGTGAAATCTACCTCTCCAGTAACAAAGCAACACCAATTATGAATAAATTTCTCCTGCTGTTGTGCAAATGGAACAGACAACAGGTACAAATGATCGGCAATTAGCAAGACACCCCCTTTAAAGGAGTGGCTCTGCAAGTGGTGACCATTTCTCTATTCTCATCTTTTTTGGATGTTTTGGTCACTTTTGCATTTTATCATTGCTCTCACCCCTAGAGGTACTGTACAGTAGCATGAGGTGGTGTCTACAACCAACAGAAGTTGCTCAGGTAGTGCAGGATGGCACATCAATGCAAGCTGTGGCAATAAGGGTAGCTGTGTCTGTCAGCACATTGTCCAGAGCATGGAGCAGATACCAGGAGAGAGGCCAGTATACCAGGAGATGTGGAAGGGGCTGTAGGAGGGCAACAACCCAGCACCAGGAACCCTACCTCCTCCTTTGTGCAAGGAGGAACAGGAGGAGCAGTGCCAGAGCTCTGCAAAAATGACCTCCACCAGGCCACTAACATCCATTTGTCTGCTCAAACTGCCAGAAACAGACTCCATGATGGTGGTATGAGCGCCCGACATCTACAAGTGGGTGTTGTGCTTAAAGCCCAACACCGTGCAGGGCAATTGGCATTTGTCAGAGAACACCAAGATTGGCAGATTTGACATTGGCACCCTGTTCTCTTCACGGATGAGAGCAGGTTCACACTGAGCACATGTGACAGATGTGACAGAGTCTGTAGATGCTGTGGACAATGTTCTGCTGCCTGGAACTTCCTCCAGCATGACGGGTTTGGCAGTGGGTCAGTAATGGTGTGGGGAAGCATTTCTTTGGAAAGCCGCACAGCCCTCCATGTGCTAGCCAGAGGTACTCTGACTGCCACTAGGTACCGGGGTGAGATTCTCAAACTCGTAGTGAGACCATATGCAGGTGGAGGGAGACTTCGGTTCCTTCTGATGCATGACAATGCTAGGCCTCATGTGGTTGAAGTGTGTCAGCAGTTCCTACATGATGAAAGCAATGATGCTATGAACTGTCTTGCCTGTTCCCCAAACCTGAATCCAATCGAGCACATCTGGGACATCATAGATTCATAGAATCATAGAATCATAGAATCATAGAATGGTAGAGTTAAAAGGGACCTCCGGGTCATCTGATCCAACCCCCTGCTCAAAGCAGTATTCACTAAATCATCCCAGACAGATGTCTGTCCAGCCTCTGTTTGAAGACTTCCATTGAAGGAGAACTCACCACCTCTCGTGGCAGCCTGTTCCACTCATTGATCACTCTGTCAAAAAGTTTTTTCTAATATCTAATCTGTCTCCTCCCATTCAGTTTCATCCCATTGCTTCTAGTCTTTCTTTGTGCAAATGAGAATAAAGATGATCCTTCTACAATGTGACAGCCCTTGAGATATTTGTAGACAGCTATTAAGTCTCCTCTCAGTCTTCTTTTTTGCAAGCTAAACATTCCCAAATCCTGTAACCGTTCCTCATAGGACATGGTTTGCAGACACCATTCTGGTCGCTCTTCTCTGAACTTGCTCCAGTTTGTTGATGTCTTTTTTAAAATGTGGTGCCCAAAACTGGACACAGTATTCCAGATAAGGTCTGACCAAAGAGGAGTAGAGGGCAATAATGACTTCACGTGATCTAGACTGTATGCTTCTGTTAATACATCCCAGAATTGTATTTGCCTTTTTTGCTGCTGCATCACACTGTTGACTCATGTTCAGTCTGTGATCTATTAGTATACCCAAGTCTTTTTCACATGTGCTGTTGCTTAGCCCTATTCCTCCCATTCTGTATACGCTTTTTTCATTTTTATTTCCCAGATGTAGTACTTTGCATTTTTCCCTGTTAAAAAACATTCTGTTAGTTGCTGCCCACTGCTCCAGTTTATTTATATCTTTTTGAATCCTCTCTCTAGTATTAGCTATCACTCCTAGCTTTGTGTCATCAGCAAATTTAATCAGTTTACCCTCAATTCCTTCATCTAAATAATTGATAAAGATGTTGAACAATACAGGGCCCAAGACAGAGCCCTGTGGTACCCCACTTGATACATTTTTCCAACTGGATGTGCAGCCATTTACTACCACTCTTTGGGTCCTATCACTAAGCCAGTTATGAATCCACCTAACAGTTGCCTTGTCAATTCCATACTTAGTCATTTTTTCAATAAGGATTATTGTGTGAGATACTTTGTCAAATGCTTTGCTGAAATCAAGATATAATATATCTACAGCATTTCCCTGATCCACCCAATCAGTGATTCTGTCATAGAAGGAAATTAAATTAGTCTGACATGACTTACTAGTTACAAACCCATGCTGACCCATCATGTCTTGTTCCATCCACCAACGAAAAATTGCACCACAGACTGTCCAGGAGTTGACTGATGCTTTAATCCAGTTCTGGGACAAGATCCCTCAGAAGAACATCTGCCGCCCAGGCATTATAGGGAGGTCATACACGTCCGTGGAGGCCACACACACTGCTGAGTATCATTTCCTTGTCTTGAGGCATTTCCACTGAAGTTGGATCAGCCTGTAATTTGATTTTCCATTTTGATTTTGAGTATCATTCCAAATCCAGACCTCCATAGGAAATTAATTTTGATTTACATTGATCAATTTTATGTTTTATTGTTCCCACCACGTTCCACTATGTAGTGAATAAAGATTTGCAACAGGAATATTTAATTCAGTGATACCTAGGATGTGGGATTTTAGTGATCCCTTTATTTTTTTGAGCAGTGTATATATATATATATATATATATATATATATATATATATATATATATATATATACACAGGGTGGTCCAAAAGTAGGTGGACTGTATGTGTAATAGGGTTGTGAAGGGGGAGATTTATCAAACATGGTGTAAAGTGAAACTGACTCAGTTGCCCTTAGCCACAGACTCTTTGGAAAATGAAAGATGGAATCTGATTGGTTGCTAAGGGCAACTGAGTCAGTTTAACAGATCCAGTTTTCACAGATAAATCTCCCCCAAAATGACAAATAATTTAACTCCTTTATTCCATCCGACGTACTATTCCGTCCATGTGACCCTCGACCTAATTCCCATGGACAGAATAGTACGTCATGGGCGATCAGCTGCGCTCCCAGGGGGAGCGCAGCTGATCGCGGCCGGGTGTCAGCTGTTTATCACAGCTGACACCCAGCACTATGTGTCAGGAGCAGTCACGGACCACTCCCGGCACATTAACCCCTGGCACACCGCGATCAAACATGATCGCGGTGTACCGGGGGCACAGGGGAGGATCGCGCAGGGAGGGGGCTCCCTGCGTGCTCCCCTGAGACCCTCAGAGCAGCGCGATGTGTTGCGCTGTTCCGAGGGTCCGTCCTCCCTCCAGGTCCCCAGATCCAAGATGGCGCCGGGGTCCTGCAGGGAGGCGGCTTCCTCAGTGCCTGCTGAGAGCAGGCGCTGAGGAAGCCTGCAGCGATGCCAGAGCGATCGCTGGTGTGACAGAGTGCTGTGCACACTGTCACACCAGCGATCTGTTAAAATACTGTGATGTCCCACCCTGGGACAAAGTAAAAAAGTAAAAAAAATAAAAATAAAAAGTGGTAAAAAAAATCATAAAAAAAAAAAAAATATTCCCCAATAAATTCATTTTTTCCTGTAAATAAACAAAAAAAACAAAAACAATAAAAGTACACATATTTGGTATCGCCGCGTCCGTAACGACCCCCTCTATAAAACTGTCCCACTAGTTAACCCCTTTAGTGAACCTCTTAAAAAAAAAAACTAAGCAAAAAAATCAATGCTTTATCATCATACCACCGAACAAAAAGTGGAATAACACGCGATCAGAAAGACCGATATAAATAGACATAGTACCGCTGAAAATGTCATCTTGTCCCATAAAAAACGAGCCGTCATACAGCATCATCAGCGAAAAATAAAAAAGTTATAGCTCGCAGAATAAAGTGATGCAAAAATAATAATTTTTTATATAAAATTGTTTTCATTCTATAAAAGCGCCAAAACATAAAAAAAATGATATAAATGAGGTATCGCCGTAATCGTACTAACCCGAAAAATAAAACTGCTTTATCAATTTTACCACACGCGGAACGGTATAAACGCCTCCCCCAAAAGAAATTCATGAATTGCTGATTTTTGTTCATTCTAACCTCCCAAAAATCAAAATAAAAAGCGATCAAAAAATGTCACGTGGTCATAAATGGTACCAATAAAAACGTCACCTCGTCCCGCAAAAAATAAGACCTCACATGACTCTGTGGGCCAAAATATGCAAAAATTATAGCTCTCAAAATGTGGTGATGCAAAAACTATTTTTTGCAATAAAAAGCGTCTTTTAGCGTGACAGCTGCCAATCATGAAAACCCGCTATAAATAGTAAATCAAACCCCCCTTTATCACCCCTTAGTTAGGGAAAAATAATAAAATTAAAAAAATGTATTTATTTCCATTTTCCCGTTAGGGTTAGGGTTGCGGCTAAAGTTAGGGTTAGGGTTGGCGCTAACATTAGGATTAGGGTTAGGGTTGGGATTAGGGTTAGGGGTGTGTTAGGGTTAGGTTTGTGGTTAGGGTTGGGACTAGGGTTAGGGGTGTGTTGGGGTTAGGGTTGGAGTTAGAATTGGGGGGTTTCTGCTGTTTAGGCACATCAGGGGCTTTCCAAATGTGACATGGCGTCTGATCTCAATTCCAGCCAATTCTGCGTTGAAAAAGTCAAACGGTGCTCCTTCACTTCTGAGCTCTGCCATGCGCCAAAACAGTAGTTTAGCCCCGCATATGGGGTATCAGCGTACTCTGGACCACAAGAGTTATTGTGCAATTTGTCCTATTTCTTCTGTTACCCTTGGGAAAATGATTTTTTTGTTTTTACGGCTGTATGTTATAAAACTTCTGTGAAGCACTTGGGGCTTCATAGCGCTCACCACACTTCTAGATAAGTTCCTTGAGGGGTCTATTTTCCAAAATGGGGTCACTTGTGGGGGGTCTTCACTGTTTAGGCGCATCAGGGGCTCTCCAAATGCGACATGACGCCCCCAGACCATTCCATCAAAGTCTGCAATCCAAAACGTCACTACTTCCCTTCCGAGCCCTGACGTGCGCCCATACAGTAGTTTACTCCCACATATTGGGTATCAGCGTACTCAGGACAAATTGGACAACAACTTTTGGGGTCCAATTTCTCCTGTTACCCTTGTGAAAATAAAATATTGGGGGCGAAAAAATCATTTTTGTAAAAAAAAAAAAAAGGATTTTTTATTTTTACGGCTGTACGTTATAAACTTCTGTGAAGCACTTCGGGGTTCAAAGTGCTCACCACACATCTAGATAAGTTCCTTGTGGGGTCTATTTTCCAAAATAGGCTCACTTGTGGGGGGTTTCCACTGTTTAGGTGCATCAGGGGCTCTCCAAATGCGACATGACGCCCCCAGACCATTCCATCAAAGTCTGCAATCCAAAACGTCACTACTTCCCTTCCGAGCCCCGACGTGCGCCCATACAGTAGTTTACTCCCACATATTGGGTATCAGCGTACTCAGGACAAATTGTACAACAACTTTTGGGGTCCAATTTCTCCTGTTACCCTTGTGAAAATAAAATATTGGGGGCGAAAAAATCATTTTTGTAAAAAAAAAAGGATTTTTTATTTTTACGGCTGTACGTTATAAACTTCTGTGAAGCACTTCGGGGTTCAAAGTGCTCACCACACATCTAGATAAGTTCCCTGTGGGGTCTATTTTCCAAAATGGGGTCACTTGTGGGGAGTTTCCACTGTTTAGGTGCATCAGGGGCTCTCCAAATGCGACATGACGCCCCCAGACCATTCCATCAAAGTCTGCAATCCAAAACGTCACTACTTCCCTTCCGAGCACCGACGTGCACCCATACAGTAGTTTACTCCCACATATTGGGTATCAGCGTACTCAGGACAAATTGGACAACAACTTTTGGGGTCCAATTTCTCCTGTTACCCTTGTGAAAATAAAATATTGGGGGCGAAAAAATCATTTTTGTAAAAAAAAAAAGGATTTTTTATTTTTACGGCTGTACGTTATAAACTTCTGTGAAGCACTTCGGGGTTCAAAGTGCTTGTCATGTATAGTGTACAGTTCCTATAGCGTCTTGTGCTTGGGTGCAAGGAAAACACAGGAGACATAGGTTGAAATGAAATGACTTGTATTACTTCATACAAGCATGCAGAAAAGGTCACACAGTTTGCAGGAACAGAGTCAGGAGACACAGCAGGCCAGAGTAATTTCAAGCACTACAATAAATCTCCAAAGCAGGTTCAGGATCTCTTCTCTGTACCGTAATTCCTCTGCAAACATGGATTCACCAAACAGCAGGTTTCCAGAGTCCAAAAGTGTTCAAAGGTTCCTCAGTAGGGAATAGCTGGAGTACAAGTTCAAGGTTTCCAGGAGTCAGGTCACAGACTGACTGAGGCTTGATTCAGGAGCACTGATTGTTCAGCTGAGGCTGCTTAAGAAGCAAGAGGGAAGAATCAGGGTGGGAACATGAAAACTGGAACTCCATATTAACTGAGGGCAAGAGCTGCAGAAAGACAGAAAGCAAAATGGCCGACGGAAAACTGAGTTTCAAGGAACATGTCAACAGAGACAAAGAACCTTACATTACTCCCCCCTTAGGGACAACCTCCGGATGACCTCAGACCAGGCTTGTCAGGGTACCTCTGATGAAACTGGCGGAGCAGGCGAGGAGCATTTACATTGTTGACTGGTTCCCATGAGTTGTCCTCCACTGGGTAGCCCTGCCATTTAATCAAATATTGCAACTGATTTCTGTACAACCTGGAATCTAGAATCCTTTCCACCATAAATTCTTCCTGACCATCGACCAGCACTGGGTCAGGGCAAGGAGAAGAACGTCCAGGAAACGTATTGGGTGTTGCAGCCTTTAGTAGGGATACATGAAAGACAGGGTGGATTCTCATAGTTCTGGGCAGTTGAAGACGACAAGCAACAGCACTTATAATCCTACTGATCTTATAAGGTCCAATGTACTTATGTCCCAATTTAGACGATGGAATCTTTAATTTAAGATTTCTGGTTGACAGCCAGACCAAATCTCCTACCTTGAAAGCTGGTGCAGGTTTACGAAATTTATCTGCTGCTTTCTTGTACCTTTCCTGAGCCAATTCTAGATTTTCCTTTAGAAGATCCATATTCTTTTGTAAAGAAGTGATTCTTTCAGCCACTGCCGGCAAGGGCGTATCTATGGGAAATCGAGGAAGAATGTTAGGATGATAACCTAGATTGGAGTAAAAAGGAGACTGCTTAGTGGAGGCGCTCTGAGAGTTGTTATAAGAGAACTCAGCCAGTGGAAGTAGATCCACCCAATCATCTTGTAGGTGGCAGATAAAGCAGCGGAGATACTGCTCCAGGGTCTGATTGGTTCGTTCTGTCTGTCCATTAGTCTGGGGATGAAAAGCAGAAGAAAGGTTTACTTTAATGTCCAATGCTGCACAGAAATTTTGCCAAAACCTTGAAGTGAATTGCACCCCTCGATCCGAAATGACCTCATCCGGTACTCCATGTAAGCGAAACACATTCTTAATCATCAAGTCTGATGTCTGTTTTGCAGTGGGTAAGCCGACACAAGGGATAAAATGAGCTGCCTTTGTTAGACGGTCAACCACCACTAGAATGGTGTTCTTCCCTTGAGAGGTTGGTAACTGCACAATGAAGTCCATAGAAATGGATCCCCACGGGCGGGACGGGGTGGGAAGAGGTTGCAACAGACCAGTTGGTGAGGAGCGAGGTGTTTTGCATCTTGCACAGACTTCACATGAAGTGACATAGTTTAAAACATCTTTCCTGTAAGTGGGCCACCAAAAGAAACGAGAAAGAAATTCTTGTGTCTTTAGAATTCCCCTATGCCCGGCTATCTTGGAATCGTGGATGAGTTGCAATACTCTCAATCTGACTGTTTCAGGTATATACAGACGTTGTCCCTGAATCCACACACCATTCTTAAAGACAAGACTTACGTCCCTTGGGGGTTGAGCCAACAAAGAATCCGCATGGTATGCTTCCTTGATGTCCTTAAGTAGGTCTTGATTATGAATCACTCCCAGGAATCTAGAGTCAGGAAGAATAGTCTTAGGAGGAGTAAGTGGACGTGTCTCTGCTGAATGAATCCTAGAGAGTGCATCAGCCTTTCCATTGCGCGATCCTGGTCTATAAGAAATGACAAAATTAAATTGGTTTAGGAAAAGATTCCAGCGAGCCTGGCGAGGAGTCAGGCACTTAGCCGACCTGATAAATTCAAGGTTACGATGGTCTGTCAGGACGACTATTTGCTGTGCAGCTCCCTGAAGAAGGTGTCTCCATTCCTTGAAGGTGGCAATAATGGCCAACAATTCTCTATTGCCCACATCGTAGTTCCTCTCAGCCGAAGACAACTGCTGGGAAAAGAAGGCACAGGGATGCAAGACATTCTTCTCACCTGTTCTCTGAGAGAGTATAGCTCCAACGGCACAGTCTGAAGCATCCACCTCTATTATGAAGGCAAGCTCGGGGTTGGGATGTACTAAGATAGGTGCGGTGGTAAATTTATCCTTTAAACAGGAAAATGCTTCCTGAGCTTGCGGGGTCCAGGAGAACCTAGACTGTTTCCGGGTAAGTTGGGTGATAGGTGACACTACCTCAGAAAATTTTTTAATGAAACGTCTATAGAAGTTGGCAAACCCGATGAAGCGCTGCACCTCCTTCACATTTCTAGGAATTGGCCAATCCTTGATGGCTTGGGTCTTGCTTCCATCCATACTAATCCCTTGCGTAGATAGTACATACCCCAGAAATTGAATTTCGGTCCTATGGAATTCACACTTTTCAAGTTTGATGTAGAGATGGTTTTGTCTTAGGCGTTCTAAGACCATTCTCACATGTCCATGATGTTCCTCTGTGGAGTTAGAAAAAATTAGAATATCATCCAGATAAATCACCACAAATGTATCTAGGAGATCCCTGAAGATATCATTCACGAAGTGTTGGAAAGTGGCTGGGGCGGTACTCAGACCAAAAGGCATAACTAGATATTCAAAGTGTCCATAGCGTGACCTGAAAGCAGTCTTCCATTCATCCCCAGGTCTAATACGGACCAAGTTATAGGCCCCACAGAGATCCAGTTTAGAGAAAATTTTGGCATGCCGCACTCTCTCCAACAATTCAGGGATTAAAGGCAATGGATAACGGTTTCTAATGGTAACCTTATTGAGTTCCCTATAGTCTATGCAGGGTCTCAGAGATCCATCTTTCTTCTTCACAAAGAAGATGGGTGCACCTGCGGGAGATGAAGAGGGGCGTATGAAGCCCTTGGCTAAATTTTCGCCTATATAATCCTTCAAAGCTTTTAGCTCGGGCCCCGCTAGGGGGTAGATCTTACCAAAAGGTATCTCGGCTCCAGGCAATAATTCAATTGGACAATCATATGGACGGTGAGGAGGAAGCTGATCAGCGTTCTTCTTGTCACATAAATCCACATAGTCCTGGTATACAGCTGGTAGTTCAGGGACTGACATGGTTCCTTTAGGAACAGAGCAAGCTGAAACTCCTTGACTCATCTGTTTCTCCGGAAAGTGTAATTCCTTGGTCTCCCAGTTAATCGTAGGATTCTGCGCCTGCAGCCATGGTAGCCCTAGAATAATGGGAAAGTGGGGAGAAGAGATAAGCATAAAATACATTTTCTCCTGATGATCTTTACCCATAAGGACCCTCAAAGGCTCTGTTTCCTGATCCACTGGTCCAGAGGTCAGCAGGGAGCCATCCACAGTCTCCATCTGCACTGGAGTAGCCTTCTTCACTGAACGTATCCCCTGTTTCAGAGCAAAGGAGATATCCATAAAATTTCCAATTGCTCCTGAGTCGATCATAGCAGAGCTAGACACCCAGACTGAGTCAACCCAGAGTTTGATGGAAAGGAAGCAATGAGAATTGTTTCTTTTACAACTCAGCTGGGACATCGCTGAGGAAACTTGAAAAATTGCAGCGTTTATACCATCATCGTCCCCAGAACTAACAGAGTTTAAGTCCGAGAAATCAAGATCTCTTGCAGCAGATCTCTCTGGAGCCTGAGGCTCGGACATGACAGAGCTCCTCTCGCAACACTCACAGTGAATGACTGCTGCAGTAGTCTTACGAGAACGGCTGGGGCAGTTTATAATGAAGTGCCCTGACTTACCACAGTAGAAACATAGATTTTCCTTTATACGATGTTTTTTGCGTGCATCACTAACCCGTCTTTGTAAAGAGTCCACCTGCATGGGTTCAGGTTCTGGTTCCCTTGTGATCCTACTCAAAGGTTCCTTAGCTGAGGAGGGAGGTAGTAAAAGGTTAGTGCGATTATTTTCGAACCATCTCTCTTGCCTGCGTTCAGTCAGACAAGCATCAATACGAATACAATAGTTAATAAAGTCACCTAACGCAGTTGGAGGGTCGGCACGAGCAAGTTCATCCTTAATCAGTGGAGACAACCCTTTCCGAAAAATAGATTTCTTAGCGGAAGTGTCCCAAGTGGTATCAAGAGCCCATCTCCTGAAATCCAGGGCATATTCGGCTACTGAACGCTTACCTTGGCGCAAAGTTAACATGGCTGCTTCAGCTGTTGCACCTCGATTGGGGTCATCAAACACCTGCCCCATGGCTGAAATAAAAGCATCAAGGTGATTCAAACAATCATCCTCAGTCTCAATCAGAGGGTTTGCCCACATCAAAGCCTTATTGGTAAGCAACATGATTATAGTAAGCACTTTGGATCGTTCAGTGGGAAATTGTGAAGCATGTGCAGAGAAAAATAAATTGCATTGATTAATAAATCCCCTGAATTTCTCACGTTCACCGCCAAAACGAAAAGGAGGTAATTTGGGGATCCCAGAACTCGGAGTTATGGCAGGAGCCTGGGCTCGTTCCTCTAGAGCCTCAATCCTGGCTCGCAATTCCTGGGTAGTCTGTCCAAACACTTGCAAATTATGATTAGTGAGGTCCTGTAGGCTTGCAAAACGGGTTTTTAAAGTCTGTACATCTGAAAGGATTGTATCAGTCACTCCGCAAAGTTCCTTTATGCGGGCCTCCATCTTCCAGATCTTTTAAGGCAGAAGTGCTGGAAGGAGAAGAGGAAAGGAAAATAAAAAAAAACAATAGTGTTTACCTGTGGTAACACTGCAGAGTAAAATTTTAAGGGAATGCGCTCACCTGGAATGGTTGTGAGAAGTCACAACCACTGTCATCACATAAGGTATTAAACGGACATCTGATATCCACAGTCACAGCAGACACGGCTTTCCCAGACCCAGCAGACACTAAACATTGGCTCCTGAATCTTGTCATGTATAGTGTACAGTTCCTATAGCGTCTTGTGCTTGGGTGCGAGGAAAACACAGGAGACATAGGTTGAAATGAAATGACTTGTATTACTTCATACAAGCATGCAGAAAAGGTCACACAGTTTGCAGGAACAGAGTCAGGAGACACAGCAGGCCAGAGTAATTTCAAGCACTACAATAAATCTCCAAAGCAGGTTCAGGATCTCTTCTCTGTACCGTAATTCCTCTGCAAACATGGATTCACCAAACAGCAGGTTTCCAGAGTCCAAAAGTGTTCAAAGGTTCCTCAGTAGGGAATAGCTGGAGTACAAGTTCAAGGTTTCCAGGAGTCAGGTCACAGACTGACTGAGGCTTGATTCAGGAGCACTGATTGTTCAGCTGAGGCTGCTTAAGAAGCAAGAGGGAAGAATCAGGGCCGGAACATGAAAACTGGAACTCCATATTAACTGAGGGCAAGAGCTGCAGAAAGACAGAAAGCAAAATGGCCGACGGAAAACTGAGTTTCAAGGAACATGTCAACAGAGACAAAGAACCTTACAGTGCTCACCACACATCTAGATAAGTTCCCTGTGGGGTCTATTTTCCAAAATGGGGTCACTTGTGGGGAGTTTCCACTGTTTAGGTGCATCAGGAGCTCTCCAAACACGACATGGCATCCAGCCAATTCTGCGTTGAAAAAGTCAAACGGCGCTCCTTCCCTTCCAAACTCTGCCATGCACCCAAACAGTGGTTTACCCCCACATATGGGGTATCAGCGTACTCAGGACAAATTGCACAATAACTTTTGGAGTCTTGTTACCCTTGGGAAAATAAAAATTGGGGTGAAAAGATCAATTTTGTGGAAAAAATATGATTTTTTAATTTTACGGCTCTATGTTATAAACTTGTGTGAAGCGCTTGGGGGTTCAAATTGCTCACCAAAGATCTAGATAAGTTCCTTAGGGGGTCTAGTTTCCCAAATGGGGTCACTTGTGGGGGGTTTCCACTGTTTAGGCACATCAGGGCTCTCCAAATGCAACATGGCGTCCAATCTCAATTCCAGCCAATTTTGGTTGGAAAAAGTCAAATGGTGCTCCTTCCATTCCGAGCTCTGCCGTGCGCCCAAACAGTGGTTCCCCCCCACATATCGGGTATCAGCGTACTCAGGACAAATTGGACAACAAATTTTGTGGTCCAATTTCTCCTGTTACCTATGGGAAAATAAAAAATTAGTGACTAAGAGATAATTTTTGTGGGAAAAAAATAGGATTTTTTATTTTAATGCCTGGACATTATAAACTTGTGTGAAGCACTTGGCGGTTCAAAGTGCTCACCAAAGATCTAGATAAGTTCCTTAGGGGTCTAGCTTCCAAAATAGGGTCACTTGTGGGGGGTTTCCACTGTTTAGGCTCATCTGGGGCACTACAAACGGAACATGACCCCCATCAATGTTTGCATTCCAAAACGTTACTGCTTCCTTTCCAAGCCCTGCCGTGCGCCCAAACAGTTTCCCCCCCCACATATGGGGTATCAGCGTACTTTTGGGGTCCAATTTCCATGGGCAAAATCAAAAATTTGGGACAAAAAATCATTTTTGTGGAAAATTGTTATATTTTTTTTTCACACCCAGGCATTATAAACTTTTGTGAAACACTTTGGGGTTCAAAGTTCTCACAACAGATCTAGATAAGTTCCTTAGGGGGTCTATTTTCCAAAATGGTGTCACTTGTGGGGGGTTTCCACTGTTTAGGCACATCAGGGGCTCTCCAAACACGACATGGCGTCCAATCTCAACTCCAGCCAATTTTAGTTTGAAAAAGTCAAACGGCGCTCCTTCCCTTATGAGCTCTGCCGTGTGCCCAAACAGTGGTTTTCCCCCACATATGGGGTATTGGCGTACTCAGGAGAAATTGCACAATAACTTTATCTGTCCATTTTCTCCTTTTACCCTTGTGAAAATAAAAAAAAGTATGTAAAAGGTCATTTTTGTGGCTAAAAAGTTAAATATTAATTTTTTCCTTCCACGTTGCTTCAGCTCCTGTGAAGCACCTGAAGGGTTATTAAACTTCTTGAATGTGGTTTTGAGTACCTTGAGGGGTGCAGTTTTTAGAATGGTGTCACTTTTGGGTATTTCCTGCTATATAGAACCGTCAAAGTGACTTCAAATGTGAGGTGGTCCCTAAAAAAATGGCTTTGTAAATTTTGTTGTAAAAATGAGAAATCACTGGTCAACTTTAACCCTTATAATTTCCTAACAAAAAAAAATTTTGGTTCCAAAATTGTGCTGATGTAAAGTAGACATGTGGGAAATGTTATTTCTTAACTATTTTGTGTGACATATTTCTCTGTTTTAAGGGAAAAAAAATTTGTTTGAAAAAAGTTTGAAAATTGCTAAATTTTCAAAATTTTCACCATATTTGCGTTTTTTTCAAAAATAAACGCAAGGTATGTCAAAGAAATTTTACCACTAACGTGAAGTACAATATGTCACGAGAAAACAATCTCAGAATCGCGAAGATCCGTTGAAGCGTTCCAGAGTTATAACCTCATAAAGAGACAGTGGTCAGAATTGTAAAAATTGGCCTGGTCATTAACGTGCAAACCACCCTTGGGTTGAAGGGGTTAAATACAGATCAAAGAAAAAGGATTTTAAAAGAGTATTGGAAATCTCAAAATGCTGAAACAGTTAGAGCAAATTGGGTTGAAACATTTGGTACTCAAGCCCCAAAGAGACAAACCATTTACCGCACTCGTGACAAATTCGATGCCACTGGCTCAATCCTTAATGCTCCAAAAACTGGTCGACCCAAAACAGCCTGTACAGAAAATAATAAACAGCTTGTTGCTGAAACATTTGTTCAGAGTCCAAAAAAGTCCACCAGAAGAGCCTCTTTAGAATTGGGAATTTCACGAACTTCCATCATGCGAATCCTGAAATCTATTGGGTGGAAAGCTTATCGTCCACGTCTAATTTATGGTTTATTGGAGGATGATCCAGACAGGCGGCTGCAATTTAGTGAGATTATGCTAAATGAAATTAAAGAAAATCCAGTAATTTTAGATAACATTATGTGGAGTGATGAAGCTTCTTTCAAATTATCTGGCCATATTAACAGACAGAATTGTATTTACTGGTATAATGAGAACATGCATTTAACATTAGAGCAACAACTAAATGAGCCTAGTGTCAATGTTTGGGGTGGTATTTCAAGTTTTGGTGTTTTTGGACCATTTTTTTTTATGAAACAGTCACAGGAGATAAGTATCTGGAAATTCTAATGAATCAAGTTGTTACCCAGTTACAGCAACAACCTAATTCAAATGACCTTTATTTCCAACAAGATGGGGCCACTCCACATTATTCAAGAGTAGTCCGCGAGTATCTTGATGAAACATTTCCTAATAAATGGATTGGCCGAAGAGGCCCACTTGATTGGCCGGCACATTCACCAGACTTGACCCCAATGGATTTTTTCTTTTGGGGAGTACTCAAGGACAGAGTTTATAGTCGAAAACCAAAAAGTGTCAGTGATTTGAAAAATTACATGAGAGATGCATTTCAAGAAATTAATACCCAAAGAGACTTGTGCAAAAATGTTTGTCGAAACGTAAGAGGCAGACTTCAAAGCTGTGCAAATTGTTATGGAAAACAGTTTGAGCACCTGCGTTGATAAAATTTAAGGGCTTTTGTATTATTGGTCAGAGTAAAATTTAATTGTCAATGTTATGCTTGTGTTAGTAAATATAATTTTATATATAAATCAAAATGTTATTTTCTGTCCAACTACTTTTTTATATATATAAAAATTAAAGTGCTATTTAATAGCCCATATTGCAACATTTCAGTCCAAAAGTGTGAACCTTTTTCAAGGTTAATATTTCTGGACCGAAACATCACCATATGAGCTATTAAATAGCGCCTAAATTTTTTCAATAATATATATGGTGTGCTGCCTCTATTTTTTGGACCAGATTGTAATAAAGACGCAGCAAGAATAGTCATTTATTTTAAATAAAACTCCCCATCCTCTTTTACCCATTTAGTTAAAAAAAATAAAAAAGCAATGTTATACTCACCTGTCCGACGACAAGATAATCCATTAATGCCCATGCCCCCTGTAAAAGACAAAAAATAATAAAATTCCTCACCTGTCCAACAGGAAGATAATCTATATCTCTCCCACAATGATCAGGATGATTTGGAGAGCAGTTATATCAGTGATGCAGAAAAAAAACCTGACCATCATCTCCATGCAGTGCGAATAGGTGCAAGCTGCAATGACTGCACAATATGCAAAAAGAAACACAGCAGCACTCTATAAGGGCCAAAATATATGCAAACACTAACTACATGACATCTAAAATGTATGGTAGCTAAATAAAATGTACTTACAAAAATGAACTTGCAAAAATGAAGGTTCTTAGCTAGAGTTGAGCGATACTTTCCGATATCCAAAAGTATCGGATCGGAATGGTATTGCCGATACACAAAATATCGGCGATACCCGATACCGATACCGGAAATCCAATGTAAGTCTATGGGAACAAAATATCGGAATTAAAAAAAACCCATTCTTGCCTTGTTGGATAATTGTACATGAAGGAAAACAACAAAGAGTAATGTAGAATGTATTGGGGGAGGTTGAGGAGACATTAAAGGCATAGATGTTTAACCCAATCCAATGGAATAGCATTAATATATTTTTTTTAAAATACGTTCGGATTGACGAAGAAATTGACAATGTTGTTAACCTTTTTTCTATTTTGGCAAATATGTATGTTTCAAAACTTCCATGCGCTTCACCTTTTTAACTTTTGCCACAATTTCTCCTTCATAATCTTCAGCAGCATCATCTTTGTCATCAAATTATTCTTCATCTTCACCTTCTTTATCTTCTTCTTAAACTTCTTGCTATTCATCTTTTTGTTAACATTACTCAGATTGTTCTTATTAAACTATTATTCTTCTTCATATTAACCCATAAAGTGTAAAGTATAACCTCTTTCTATGAATTTAATTTCCCTGAATTTAATTTCCATTTAATTTCATTTAATTTCTTAAATAATTCAGGGATGAGAAGAGAACAGGGTGGAGGCAGCAGGACTTTTTGCCGTATACACAGCAAGGGAACAGCTGACATTAGTGAACCCCAGTAACACAGGAGCAAGTGTTGACTGTGCGAACAGAACTTCCGAGCAACAACTGGCGGTGTTGGAGCCCAGGGTCAAGGAGGGTGTAGGCAGAGGCCTAATATGAGATGTTTGAAGTTAAATTTGGAGTTAGCAGCAAAAATTTTTGCCAGACACCCAGCAGGGAACAGCAGGCGTTACTGAACCCCACAAACACATCAGCGATTGTTTTGATCTGTGCATCCAACACTTCTGATCAGCAACTGGCGTTGTTGAAGCCCAGGGTCAAGAAGGGTTTTAAATTTAAATATTGAGTTACTGCCTTGTTACGTGGCCATTGCAAATGTATGTACTTCAAACTATAAAAAATTAAGTTTTACTAGGACAATAAAATGATGAATTTCAATTCCAAGAATAAAAATAAACACCCTTAAAATATAAACGCATATAAGCACATGGCAACAAGAAATGGAACAACACACCACCCAAAATTATTTTTACAAAATATAGTGATGTAAATTTATGAATAAAAGTCCATTTTTGTATTTAGGAATGATGCGTAAGGAACGCTATGTTAAACCATAACATAGTGAAGACAATGAATTTTGTAATAGTCACTCATCATCATCATTACAAGAAATCTGTGACAGTCACACAGATTTCAATTATTTCACTCACGAAAATTGTTATTTCGGACAGCATTTATTACATGTCCAGCATGGACTCATCAAAGTGATGAGATGACGCAATAATGTACGATAAAAAAAAAAAAAAAAAAAAATTTAAAAAAAAAAAACATTGTCACAATTTAAGTGGGTGCCTGCAAGTGGAGGTGAAACAAAGGCTACGGATAGCAAAGGTATATACTATGTCTGTTGTAGACAGTGGGCAGCCTCTGATGGGTAGTGTCGATGTTATACTGTACGTCAATAAAGGCTGCGGCTGCAATCATGCATTTTTGGCTTGTAGAATGTTGAAGAGGGTAAAAGCATGTTTGGTTGCGCAAGGCTTTATCCTGTAACAATACCTTCCTTGTGTGACGGGTAGGGTAGCGTGTGTCTATTATATGAGTGTCTCTAAAATGTGACTTTACGCAGCCTTATTCTGCCCTAGGGACGCAAAAAATAAGACAGCAGTAATCATTTACTGTATAAAACTCCACCTATGAGCAACAAAACAAGCACGTTCCCTCTTCCGGTTCCTGCGCTGACATGTGAGGAGGGAGTTTGGAGACGCTCCTGAATTTCTCCCAGGTGTCCAAGCATATCGGGCCGATAGGAGAGCATTAAAACCACCCCCGGTCGTGACTTAAATACGGTGAATCGAACCAGTGAAGAACTGTAGGTCGATGCGAACGAATGTGCGATCACATGACACACGTTTATAACCCTTGCTAGACACGAATAACTTTGTAGAATTTTGGAGACACCTGAACCCAGATGGCAGTGAATATTCCTTCTATTCGGCGCCACATGACTCTTGGTCCAGAAGAGATAATATATTGCTATCATAGGAGCTAGTAAGGGGAGTGGAAGAGGCAGATGTGCACAACGTAGCTATATCTGACCACGCGCCCGTATCAGTGACCCTGCCAGATATGGTTCAGATGGGGCCAGACCAAACTTGGCGCTTCCCTACCTATTTGTTAATGGATGAGAAGTTTCGACATCAGGTGAAGCAATGGTGTTTGGAATATGTAAGTGATAATGGAGATAGTAGGGATAGGCCGGAACTTTTATGGGCAGCAGGGAAGGCATTAATGCGCGTGAAACTAATAGGTTATCAGACAACGCTAAAAAAGAAGATAGCGACAAACTACTCGCAGGCTAGCAGAATATTACGCGATAGCTACACGGCAAACAAGACAACTTCATCAACACAGGATAAAAATAGATGTAAGCAGGCTAAGGCTGACTTACACGTATGGGTATATCGACGCGAGAGAAGCAGTAATATGAATTATAGAGCCGATGTATATCGTTATGGTAGCAAATCAGGGAGACTATTAGCACGACTAGCGAAAGGAAATCACATTCGTCATCAACATATTACTGCGTTAACGAATAAACATGGGATCATGAACACAGACCCTCGAAGCATAATCACGATTCTACAAGAATACTACTCAGACTTATATAAGGTGGAACATACGGATAGTGCGGAGGGTCAGACCTTTCTAGATGGAATACGGTTACCATCCTTCACAAATTATCAGCTTCTCCTTTTAAAAAACCAATTGAGGTGACGGAAGTGACAGCGGCGATAAGTGACTTTAAATCCGGGAAAGCTCCAGGACCTGACGGGTTTACAGCCAAATTATTAAAATTATTGAGTGAGGATATCCCGTCCACATTGGTAGGCACCTTCAATCATATATTGGAGACAGGAGGGTTGCCCATCCATTCAAACATGGCACACATGAAGGTGCTACTAAAACCCAACAAACCTTCACATCTGGCTGGATCCTATCGTCCATTCTCACTCATTGACCAGGATATCAAGCTTTTGTCCAGGATCATGGCAGATCGTTTGAGTAGCATTCTTCCTACGCTGATAGGGCCATCACAAGTGGCCTTTGTTAGACCAAGATCGCCCATGAATAACATTAGGAAAGTAATAGCAGTTGTAGATAAATATCGTCTGACATCATCGAGTCCTGTCATGCTATCCTTAGATGGCGATAAGGCATTTGATAGGGTGAGCTGAAGTTGGTTGCCAATGGTCCTGGACAAAATTGCCATGAGAGGCACGTTTATGACTTTCCTATCAGGTGTCTACGCCAACCCACAGGCACAAATACACAACACAGGTCATCTTTCGGCTACTTTCACAATACAGAGGGGAACTCCTCAGGGATGTCCATTATCACCTTTGCTCTTTGATATAGCCCTTGAGCCATTAGTTACACACGTGGAGGATAACACAGTATATGACGGTATAAAGGTAGGGGGTCGGCAGATCAAACTCACATTGTTTGCAGACGATATACTCATTTATATGGCACATCCCCAAGACCATCTCAAAGGGCTATTAGACTGGATAAAAAATTTTTAACTAATTCTGTGGTTTCGCTTCAAAGACTACAAGAGTGAAATTTTTCAATTGTTAAAGCCTAATCCTCGTGAGCTTTGGTGTGCTTACTGATGGGGGACAGAAGTAATTAAAACCTTTATTTATAACATATCTGTGAATCAAAATAGGACGAGATTCTAGTTCTCAATACAAACTTAACTATGAACCCTAATTGGACAAGGTTGTACGTCAATTGGAGCGGTGGCATGATTTGCCCCTGTCTCTTCTGGGCCGTTGTCACCTTCTTAAGATGATTATTTTTGGAAGGCTATTATACCCGCTTCAGACTATTCCAATCCTGTTACGTAAAGATGATGTTTCACGGATAAAAAAAGCATTGACCAGATTCATCTTGAGGGAAAACGGCCCAGAATAGCAATACGAAAAATTATGCGTGCAGTAAAAGATGGGGGCCTGGCCGTGCCAAACGTTAGGAGTTATAACTTTTCGTGCTTGATCAGAGTGGGGAGAGATTGGTTTAAGGGGACTTAGTCCTACTCAGATGTATTGCTGGAATCTGGACTGACAGAGGGTTGTATTTTGGCCTCATGTGTTGACACTGTGATTTGTAAACTCCCGGTCATAGTGATCAGCGCTACTACGCGATACAATAATTGCCTGTAAGGCAACCAGACGAGCGCATGGGTTGTCTTCTCAGTTATCTAAACACATGCCTTTATGGGCTCACCCAGAATTCCCAGTGGGAGTGACAGACCGCGTTTTTGAGACGTGGCATACTAAAGGTATACATACAGTATTCCATCTCATGCACCTAAAAGAGTGTAGGTGGCTGACATCCAAGGAGATTATGGAAAAATTCAATTAGCCCCCTACTCACTTTATTGAAACTCTACAAGTGCATTATTTCTACAGAAATCGTCTGCGTAATATTATAGAAGAGGTGGTAGACAATTGATTTGACAAGATGGGAGATATATTTCTTCAACCAGACTGAAGTTTGCTCATGATTTTCCATGATTACTACGACCTGTGATGAGGTCATAGTCACGTGATCTGGTCAGCTGATGTGTACGTCACCTGATGGTGTTTTGTAGGCCTATAAAACAAGGAGCTGTTGTAGTTGTGTGGAAGGAAGGAGTTTGGCTGGAGTAAGCCTGGAACATTGTTTTGTTACTGTGTGGCAGTGTGCACCAGGAAGCGAGTAACAGACCACCCAGAATGTGACCTGGCGGTCTCAGCTGACCTGCAGCCGCTTAGTTAAGCCCGTCACAAGCAAGGGTGAGTCTGTGACCAGTGGTTCTCCAAACTGGAGTGATTTATGTTCTGTTTTCATTTTGTTATATGGACTTTTTGTTGAACTCATGATTAAAATCACTGAACTTTGAAATAAAAGGCTGTGTGTTTGCCTCATTACTGCGGCCCAGCCCTGCCTACCACAGCGGTTCCCTACAATTGGTGGAGAATGCGGGCAACGCAGTGAGGTCAGGCTGTTTTTCATGCATGACAGTAAATGTCCTGGTTTTAGAAAGTGCACCAAAACCGGCTGGATAACTGTCCGAAGATGGAGAACAAAGTAAAACTGCTAGTGGAGGCCATGCGACAGCAACAGCAGGCTACACAACAGCAACAGCAGCTATGCAGCAGCAGCAGGCTATACAACAGCAGGCTATGTAGCAGCAGCAGGCTATACAGCAGCAGGCTATGTAGCAGCAGATATTTAATCGACAGCAACAGGAAACCAATAGTTTACTGATGCAGCACATCACAGCGCCGCAGACAGTAAGAGCTGCCCGGGGATGCCATGATGTCCGGAAAGCAGTGCGTACAGCGATCCGAAAGATGGAGCAATCAGATGACGTTGAGGTGTAGCTGGAGATGTTTGAAGGCGTGGCTAAAAGGGAGAGACCGCCCCGGGACCAGTGGGCCGAGATCGTGGCTCCGTTTTTGACTTCAGGACCCGCTAAAGCCTATAGGGACCTACCACCCCAGCAACAGGAGGACTATGAGAGCGTGAATGGTGAGATACTTGCACGTCTTGGGGTAAATGTTTTTTTCCTGGCCCAGCGTGTACAACAATGGAAGTTTTCCCCTTCCGAGCCAGCTCGGTCCCAGTATTATGACTTGATACACCTGATAGAAAAGTGCTTTCAGCCTGAGGTGTTGTCACCCCGCGATATGCTGGATTGTATAGTGACTGATAAATTCGGGCGAACTTTGCCCCACACCCTTCAAACATGGGTTGGACAGGCAGCCCCTACTGATGGTCTCCAAATGGTAGACCTCATTGAAAGATATGGGCCTACCAAGGAGATACAGGGAGAGACTACCCGGAAGCTACCAATTAAATTCACCAAACCTTCACCCACAGCTCGGCGAGCAGAGACTCTGAGGGCCGCCCAGGAAGGGTCGGGGAACGAAAGGGGCCCCATAATCTGTTGGCGGTGCCAAGAACCATGACATGTGAGAGCTGATTGCCCTCACCTGACTGAGCCCATGGACAACAACTTTGGCTAATATCAGTCTCACTACGCATAACACATGTGTGCAGTGGTCAGTATTACCTTTGGCTTCGGTGGAGGAGGAAAACACCTCTCCTATAGAAGTGTTAGTTGGGGAGATGGAAGATTTGCCACCGGGACCAGAATTGTAATACTTAAATGTGTCAGGTGACAATTTTGGTACGGCGCAACTCCGCGACCCTACGTTGAGTCTATTTGTTGGGGATAACATTTTGTTTTGTAACTGATCATTCCCCTGTGACTGGCAGTGTTGTAGCCCAGGGAGTAGAGTTCAGGTGGTAGAAAGATGAACATAACAGGAGACATGGAAAACGTTGGCAAACAGTTATTTAATCTGAAAACGGGCAGGCAAATTCAGGTGAGATCCATGCCTTGTTCATTTTCAGAAAAGTAAGCCGGTCTACATTCTCTGAGGATAGTCGCATGCGACGGTCTGTTAGTACACCACCTGCAGCACTAAAGACGCGCTCAGATAATACACTGGCAGCAGGGCAAGCCAGCACCTCCAATGCATACTGGCTAAGCTCTGGCCATGTATCCAGCTTAGAGACCCAAAACTTGAAAGGGGAAGAGCCATCTGGGAGTACACTGAGAGGGAAAGACATGTAGTCTGTCACCATCTTACGTAAACGTTGCCTCATGGTGAGTGGAGTCGTCTCGGATGGTGTAGACATTGGTGGCGCTGACACAAAACTTCGCCACATTTGTAACATTCTGCTCTTGCCCTGTGCAGAGGCGCTGCTTGTGCTCCCTCTTGTTGCAGAGGTGTCTCCACTGCCTTGACGCACAGAGATTCTTTGTAAAGCAGTAGCAGCAGCAGTGCTCTCGGCTGGAATGGAGAATATT
The DNA here is from genome assembly GCA_033576555.1 of Oophaga sylvatica. Classification (NCBI taxonomy): domain Eukaryota; kingdom Metazoa; phylum Chordata; class Amphibia; order Anura; family Dendrobatidae; genus Oophaga; species Oophaga sylvatica. Next base: position 422,973,809 of record JARQOD010000001.1, on the reverse strand, counting down.
ATGGATTGCACCAGTCTGTCTTGGTACTCCCGCATTTTACGCTCCCGGTTCAACGGTGTGATGAGGCTTTGTAAGTTGTCCCGGTAGCGAGGGTCTAGGAGGTGTACACCCAATAATCTGATGTGGTGAGAATGTGGGCGATGCAGCGGTCGTTTCTCAGGCACTGCAGCATGAAATCAACCATGTGCTGCAGACTCCCAACTGCCCAACAAACGCTGTCCTCTGGAAGAGGCTTCATCTCTGCCTGCTCTGCATCGCCCCACCCTCGCTCTACATACTGACTAGAGCGTTGTGTACCTCCCTCTGTAGGGATTTCTTCCTCCTCCATTGACTCCTCCTCATCCTCCTCACAAAGTGAGCCCTGCCCAGCCCTTTGTGAGGAACCAAGTTGCGCTGACTGTCCAGAAGGTGAGTGAATTTGTGACTCCTCATCCTCCACCTCTTCCAAAACCTCATCCTTTAGTGCTTGCAGTGATTTTTGAAGCAGGCAGATAAGGGGGACAGTCATGCTGACTAGTGCATCATCTGCACTCGCCATCCGCGTTGAGTCATCAAACGCACGCAAAACGTGGCAGATGTCCTTCATAGAGGCCCACTCAGTAGTGGTGAAGTGTGAACGGCGCAAATTGCGAGTTGATTGTGCCTGATGCAGCTGATACTCCATTACTGCTGGCTGTTGCTCACACAACCGCTCCAACATATGTAAGGTGGAATTCCACCTGGTGGGTACGTCACATATGATGCGATGTTCAGGAAGGCGAAATCTGCGTTGCAGAGCAGCAATGCGCGATCTGGCTATGCTGGAACGTCGCAAGTGAGCGCACTCTAGGCGGACCTTCTGCAGCAGTTCAGCAAGATCCGGATAGTCCCTCAAAAAACTCTGCACGACCAAGTTGAGCACATGTGCCAGACATGGTATGTGAGTGAGGTTGCCAAGGCCCAGAGCTGCCACCAGATTTCGGCCATTGTCACACACTACCAAGCCTGGCTGGAGATTCGCTGGCAAAAACCACACGTCGCTCTCCTGCTTGATGGCATTCCAGACCTCCTGCGCTGTGTGGCTTCGATTCCCCATGGAAATTAATTTCAGGACGGCCTGTTGACGTTTGGCCACGGCTGTGCTCATATCGGTCGCATCAGGTAAGCGTTCACGGGTCCATGTGGAGGTAGACCGTGACGGCTCCTGCAGCGATGATTCTGAGGAACTGGAGTAGGAGGAGGAGTCAATGTGGACAGACTTGATTCCTGCAATCCTTGGAGTTGGCAGAACACGTACAGCGCCACTCGCAAGATCTGTACCCGGCTCCACAACATTGACCCAATGGGCAGTGAGGGAAAGGTATCGTCCCTGGCTGTTTTGTGGCCTGGGAGTGTGAGGATGACAGGGAACTTGCTGCTGTGGGTGGAATAACACTTTGTCTCTGGACAACAGTGACCGAGGTTCTTCCATGGCGATCCTGTGAGGAAGCAGAACCAGCTGTGTGTGAGCTGGAGGTAGAGGCTCCAACACGACCTGAAGATGTAGGTGCTGCTGTAGGTTGGCCTACATCTCCAGTGTGTCTTTGTAACTCAACTACGTGCTTTGTCCGCACATGTTTCCACATATTTGTGGTATTGAGGTTACTGCAATTTTTACCTCTTTTTACTTTTTGCTTACACAGCTTGCATTTAACATAGCAAATATCATCTGCAAGTCTGTCAAAAAAGGACCACGCAGTGCAAGTCCTGGGAGCGCCCATTTTGACTTTTTGAAGAGAACTGCTCCCAACAGTTGCCAAACTGGAGGCTAGAGGCAACCGAGTCTGCAGCCTACCTCTCCCTTCTGTTTGTACCGTTGGGACAATCTCATCCTCAGAGCTGCTCCCACCACCTTCCTGTCCCTCACGCCATGTTGGGTCTTGGACCTCATCTCCACTACCCTCTTCCAACACCTGCTGTTGGGTGGTCTGGCCAGCACCATGCTCAACAGAAACTGGCACCTGAGTCTCATCATCATCAGATGCGTTCTGCGATGTGCTGACCATCGGCACTGGCTCACCCGCCTCTTCTGATTCAGAGAGACACAGCTGTTGCGCATCACTGCATACTCCCTCTTCTTCACATTCCAGAATGCTGCTTGGCTGGGCCCCTGTTTGCAAGCCAACAGATTCTGAGAACAGAAGCAGAGACTCAGCTGGCTCCAGTTCAGAACTCTCTGACTGCCTGGGCAATTTGACAGGCGGTGAACAGACAGATGGTTGCTCAACAGTGTTGTGGTCCTGAGAGGAGGTAGAAGCAATTGAAGTCGATGCATTGGCTGGCATCCAACCAACAACGGCTTCAATTTGTTCTTCCCGCAGCAGGGGGGTACGCCGAGCTCCTACAAAACTGCACATAAAGGAACGCTCACGGGGAAAACTGGTGGATGCTGTGTCACTGGGGGCGGCAGCAGCCACAGAATCCCCACGTCCTCTCCCTGCTGAAACTCCACGGCCACAACCACGTGCCTTACTCCCTGCCTTCTTCATCTTGGTAGATTGATAAAGAAAGTCAGAAAAGTTAAAAGGCCTAAGTGTTGTTATTCCACAGAGACTGCAGTGAACACTGCAGACAACTGTTCACTAGCTGTGAAAGGCCCCTTTGTGTACTTCTATAGTGTTTGCAACCAATGTATTGTATACGGATGGAAGCGCGTCACACTAATAGATTGGAGTTATTTTAAATAGAATGGAGCAGCAACAATTATAGAAAAATGACAAGGATGAGGCAGTGACACATGTTCAGCAGACTATAACCAGCAGTGGTTTAAGAACTAACTGGAGCGTGATCTGCACGCAGCAAAAAAAAAATATATCACAGACTAGAGTGAACACTGCAGTGCACACAACTGGTCACTATCTGTGAAAGGCTCCTTTGTGGACTTCTATAGTGTTTGCAACCAATGTATTGGATACGGATGGAAGCGCGTCACACTAATAGATTTGAGTTATTTGAAATAGAATGGAGCAGCAACAATTATAGAAAAGTGACAAGGATGAGGCAGTGACACACGTTCAGCAGACTATAACCAGCAGTGGTTTAAGAACTAACTGGAGCGTGATCTGCATTCAGCAAAAAAAAAATATATCACAGACTAGAGTGAACACTGCAGTGCACACAACTGGTCACTATCTGTGAAAGGCTCCTTTGTGGACTTCTATAGTGTTTGCAACCAATGTATTGGATACGGATGGAAGCGCGTCACACTAATAGATTGGAGTTATTTTAAATAGAATGGAGCAGCAACAATTATAGAAAAATGACAAGGATGAGGCAGTGACACACGTTCAGCAGACTATAACCAGCAGTGGTTTAAGAACTAACTGGAGCGTGATCTGCACTCAGCAAAAAAAAAATATATCACAGACTAGAGTGAACACTGCAGTGCACACAACTGGTCACTATCTGTGAAAGGCTCCTTTGTGGACTTCTATAGTGTTTGCAACCAATGTATTGGATACGGATGGAAGCGCGTCACACTAATAGATTTGAGTTATTTGAAATAGAATGGAGCAGCAACAATTATAGAAAAATGACAAGGATGAGGCAGTGACACACGTTCAGCTGACTATAACCAGCAGTGGTTTAAGAACTAACTGGAGCGTGATCTGCACTCAGCAAAAAAAATATATATCACAGACTAGAGTGAACACTGCAGTGCACACAACTGATCACTATCTGTGAAAGGCTCCTTTTTGGACTTCTATAGTGTTTGCAACCAATGTATTGGATACGGATGGAAGCGTGTCACACTAATAGATTGGAGTTATTTTAAATAGAATGGAGCAGCAACAATTATAGAAAAATTACAAGGATGAGGCAGTGACACACGTTCAGCAGACTATAACCAGCAGTGGTTTAAGAACTAACTGGAGCGTGATCTGCACTCACCAAAAAAAAAATATATCACAGACTAGAGTGAACACTGCAGTGCACACAACTGGTCACTATCTTTGAAAGGCTCCTTTGTGGACTTCTATAGTGTTTGCAACCAATGTATTGGATACGGATGGAAGCACGTCACACTATAATTTCAATTGAATGGAGCTGCAAGAATTTCACTAAAGAAAAAAAAAAAAGAGTCTGTGAGTGACACGTGCAGATGCCTACAAACAGCGTTGGATGCAGAGCAAACTGCAGCGCGTCACCTGCACTCACACACAGACCTTGCAGAGCTGTGAAAACAACACTGCAAGGCTACAGGAAGCTTTACACAGCGGTTGTTAAACTAGCCTGCCTAAAGCACAGTACACAAAATCGCAATCTCTAACTGTCCCTCAGAGTCAGCAGAGCAGCGTTCTGTCCCTAATTGAATTCACAGCACAGTGACGCTAAAATGGCGGCGGCGCCTTTTATAGTGCATTCTGACATCATTTCAGCATCCAATCACAGCCATGCCATTAGTTAACATGACCGCTGCAGTACAGGATGTGCCCACACTTCTTAGGATTCCTCATTGGCTGACTAATATCACATTGCCTCTCAAAGAATTATGGGAACTTCCGATTCCGGTATACGATATATGGAAAATATCGGAACTAAGTATCTAAAGTCCGATACAGCGAATATCGGCCGATACCCGATACTTGCGGTATCGGAATGCTCAACTCTATTCTTAGCACATAAATTGGCCAATTCATGTGTGCCCATCTGAGTCGCACGTAGCAGGGCTTTGGGGTACTCGGCACCGAGCCCGCTCACTTCATTGGGGGATGTCACTGGTAGCGCAGCTCGGTCCGTTGCCCTGGGCGCTCACTAAAGGGGATATTTACAGGGGATTGTAGAATATTCGTGACGCCACCTGTGGTTCCTGGTCAGGGAGACCAGCGCTGCAGGGTGAATCCTCTGAGGGGTTTTTATTGGGCAGCAAGGTGTTAAGTCTCCCACAGGCGAGACTGGTTTCCTCAGAGTATATGGCGGTGTAGGGGTGAAGGAGCAATAATGCAGACACACACAAGACAGTCTCTTTCTGTACCTTTACTGGTGATGAAGTTGCAGGCACGTCCCGGGAGGCCGTCAGGGTGGAGGATGCACGTCCAGTAATCCACTGAGTAGGTGTAAGGCCTCCTTACGTCTTTATGATGTCCGGTGGTGCAGAGTCGAGGTAAGCTATTAATGCTGGTTGACCTCGGTCACTCTATTTCCCTTTTCCACTTGCCTGTTGTCCTACTCTCACCACTATCATAAGCACAAACAGCAGTAGATGTCAGCTTCTTTCTCTTCACCGCTCTCCAAGCGTCGGCACGCTTACTTTCTGGAACATCTCACTGTTGGACTCTCAGTGGACTCAACCTTGACCAGACCAAGTGGTAATCCTTTCCACTACACTGGACTCCACTATATAAGCTGAGTGTTTGCTGAAGTCCTCAGGCTTTCAGATAAGTCTTTCTTTCTGGCTAGAGTTCCCTCTCAGCATGTCTGAGGTAACTAGCTTGTTTTCTTCCGTCTCGTCTGACAGGAACGTCTCTCTCCTCTCACTCTCTGAGGTGTTCTGCTGTTCTGAGGTAAAACCAACAACTAGCTAACTCGCAGCTAGACTGCCTTATCTCAGTGCTGTCATTTCAAGGGCTCCCTCTGGTGGTACCAGGGAAAAATGTGAAATGTTGTGTGCAATGGGTTATTGTGGATTTACCTTTCCATGCATTCTCCAGGGTAACATGTGGCTCCAGTCACAGCTGGGCTACACATCCCCCCCTAGTTAATATCAGCACTCCTGGGCTGAAAAAGAAAACAATTTTTATATATAACATCAACAAAACATAACTCATCCCTTGCGGGAGGTAAGGACACTTCAAAAGTTACAATGTGTACAAGTGGCAAATAGAAAATATCTAAATACTTTCACACAATAAATACAGAATTCTTGTGGAGGACCCGTACCAAACCTCCCACGGTGGTCCTGGGTGGGCTGCAGGACTTCTTTGCTGCAGACCTCACTCAAGGCCACACCATACGGGTTTTTTTTCTGAGGTAGAATGGCTTACGTAAAACCAAGATGGGGCACTGAGTGCCAACTATTTGCAACACAGTTTTTGGGCTGGCAAAGTCCTCAGCCACGCAGTCCTTCAAAAGAAACACATTTTACATATCACATTACCCAACTGGAGTATACTACTTCAGCATGTAAACATTATCATCATATAACATTCTCAATAAAGTGCAATTCTCTTCATAATACAAGTAACATATATGCAAATATTTACACAAATCTTATTCACATTTTTACACTTGGATATTGGTTTACTGAATTAATTTGCTAGGCCTACTCTTGGTACCTAACAGGTAACCTTCCTTTCGTTGTGCGTACTGACCTACGTGGTGTGGTGTCAGGTATAGTAGCCTCTGGCCTATCTGTCCTGCGTGCTGGCAAACTGTAATATTGCCTTTAGCTCTCTAGAGATCTGGCAAGCATACTTGTGGCTGGGCGATGCGGTTCTGTTTCGCCAGGGGATTCTTCTGGTAGTTCCACGTCTTGAGGTTCCATTTCTTGAGACTCTACTTCTAGAGGTGCTACAGGAGCAGGTTCCTCTTGAACTATTTCTTCTGCTGCGGCAACTGGCTCAACTGGACGTTGAAGCGCTTCTTGTGGTTGGTAAAATTGAAGTACTGGAATAATCACAGCATCCCGATACAAGGCCAATCTGCAGGAAAATCTCCTAGGTCCGTGTGTATGACTTCACCTGATTTCTCTTTTTCCATAACAAGTTCTTCCTCGTGAAGTTTTAACATGTCTGGACACAGTTTTAGGTGGTCTCTGGATACAGTGGTGGTCGTCTTTCCTCCATCTTTGCTAATGGTACAGGTTTTCCTGTTGTCAAATTTGGAATTTTGCACGACATATGGCTCTTTTTCCCACTGATCATCCAATTTGTGCATTCTCCTTTTTCTTTTTAGCACAATTTCTCCAGGCATAAAAGGCTTAGCTGGCGCACTTTTGTTGTAGTTCTCCTCTTGCTTTTCCCTTACTTTATTGAGACTATCTTCCACGCAGGCTTGTACCCTCCTGTACTGTTCCTGTCGGTTCGTGTCCCAATCTTCAGTAGTAACATCAGCTTCTGGTTCTACAACACCAAGTTCCAAATCCATGGGCAGCTTTCCTGGTCTTGCTCGCATAAGATAGGCTGGAGTGCAGCTGGTGGAACTCACCGGTATGTGATTGTACAGATCTACCAGGTCAGGTAGTAGGTCTGGCCACCGATTCCTCTCCTCAAGTGGTACCGTCTTCAGCAGATCAATGACTATGTGATTCATCTTTTCACAGTGACCATTTGTTTGGGGGTGGTACGGTGTGGTTCTTATCTTCTTGCATCCGTACAAATGACAGAATTCCTTAAACAGTTCGGCTTCAAATGCAGGACCCTGATCGGTTAACACTTGCTCTGGATATCCATAGGGTCTGCAGAAATATGCCTGAAACGTCTTTGCTGCTGTTTCAGCTGTCAGATCTTTGACAGGGGCGACCACTAGGAACCTGGAGTAGTGATCCACCATTGTCAGGGCATATGAGTATCCTGACCTGCTGGGTGACAACTTGACATGGTCCAAGGCCACGATCTCCAAGGGACAAGTCATCTTGATGGGCTGCAGGGTGTTGTGAATGTGCTAGAAATGAATTCTGAGCAGAAGCTCCCTCTGGTGGTTACAAACAGTACTGAACTATCCAATGAAGATTGTGAAGATTGGCGATCAGGTGTTACTGACTGGTCTTATATAAGGGAGGTTCCCTCCCATCAGGGTTGCCGGTGATCAATTGTTCTGGTCTCATCTTTGATTCCTGTTCACTTTGTAGCTTGCTGTTTCGTGCCTGCATCTTCTGCTAACAGATAAGACATTTTCTTCTTTTAGTTTTTTGTGCTTGCTTTTTGCATTTTGTCCTGCACTTCTGTGGGGGTCTGCCGGGTCCCCTCCGGGGGCTTGTGCTCCTCTCAGTTTAGTTCAGCCACTGTTGTTTGTTCATTTGCCTTTTCCAGTTTTTTTTCAGTGGCTGCTGTTTAGTTTTGTTACACCAGAGAACTAATTTAGGTGGTAGAGGTCGTGTGATCTCAGGTGTTTTTGTAATTAGTAGTGTTGGTACTTTTCAGGGTTTTTTTGGGATTGCAGTAAGTGTCCTTCCTATCCTTTTCTATTTAGGAAGTTTGGGCCCCAACGTTTGCTCATACTGTTTTCTGTCTGTGTCTGTATTTCCTCTTGTCTAACCGCCATTACATGTTTGGGGGCTTTCTATGTTCTTTGGGGATCTGCTCCGGGGCAGATAGTTTTCCTCCTTCTGTCTTTAGGTGTAGTTAGCTTCTCAGGCTGTGACGAGGCGTCTAGGACCAACGTAGGTACGCTCCACGTACGCTCCTTTAGTTGTGGTGGTTAGTCAGGGTACTGCAATCCCATAGATTCCAACCTCTCTGGTGTATTTCCTTTTTTGCCTGCTCTCCTCAGCTACCAAATCATAACAGCAGGGGTGCTTTCTGGCTACTGTAGTCTTTCCTTTGGAGGCTACAGGACGCACAGTTTTTACACCATTTCTCGATGGAACTTCGCATTCCCACCCAGTAGAAACGACACTTCAACAGGGTTTCCAGCTTCTTTCCAGCCAAAGTGCCCCGCTCGATCGTGGTAGGCTTCCAACACCATCTGGATGTCTGTTCTTGGGACCACTATCTGCCACACCATCTCATGGGTTCTGGGGTTGACGTACCTTCGGCACAGCTTCTCTCGGTAGATAAACAACCGGCTTCTCTCGTTCCACAGCTGCTTTGCTTGTTGAGACGCATCCTTCTCCAAGGAGGAACCTTCCTGAGTTATCAGTTCCTTGATGTGGCTGACAACCGGGTCACTGTTCTGGGTCTCCTTCCAGCTGTGGTGAGGTAAAGGGTTTAACGTCTTACCACGCTGCCTCCTGTAGGCTCGTTGCTCGTGGATCATCCCATTTCTGTGGAATGCAGGTAGCTCAATCTCTTCTAAGTCATCCGATTCCTCTTCGGTGTCGGACTCATGCGGCATTCTGGACAAGCCATCAGCGTTGGCATTCTTACGGCCCGCCCTGTACTTAATTGTGAACTGATAGTTCGATAGCCGAGCCATCCAACGTTGCTCCATGGCTCCCAGCTTGGCTGTTTCAAGATGTGTCAAGGGGTTATTGTCTGTGTAAGCAGTGAACTTGCTGGAGGCTAGGTAATGCTTGAATCTTTCTGTAATGGCCCAGACCAGAGCCAGGAACTCCAACTTGAAGCTGCTATAGTTCTCTGGGTTTCTCTCAGTCGGCCGGAGCTTCCTGCTTGCGTATGCGATGACTTTCTCCAGGCCATTTTGCTTCTGACTGAGGACAGCTCCCAATCCTTCATTGCTGGCATCAGTGTACAGCAGGAACGGCTGGCTGTAGTCAGGGTAGGCTAAGATTTCATCGCCTGTCAGGATCTCCTTCATCTCCTTGAATGCCTCAGCTTGTTCTTTACCCCAGTGGAATGGAGGATTTCTGCTCTTGAGGGACTGTCCCACCAGGAGGTCTTGCAGAGGCACTGCTTTCTTGGTGTAGTCCTTCACAAACCTCCGGTAGTACCCTGTCAGTCCCAGGAACTGTCGCACCTCCTTAAGATTTTTCGGCTCCGGCCATTTCTGGATGGCGGTGATCTTTTCAGGGTCTGGCGCTACCCCTTCTGAACTGACAATATGTCCCAGATACTGTACTTTTTGTTTGAGCAGATGGCACTTAGAAGGCTTCAGTTTCATCCCATACTTGGACAGTGACTCAAATACCTCCGCCAGGTGCTTCAAATGGTCTTCATACGTTTTGGAGTATACGATGACGTCGTCCAAGTACAGCAACACAGTCTCGAAGTTGAGATGGCCCAGGCAGCTCTCCATCACTCTCTGGAACGTGCCCGGGGCACTGCTGAGTCCAAACGGCATTCTGTCAAACTCACAGAGTCCCATCGGGGTGGTGAAAGCCGTCTTCTCCCGATCCTCCTCAGCCACAGCTACTTGCCAGTACCCACTAGTGAGGTCAAGGGTGGAAAAGTAGTTAGCAGTTTTTAAGGCAGCTAAGGATTCCTCAATGCGTGGTAAAGGGTATGCATCTTTATGTGTTATGCGATTTACTTGTCTGTAATCTACACACATTCTCATGCTTCCATCCTTTTTCTTAACTAAGACTAGAGGTGCTGCCCAGGGACTACAACTATCCCTTATCACCCCTGCTTCCTTCATGTCACGCAACATTTCCTTAGCTTTCTGGTAGTGTGCTGGAGGTATAGGCCTGTACCGCTCTTTTATGGGAGGATGGCTGCCTGTAGGGATATGATGTTGTACTCCCTTAATTGTCCCAAAGTCAAGTGGATGTTTGCTATTACCTGTGTGTACTCCTGTACCACCCGTAGTACTCCCTGTTTCTGGTGGGCGGGAGTGGTGTCTGTCCCGACATGGAGCTGCTGACACCAATCCTCCACCTGGGTTGCTGGGTCATTATCCTCCGCTGGTTGGCGGGAGGCTAAGGACTCTGTCGTGAGAATAGAGTTGTTATCTACGGTATGTAATTTAGCAACTGTGGCATAGCGTGGTAAATTCACTTCATCTTCTCCCCAGTTGAGAAGACGTACTGGTACTCTCCCATTTCGTACTTCTACTACCCCTCTAGCAGTCAAGAGTGTAGGTCTGTGCTCTGAACAATGGGGCTCTACTACTGCTTGGCAGTTCTGTCCTCTCAGACCTATTGCTGCTCTACACCATATAAGCATTTCAGTCATTGGGGGTATCACAATGGGGTTCGGGTCTGTCACCCGTACATTACCAATTTCACCATCTGTCAGCTTCGCTTGCTGCTGGCACATCAGGGCCCGGATCTCCCTCTGGATCACTCCCTTTCGCTTTGGCTTGGCAACTTCAGCGAGCTGTTGGAGCAAAAACACAACTTCTCCCAGACAGTTACTAATAATGTTTGTACCTAAAACCACATTTAAGCCATTTTCCTCATTTACAGTCTTTCCTACTAAGAGTCCCTGGTCCTTCAGCTCCACTCTGCCCACCTTTACGTCCACGTTTTTGGCTCCGAGTATATCAACAGGGAGACCATTAGAGGCATATACAGCAAAGTCAGGGCTCGGGGGCTGGAGACTGTCCATGGACCAAAACTTATTATACAGGACATCAGGTATGATGGTCACCTGAGATCCAGTGTTCAGCAGCGCAGGGATTGCGATCCCGTCCAGGATGATGGACAGGTAGGGTCTTCCTCCCACAAACCTGCGGTTCCAGTCTGAGGGGCCTGATGAGTCTATTCCTGGGTGTTGGCCCTCGGACCCAGGATCTGCTCGTTTAAAGGACACTGTCGGGCTAGATGACCTTCTCTGTTGCAACGGTAGCAGATGATCTCTCGGCGAGGATGGTGCTGATCAGGGGTCGCTCCTGGGGGTGGCGTTGTCCTCCGGTGGGGCAACGTCCTCCTTTTCCTCCGGTTCATCCAAGGGACATCCTCTGGGCAGTCAGCTAGCATGATCTTTCCTCCTTCTTCCTTCCGCAGTTGCAGGGCACTCATTACAGCGGCCAGGTTTTTAGTCAGCTGGCGCACTTCTGAGCGCAGACAGTCCAACTCAGTAGGGGGCGCCACCTGCGTTTTGGCTTCCGCCACCAGCGGGGAAAAGGTGGATGCTGCCGGCTTTAGAGTGGCTTCACCTGGGTGACACTGGGTTGCCACCTCGGGCTTCTCCAGGGTCGCAGTCCTTTTATAGCCATATCTTTTAGGGCATCAAAGGTAGCGTCAGGATGATCCAAGGACCACCAGTGCACAGTTCTGCTTTCAGCTTGGGACCTCAGTCCCCGTACAAATTGTTCCTTCAACATTTTGCTTTCATTACTAGCACTTATAGGGTTGACCTGTTTGAGAGCTCGCAGGGCCCCCTGTAGTCGGCAGGCATAGTCCCTAATACTGTCATTTGGTCTCTTTGAGCATTGGTAAAACCTCATCCGGAGATCTGTTTCAGTGCGGTCTTCAAAAATAGTCTGTAGCTTTAAGAAAATTGAAAGCACTGATTCCTGGTCTGCAGCTGTCCAAGTCTCTACTTCCCTCTCTGCAGCACCAGTCAATTGTCCCAATACCACTGCAGCTCTTTGTTTCTCTGTCATAGGGTACATGTCCATTATGCTGCATATTTTACGCTTGAACCCTGACAGGGTATCCGGCTTACCGCTATACTGAGGGAGCCACTTTGCTCCAGGCAGGTATGGGAGCGTCAGCGGTACTATCGGGGCCACCGGACCTGGTGAGGGGCCAGCGTTTCCATCCTGCGCGGCAGCGCCGGCGGGTAAGTCACCGGAGCGGTCGCCCTGGGCCGCGATGTCAGCTTGTGGCTGCGACATGTCTGTGCCCCCCTAGTTAAGTGGGGCCTACCTTCTCCTGAAGGCTGCAGCTCTACCAGGCACAGCGATGTGGAAGGACCTGCGTCGCCGGCGCTCTGACGTCAGAGCGATCACTGAAGCTTTTCACAGGACCTGCCGCCGTGTCAACGTTGGGGGCGTGTCCGGGACTCTGCGCGCTTTCTGCAGGTACGCCCCTTCTCTTTGCACTGTAGCGCTGTACTTTGGTGGGCAATGGCGGACAATTGGCGCCAAAAATCACAACAACAGTAACACAGTTTTTTTTGCACAAAAACAGTCCACTTAGGCACACAGGACTCACATATAGCGAGCTTCTTATCCTGTTTGTGACGCCAAGTTTAGATGAGTCGCACGTAGCAGGGCTTTGAAGTACTCGGCACCGAGCCCGTTCACTTCACTGGGGGATGTCACGGGTAGCGCAGCTCGGTCCGTTGCCCTGGGCGCTCACTAAAGGGGGATATTTACAGGGGATTGTAGAATATTCGTGATGCCACCTGTGGTTCCTGGTCAGGGTGACCAGCGCTGCAGGGTGAATCCTCTGAGGGTTTTTTATTGGGCAGCAAGGTGTTAAGTCTCCCACAGGCGAGACTGGTTTCCTCAGAGTATATGGCGGTGTAGGGGTGAAGGAGCAATAATGCAGACACACACAAGACAGTCTCTATCTGTACCTTTACTGGTGATGAAGTTGCAGGCACGTCCCGGGAGGCCGTCAGGGTGGAGGATGCACGTCCAGTAATCCACTGAGTAGGTGTAAGGCCTCCTTACGTCTTTATGAGTGTGAGTTTCTAACTTGCATAAAACAAAGTTTAACTCCGTTCTCTTTGCTACGCCCGGCAGATCTTGTGGTGGAGCCTTCTTTTGGACAGAACTAGTCTCTATATGCAGGGCCCTGCTAGACTCTGGTTCTTCCTGACCCCGATTACGTATCAGCACTGAAGGGCCCCTCTGTGACTTGTAGTCCAGCAGGGTCTCCGGTGTCTCCTACCAGTCGTGCAGATGCTGGTAAGCGCGGACCCGGTGTCCGGTGGTGCAGAGTCGAGGTAAGCTATTAATGCTGGTTGACCTCGGTCACTCTCTTTCCCTTTTCCACTTGCCTGTTGTCCTACTCTCACCACTATCATAAGCACAAACAGCAGTAGATGTCAGCTTCTTTCTCTTCACCGCTCTCCAAGCGTCGGCACGCTTACTTTCTGGAACAGCTCACTGTTGGATTCTCAGTGGACTCAACCTTGACCAGACCAAGTGGCAATCCTTTCCACTACACTGGACTCCACTATATAAGCTGAGTGTTTGCTGAAGTCCTCAGGCTTTCAGATAAGTCTTTCTTTCTGGCTAGAGTTCCCTCTCAGCATGTCTGAGGTAACTAGCTCGTTTTCTTCCGTCTCGTCTGACAGGAACGTCTCTCTCCTCTCACTCTCTGAGGTTCTGAGGTAAAACCAACGACTAGCTAACTTGCAGCTAGACTGCCTTATCTCACTGCTGTCATTTCAAGGGCTCCCTCTGGTGGTACCAGGGAAAAATGTGAAATGTTGTGTGCAATGGGTTATCGTGGATTTACCTTTCCGTGCATTCTCCAGGGTAACATGTGGCTCCAGTCACAGCTGGGCTACACACATCAACCATGGCAAGGTAACTACTCTGATACTTTTCAAACATGCGTCTCCTTGGCTATGAGCCTGCTGAAACCTCTTCTTGAAAGGAGAGGAAGTATGAGGCTAAAAAAATTCCTGCAATTAGTGTGAAAATTACAAAATTACTAATTTTTTTTGCTAAAGAACACAATATAAATACAAATTATAACCAGTGCCAACATTTAAAAAAAAAATGCATGGAACTTGAAAACCTGATTTAAAAAGTAGGTCATTTTCTGATGATAGCTTCCCTTTAAAACAGTTTTTTTTTATTTCTGTTTATTACTGGCTGTCAAATCAGATTAACTAAGAATTAGTCAGTGAGCTTGTTCTAACAAGGAGTTTGTAACATCTGTGCCAATCGATCCAAGCATAGTCCACTAATGCATGGACTTCGACGTCAGTCAAAATCCGCCAAAGTGTGAAAAAAACGGATTCGCCCTCTTTTTTTGGCAGATCTGTTTTTTTCCCATTGACTTGCATTAGTGACGGATTTTGACGGATGGTCGTCCATTTGACAGATCCGTCAGAAATTTGGCGTCTGTTGTATTTTGAAAACGGACACTAGGACGTTTTTTGTGTGCATCAAAATGGCGGACCATGACGGATCTGTCGCGTCCGCCGTTTTGTATAAAGGACGCCTATGGGTGGCGGATCCGTCTTCATCCGTTTTTGATGGAATCCGTTAGTGGATCCGTTCTTGTATGCAGATAATGTCCAGAAGCCATTGAGGGGTCTCTCTCTCTCTATCTCTTTCCAGAACTGCACTTTCCAACTTCAAATCTTCATTTTCCTATTATTGACGGATCCGTCTTAAAACAGATCAGCTGCCTTTGTTTTCGCACAAATGCAACGGATCCGTTATTTTCAGTCGTCTGGCGGACTGGGACTGACGGCAGACGACTGAAGTGTGAAAGAGGCCTTAGTTGCAGTGTTCCTCCAGTAATAAAAGAAACCATTTTGGCAGAGCTGACACCTGCTATATCTGCGTGCAAACATGCAGGTATCAAAGACCCAAACGCTGGAAACAGCCAATGTATGGCTACATCTCTCACATCAGCTTTGCTAATCTGTGGCATGGAAGAGGAGTTTGCCCAATTTGAGGCCACCCAAGAAGATATTTCACACCTGAAACATCATAAATGATATCGCAATATGAAACAGAGTGTATAGAAGTGATCAAAGATTCCACAATACTGCAGAGAAGAATTTGGCCCCAGCTTCATCTACAGCTTTATCTCTTCATCTGGTTCATAAAGTCTGGAATTAAGGAGACTTTCATTGTTTTTCCATAACAAGTCCGTGGATAAATGTGTGAGACGTCTTGTATTTATTAGTCTTTGGCATGGCTGAGGAATATTTTTTAGCTTGGTGACCACCCAAAAAAAGATATTTTGTAGTGTCAGTCTGTTATCTTTTCATTTCATTTCTATTAATATATTGTAGTCAATCATAAATACTGCAACATGAAGGATGAGAAGAGAACACTTTGATGGAAATACCAGATGGATTCTAATGAACTGTTATGTGGATACACACAAACTAAAGAGGCTAAACCATGCTTAATTAAAGTGGTTGTCTGGAATAAGTAAAAACATGGCTGCAAATTACCAAAAGAGTACCACAACATTCAGAACCTGTTAATATGATAGAGCTAAAATGCAATAGCAGACACAAATCCATGGACAGGCATGGAGCTGGTTCTGGTCAAAGCAAATTACTTTGGTATGCCTTGTAGAAGAGCCAGGTAGGACAGGGTTATGTCCTAGCTCTGTAGAGTTTGATTAGATGCACCTGCCTAGCTTTTTTTTTTACTAAGAACCAGTGCCTGTGTTCAGTAGATGTCAGTCTGCTGGATAGAGCAGAATCGAGTGTGCTGCTGTTGAGTGACCAGCCTAAATGTGAGCTATAGCTGACAGAGAGACATGCCAAGGTCTCTATCTAGAGACTGCATGGGTCAGCTAGGAAAGCTGAGCAGTCTGTGTTGGAGCTGCAGAAAAGTGTGTGGAAGCAGCAGCCTGTGCAGTGTGAACTGTTCTCGTAGTTTAATACTTCTGGTTGGCACTGGAGGCTGTTGGAGCTCAGGATGAAGGTGATACCAAGACCGGTGGGATTGTGCCTCTTCTGTGTATGAAGTTTCCTCAGGGAGAAATGACTGTAATTTGTTTGGGTGAGCCCGCACTGATATATGTGCCCTGCTAAATGAACTGTTTATTTGCTGGGCCCAGAAGGGGCTGTTTTTGGTTTTGAATCTCCTGGAGTTTTATGAAAGCAATAAAACTGCATATTTGGTCCAAACCGCATTGCGTTTGTGAACGCTATCTTTATGTTTATGGTTTTCTCTGGATTTCTGCTCTTTGGTGTCTGACTACTAGGATCCCAAGAATAGGGCTCTGCAGAGTCCTACCTAAATGCAGCAGAGTTCGAGCATGCGCTGTATGACTCCTCATTGTCTTTGGGACTTCTGGAAACAGTCGATCGATTTACTCACCTATCTTGGTCAGACCCATAGACAATTAATCAAACAAGATGCACATGCTCTACCTCCACTCTGTCCATATCGGGAACCAAGATTTCCCCTTCCTTGTAGCCCACTTAGAGCCAGTATGTATTACATTCTTTTAAATGGACGACCATGTGTTAGCACCACATCTGATCCCTGCTCTGACAGGCAGGGTCTCCGGCGTGTCACTTCACTCACCCCCGCTGCGGTCGGTTTTTCCTTTCCCCATGCACTGCATGCTTCCAGCAGAGCTTCCAGCCAAGCCTCCAGCCATGTTCTTAGAGCACGCGAGCACTCATACCTTCTTAAAGGGCCAGCACGTGCACTTGTTATTTCCTCCCCAGCCAATGGCTGTAGGGCATTATGTATATATTGCTTCTGGGGAGGTGCCTGAGCAACCTTCCTGTACTGCAGTCTAAGTTGTGTAAGGTTGCGTACCAGTCCTTGCTGCACTCTGGTGCAGATCCTGCCTTCTGCATTCTGGTGCAGATCCTGCCTGCTGCACTCTGGTTCAGATCCTGCCTGCACTCTGATACGAACTCTGCCTGCTGTACTCTGATACAAACTCTGCCTGCTGCACCATCCAGTCTGTCCTTCTGGGTCCAGCTTCTGCGCGTCTGTTCGTCTGCATTACTGCATTGAACGCAGCTCTGCTATATCGCTGTTGTTCTGCTGCCAGCTCTACACTAAATTTTTGCAAACTCTGCTCCTTTGTTACGTTAGCTCTGCCACACCTCCATTCTAGTCCTGTATTTGAATTTCCTGTTTAACTCCGCTCTTCTACGCCGATTCTTCATCATTGAGTTTCCAATACTTACAGTACTTTTATACTACAACTGTCACATGTGTTGCAATTTTCTCAACTCTGCTTCATCAGTTCCCATGATTCCAGTTTGCTCCTTCTGTTGCCACTCTGCTACCACTGCATCCATTGTTCCAGCTGGATCTCCCTGCTGCACCAACATCACCAGTCCATGCTGCATCTCAACTGCTCATCCAGGCTAAGGGTTTGCTCCCCCTTTGACTCACAGCTGTTCAGTAGGGTAGATACATTTCAGATTCTGTTTCTCATAGTCAGTGTCCTCATCATTGATGCATATTATGTATATTGTCAATGTTTTCCCACTGCCAAGATTATAGTTTTTCATTAATATTATCCCTAAAGGCCAAAACCTGAGGAGTGTTGACAAAGTTTATTATCATGTACAATAAGCATAAAAAGTATCTTACAAGCAATTATTTATTCTTCCAGTTTAATTTATTTCTTTCCAGCTCACATAAAAATATAATTGCTGATCAACGTATATTATGACAGTATCAAAGGCAAATAAAATATGTCAAAAGAAGTATTGTGTGTGTGGGATGTTGGGCTGACTGAAAATCATCCACTAAATAATGGTCTCCATAAATTATTTGTGTTTGGCAAGCACAGTGGCAGGTATAACATGTAACCCCGGTAATCAAAATTTGAGGTTTGCACTTCACAAGTTAATGAGGCACAAAAAGCAAGAATGTTGTCTCTGAGGACATAAATGCTTCTGCGCAACTCTCTGTCTTGTCATAGTCATTTCCAGATTCATTCTCACATTATCCCCGTAAATCTATGAATTTATCAGGTCTGCCTATAGTAACACAACATCAATGTAATTCTTCAGTTTTTTTTTGTTGTGAAGCAGTTTTGTATTATAGAGAGATCAATTTTTTTACTCATCTATCCTGGATCCAGTACTGGGTGCTGTGTCCTCTGCTGCCAGCTGTGCATTGAACTCTGTCACAAACTCAGCACTGTATATCTCTGTGTCACCTCTGTTATACTGCAGGTAGCTCTTTATTGTACTATCTAACAAACTCAGGCCTGCTATATCACTGAATTACCTCTGCTGTACTACTATCAGATCACCATGGAACTATGTTACACACTAAGTTCTGCTATATCGCTGAGTCAACTCTGCTGTATTGCTTCCAGCTCTGCATTGAACTCTGTGACAAACTCAGCTCTGCTCCACCAGTCCTTCATTGCTTAGTCTAATCTGCTTATCCAGACCAAGGGCTTCAAGGATACACCTCACTGATAACAAATTTACAAGTATGCCACAATAAAATTACTCAACAGAAACTAAAAAAACATGATCACAAAATATATCAAAAGACCATATTTTAGATATTGTGATAAGCAATCTAGTTAACTCTACTCTTCTATACGCTTTTCTACACTCTACTTGTCTGCACACTCTTTTATACTCTACTCTTCTACACTCTAATCTTCTACACTCTACTCTTAATAATAATAATTTTATTTCTATAGCGCCAACATATTCCGCAGCACTTTACATTATAGAGGGGACTTGTACAGACAATAGACATTACAGCATAGCAATAAACACACAGATCGAAACAGATACCAAGAGGAATGAGGGCCCTGCTCGCAAGCTTACAGTCTATGAGGAAAAAGGGGAGACATGAAAGGTGGAAGGTAACAATTGCTTTTATTGTTTGGACCAGCCATAGTGTAAGAATCGGGTGTTCCTGTTGCTGCATGAACCAGTTAACAGTCTAAATATGTAACAGTACAGACACATAGGGATATTAAATGCATAAAGCGTATGAGAACATGATGCGAGGAACCTGATTATGGTAAAAAATTTGGAATGAGCCACACAAGGATATTTAGGTTAATGCGTTGAGGCGATAGGCCAGTCTGAACAAATGCGTTTTTAGGGCACACTTAAAACTGTGGGATTGGGGATTAATCATATTAACCTGGGTAGTGCATTCCAAAGAATTGGCGCAGCACGTGAAAAGTCTTGGAGACGGGAGTGGGAGGTTCTGATTAATGAGGATATTAACTCTTCTACAAACTCTTTTATACCCTACTCTTCTACACTCTACTCTAGACTTTACTCTTTTACACTCTACTCTTCTGCACACTCTTCTACTCTGCTCTTTTGCACACTCTTCTATACGCTACTTTTCTACAATCTACTCTAGACTCTACTCTTTTACACTCTGCTCTTCTGCACAATCTTCTACTCTATTCTTCTAAACACTCTTCTACACCCCACTCTTCTACACTTTAATCTTCTGCACTCTACTCTTTTGCACTCTCTTCTGCACACTCTTTTACCCTTTACTCTTTTACACTCTACTCGCTACTCTCACAGTGGATCTACACCAGCAGATGACATGGCTCCCCAAACCATCACTGATTGTGGAAACTTCACATTAGACCTCCAGCAGCTTGGATTGTGGCCTCTCCACTCTTCCTCCAGACTCTGGGACCTTGATTTCCAAATGAAATGAAAAATTTACTTTCATCTGAAAACAACACCGTGTACCATTGAGCAACAGTCCAGTTCTTTTTCTCCTTGGCCCAGGTAAAACGCTTCTGGCATTGTCTATTAGTCATGAGTGGCTTGACACAAGGAATGCAACACTTGTAGCCCATGTCCTAGATACGTCTGTGTGTGGTGGCTCTTGAGCAATGACTCCAGCAGCAGTCCACTCCTTGGGAATCTCCCCCAAATTTCTGAATGGTCTTTTCTTAACAATCCTTTCAAGGCTGCGGTTATCCCGGTTGCTTGTGCACCTTTTTCTACCACACTGTTTCCTTCCACTCAACTTTCCATTAATATGCTTGGATACAGCACTCTGTGAACAGCCAGCTTCTTTAGCAATGACCTTTTGTAGCTTACCCTCCTTGTGGAGTGTGTCAATGACTGCCTTCTAGACATCTGTCAAGTCAGTAGTCTTCCCCATGATTGTGGAGCCTACTGAAACAGACTAAGGGACCTTTTTAAATGCTTAGGAAGCCTTTGCATGTGTTTTTGTTGCTTATTCTACTTTACTGAGATAATGACTTTTGGGTTTTCATTGACTGTAAGCCATAATCATCAATATTAACAGAAATAACAAAAATACTTTTTGTATTGAAGAACGGAAATAAATTAGCTTTTTGATGAAATTCTAATTTAGTGAAAAGTATTTCTATACAGTATATAGTAGCAGAGACCCTGATTCCAGTGATGTGTCACTTAATAGGCTCTTTCAATAAAATCAGTATTTAATCAGCAGGGGATTATCACTTCAGGACTAAGTGTCTCGTGCCTCCTAGTCCAACTACACCCCCAGCACTGATTATCAGCTGTCAAAAAAGCTGCTAATCAGTGGCGCAGGAGGGGTTGTCCAGATGTCAGCATCTGAGCTCTGCTAGTCCTGCAGCAGAGAAAACAGGGATTGTATCAAAATGACAGCATGCAGACCGGCAAGTGATGTATCGCTCTCAGTCCCTAGATTATGCTGCTCTCAGATTACTTAGCAAAAAGCTGTTGACAGATTCACTTTACATTTTCTAACCATAACTTAGTACCTAAAGTTAAAAAAAAAATTGGTGGTCAGCAGAGGCGTAGCTAGGGGTTCAGCTCAGGGGGGTGAAATATCTGATTTGGCCCCTAACAGTAGGACATATCATTGGAGCAACCTGCGCAACCGCACATGGGCGCAAGAGGTAAGGAGGCCCATATATTCCTCCAAAGAAGGTGCAATTTTGTATTTTTAGGAGCTCTTGGGCTGCAAAGCGCCCATATATTGTTCTTGCACAGGGGCCCTTTCTGTCTGTGTCTCCTTGTGGCCCCTAACCAGGTAATCATGATTATAGCTATGGGGGTATAGGGGAACCTCAAGAGATGACAGCACTGTCATTGAAAATAAATCTCCATACAAACACCAGCACTGATATTACCGCCTTATGGAGACACATAGTGGTAGATAGCAGTCCTACAGAATATATAAGAGATTACAGTACAGTTATAGATGGTGACTTACAGCTGACGTTCCTTCTGGTGGAGTAATTCACTTTTCCCGTCTTTTCCATCTGGCCCAGACCGACATGTCGACTTCTCCAGCCAGGGCTCATCTGCACAGATTACAACAAAGACACATCTGACTTCTCACATTTCCAGCACTGTTCACATGTAGAATCATAATCCTCATGTCCAACCCCCTGCTCAATGCTGGATTCACTAAACCTTCTCAGACAGATGTCTGTCCAGCCTATGTGTGAAGACCTGCATTGAAGGAGAACTCACCACCTCTCGTGGCAGCTTGTTCCACTCATTGATCACCCTAACTGTCAAAAAGTTTTTTTCTATTATCTAATCTGTATCTTCTCCCTTTCAGTTTAATCCCATTGCTTCTTGTGTTTCCACAACGTATTCCCAACCTGCACCAACTCCTCATCCTGCTGATACCTCAATACTGAGCCGCTGCTGCAGTATGTGTCCCTATTACTGCACCTGATACCCAAATACTGAGCCGCTGCTGCCGTATGTGCACTGGCGCCGCTATAATGAGGCGAGTTGAGCTGTTATCTCAGGCGGCGGCAGCCAGGGGCGGCAGAGCAGAACTCATAATGTGTGAGAGGAAGTGAGAAGGAAGCTGCCGGATCATGGAGAGGTGAGTCTGGGGCGGACCTACCGCCGGTTCAACCGGTGCATCTGCACCAGGGCCCGGAGGTGGAGGGGGCCCTTTCAGGCAGGGGCGTACTGCCAGGGCTCGGCTTTCTGCTGCCTCAGTAGATCGGTGCCGGCCGGCATCCTCGTATTGCAGACACTGCAGGCTGTGTGTCTGCTGATCTTACGTCACCTGTGCACCTGTTGTTTCTGCCTGAAAGGAGAGATGAGGTCAGCAGAGCCAGGGGGCCACGGAAGGAGGTATGTGACGGAGCTTCATCTGATTCCTACTGTCTTGTCTTGTTTCTGTGGAGGATCTGAGTCACTGTGATATTTATTGCACCATCTTAAACTTACATACAGATCGGGTCACTCTGTCAGTGGGGTCATAAGCTCCAGCGTCACCTGATCTGTATGTAATCTGAAGCTGCAGCAATAATTCACAGTGATCCTCAGATAGAGTGAGTGCACTGTCTGATCATGAGCCTGTCTCCGAGACGTCCTGCAGTGTATATCTGTATATTATAATATGCGGTCCTGCGGCCAGAGTGCTCATTCAGTGCATATAACACTGTGTATGTGCACATAGTATAGTACATGACACCCAGTACACAGATTTAGTATACAGCTCATATGTAACAGACCTGGACCAAGTGCAGCAATCAGACCGGGCTGAGATAGCCAAATGCCCAAAAACACTGGTCCGTAGGCTGCAACATACGGCCGTCCTGCACCCAGATTTCACCGCCATCTGCATCTTAAGGATGCACATAGCGGTGAATATAATGGTGGAGGACAGAACCACCGAGTCCTTCCACCAGTCACAGCGTGTGCGACTGAGACAGCAGACGTGATGAGGGCACTACATCACTTCTGCTGTGCAGAGGGTCAGTGCACAGAGCAAAGACAGGAGCTGAGCGCCGGGGAATGGAAACGAGGTGAGTATTTTTGATTTTTTTTTTGTGTGTTTGGAATTTGTTCCTGTATATACAGGGATATATGAAGGCTCAGACTGTATATAGGGGGCTATGTGGGAAATCATGCGTTATATATTGAGGCTATGTGAGTGATCCTGCTGTATGTAGGAGGTTCTGGAGGGCTCCTTCTGTATAGGGGGCTCTGTGAGGGCTACTGCTGTATATAGGGCCTCATTCAGGGCTCCTGCTGTATATAGGAGATTCTGTGAGGGCTTCTGCTGTATATAGGGGCTCTGTCAGGGCTTCTGCTGTATATAGGTGCTCTGTGAGGGCTTCTGCTGTATATAGGGGCTCTGTGAGGGCTCCTGCTGATATAGGGGGCTCTGTGAGGGCTCACACTCTATATGGGAGGCTATGTGAGAGCTCATGCTGTACATAGGAGGCTATGTGGGTGCTTATACTGTATATAGGAAGCTATGTCGGTCATCATACTGTACATAGGAGGCTATGTGGGAGCACATATTGTATATAGGGAGAGGTGTGTGGGGGTCCTCCCTGTAGTACGTCTTTTACAGGATACTGTTGTATGGAATAGTGCAGTCTACTACATTATTCCATACTTTTATTTGTAGTATACCACCAGATGCCAGACATATAATGTAATATAATATATATATGGTCGGGCTCTGCCGATTCCAGCAGTTATTACATAACCACGAGGAGGCGCTCTGCGCACTTGCTGTCATGTGCCAACTACAGTGTCAGCCACATCTGCAGTGTTGTCACTTGACTGCAAGTATAACTGCTCTGGAACCAACAGAACCAAATCTTAACCAGGGCAGTGATAATGAGGGAAATCTGGCTTGTTGCTGGGAGCCTTGGGCTCCGGGGGCCCATGGCCAGATTGCCCTCATCATAACCAGCATGCCGGGCAGGGAGGGGGCCCAGAAACATTTCTTGCACAGGGGCTCAAAGCTGCAAGTGTCCGCCCCTGGCTGTGTGTATGTGTGTGTGGTGTGTGTGTGTGTGTGTGTGTGTGTGTGTGTGTGTGTGTGTGTGTGTGTGTGTGTGTGTGTGTGTGTGTGTGTGTGTGTGAGACGCTGTGTGTGTGATAGATGAGGAAGCGATATCAGCGTTGGAACGGGCAGAGGTGAGTAGTTTTTTTTTATGCAAGGCCATTATTCAGTATGGAGCATCATGTGGGGCTATTATACAGTATGCAGCAGTATATGGGGCCATTATTCAGTATGGAGCATCATGTGGGCTATTATACTGTATGCAGCAGTATATGGGGCCATTATTCAGTATGGTGCATCATGTGGGGCTTTTATACTGTATGCAGCAGTATATAGGGCCATTATACAGTATGCAGCAGTATATGGGGCCATTATTCAGTATGGAGCATCATGTGGGGCTATTATACTGTATGCAGCAGTATATGGGGCCATTATTCAGTATGGAGCATCATGTGGGGCTATTATACTGTATGCAGAAGTATATGGGGCCATTATTCAGTATGGAGCATCATATGGGGCCATTATACTGTATGCATCATTATGTGGGGCCATTATTCAGTATGGAGCATCATGTGGGGCCATTATACTGTATGCAGCAGTATATGGGGCCATTATTCAGTAGTTTTTTTCTTTCCCATCTTTCTTTCTCTCTCTGTTCTTTTTCTTTCTCTCTGTTCTTTCTTTCCCCTCTTTCTTTCTATCTCTGTTCTTTCTTTCTCTTTCTTTCTCTCTCTGTTCTTTCTTTCTCTTTGTTCTTTCTTTCTTTCTCTTTCCACTCTATCTTTCTGTTCTTTCTCTCTCTCTGTTCTTTGTTTCCCATCTTTCTTTCTCTCTATCTCTCTGTTCTTTCTCTCTTTGTTCTTTCTTTCCCCTATTTCTTTTTTTCTCTCTGTTCTTTTTTTCTGTCCCCTCTTTCTTTTTCTGTTCTTTCTTTCTCTCTGTTCTTTCTTTCCCGTCTTTTTTTCTTTCTCTCTCTGTTCTTTTCTCTCTCTGTTCTTTCTTTTCCCTTTCTTTGTTTATTTATTTCTCTCTCTACTTTCTCTCTGTTCTTTCTTGCTTTCCCCTCTTTCTCTCTCTCCTTTCTCTGTTTTCTTGTTTCTCTCTCTGTTCTTTCTTTTACTCAGTACCAGTGTGCCCATAGTACCAGTCACTGTGCCCTCAGTACCAGTCAGTGTGATCACCAGTACTAAATGGGTGTGGTTGGGGCGTGGACATTGGTGTGACTAGTTGTGAAATGGGTGTGGTCTGGGCGTGGCCTAAATTTTGCCGCGGCGCACTTTGCGCGCCGCAACCTTCCTCTCTCTAATTGGGAGGCGCCGTTTTGCAGTTCGCCTCAGGCAGCACAGAGGCTAGGTTCACCCCTGCGTATGTGACCCTATTACTGCACCTGATACCCCAATACTGAGCCGCTGCTGACATGTGTTCCTATTACTGCTCCTGCTACCCCAATACTGAGCCGCTGCTGCTGTATGTGTCCCTATTACTGCACCTGATACCCCAATACTGAGCCGCTGCTGCCGTGTGACCCTATTACTGCACCTGATACACCAATACTGAGCCGCTGTTGCCGTATGTGACCCTATTACTGCACCTGCTGTGTGGTACAAAAACAGAGCTTCTCCCAGTGCCCCGCATAATAATGCCCCCACTGTGCACCTTAGACCGTAATAATGCCTCCTTTGTGCTCTTTAGATGGTAAAATTGCCAATATTAATTTCCTGTGCATGTGCCCTCCACATTTTGTCCCTAGAAAGTAATAATACTCCATGTGAAACTTTGTGTAAGGTTCTGTGTATCTGTTTCTGAAACTCAGTTTGTTCGTCGGCCATTTTGCTTTCTGTTTTGCTGCAGCTATCTTGCCCTCAGTCAAAATGGAGTTTTCCAGCTTGCATGTTCCCGCCCTGATTCTCTCCGTTTGCTTCTTAAACAGCCACAGCTGAGCAATCAGTGCTTCAGAATCTAGCCTGCAGTGAACCTGTGTTCTGACTCCTGAAGCCTTGGACCTTGTACTCCAGCCATTCCTACTGAGGAACTCTGAAGCACTTGTGGACTCTGAACTCTGCTCTTGAGAGCCTCACGTTTGCATGGACTTGCGGTAACAGAGAAGAAGATCTGAATCTGTTGTGGAGAGTTATTGCTGAGCTTAGATTACTCTGGCCTGCTGTGTCTCCTGCTTCTGTGTTTGCAACCTGTGTGTTTATTTTTGCCAATTTGTATGAAGCAATACAAGACTTTCTTTATCAACCTGTGTCTCAAGTATTTTCATCGCACCCAAGCACAAGACGCTATATGAACTGTACCACATACATTACAAGATTCTGAAGCCAAACGTTAGTGTCTGCTGGGTCTGGAAAGGCTTGTCTGCTGTACTGTGGATATCGGATGTCCGGTTGTACTTTCTGTGATGACAGTGGTTGTGACTTCTCACAACCATTCCAGGTGAGCAATTCCCTTAAGTTTTTTTTTCTGCAGTGTTATCACAGGTAAACACTATTGTTTTTTTTTTTTTTTTTTTCTCTTCTCTTTTTGTCTGCTGAAACTCTGGATATCAGATGTCTGGTTGAAAGCTTTCTGTGATGATAGTGGTTGTGACTTCTCACAACCATTCCAGGTGAGCAGTTCCCTTAAAGTTTTTTCTTTCTTCAGTGTTGCCACAGGTGAACACTATTGTTTTTTTTTTTTCTCCTCTTCTTCCAGTATCCTGTCTTAAAAGATCTGGAAAATGGAGGCCCGCATAAAGGAACTTTGCGGAGTGACTGATAATATCCTTGCAGATTTGCAGAATATAAAGACCCGTTTTACAAATCTTCAGGACCTAAATAATCACAATTTGCAAGTGGTTGGACGACTACCCAGGATTTGCGAGCCAGGATTGAGGTTCTGGAGGGGCGAGTCCAGGCTCCTGCCGTGGCCCCGAGTTCTGGGATTCCCAAGTTGCCCCCTTTTCGTTTTGGTGGTGAACGTGAAAAATTCAGGGGATTTGTTAATCAATGCAATCTTTTTTTTTCTGCACATGCTTCACAATTTCCTACTGAACGATCTAAGGTGTTTACTATAATTATGTTGCTTACCAACAAGGCTTTGATGTGGGCAAACCCTCTGATTGAGACTGAGGATGATTGTTTGAATCACCTTGATGATTTTATTTCAGCCATGGGGCAGGTGTTTGATGACCCCAATCGAGGTGCAACAGCTGAAGCAGCCATGTTAGCTTTGCGCCAAGGTAAGCACTCGGTAGCTGAATATGCCTTGGATTTCAGGAGATGGGCCCTTGATACCACCTGGGACAATTCCGCCAAAAAATCTATTTTTCGAAAGGGGTTATCCCCACTGATTAAGGATGAACTTGCTCGTGCCGACCCTCCCACTGCGTTAGGTGACTTTATTAACTACTGCATCCGTATTGATACTCGTTTAACTGAACGCAGGCAAGAGAGATGGTTCGAAAGCAATCGTACTAACCTTTTCCTACCTTCCTCTCCAGCTAAGGAACCTTTGAATAGGATTACACGGGAACCTGAACCTGAACCCATGCAGGTAGACTCTTTACTACGACGGGTTAGTGATGCACGCAAGGAACATCGTTTTAAGGAGAATCTATGTTTTTATTGTGGTAAGTCAGGGCACTTTATTATTAACTGCCCCAGCCGTTCTCGCAAGACTACTGCAGCACTCATTCATTGTGAGTGTTGCGAGAGGGGATCTGTCAGGTCCGAGCCTCAGGCTCCAGAGAGATCTGCAGCAACAGATCTTGATTTCTCGGACTTAAACTCCGTTACCTCTGAGGACGTTGACTGTGTAAATGCTGCCATCTTTCAAGTTTCCTCAGCGGTGTCCCAGCTGAGTTGTAAAAAAAACAATTCTCACTGTTTTCTTTCCATCAAACTCTGGGTTGACTCAGCCTGGGTGTCTAGCTCTGCTATGATCGACTCAGGTGCAAGTGGAAATTTTATGGATGTCTCCTTTGCTCTGAAACAGGGAATACGTTCAGTGAAGAAGGCTACTCCAGTACAGATGGAAACTGTGGATGGCTCCTTGCTGACCTCTGGACCAGTGGATCAGGAAACAGAGCCTTTAAAGGTTCTTATGGGTAAAGATCATCAAGAGAAACTGTCCTTTATGCTTATCTCTTCTCCTCACTTTCCCATTATTCTAGGGCTACCATGGCTGCAGGCTCAGAATCCTACCATTAACTGGGAGACCAAGGAATTACACTTTCCAGAGAAACAGATGAGTCCAAAGATTTCAGCTTGCTCTGTTCCTAAAGGAACCATGTCAGTCCCTGAACTACCAGCTGTATACCAGGACTATGTGGATTTATGTGACAAGAAGAACGCTGACCAGCTTCCTCCTCACCGTCCATATGATTGTCCAATTGAATTATTGCCTGGAGCAGAGATACCTTTTGGTAAGATCTACCCCCTGGCGGGGCCCGAGCTGAAGGCTTTAAAAGAGTACATAGACGAAAATCTAGCCAAGGGCTTCATACGCCCCTCTTCATCTCCTGCAGGGGCACCCATATTCTTTGTAAAGAAGAAAGATGGATCCCTGAGACCATGCGTAGACTATAGGGAACTCAATAAGGTTACTATTAGAAACCGTTATCCATTGCCTTTAATCCCTGAGTTATTGGAGAGAGTGCGACATGCCAAAATTTTTTCTAAACTAGATCTTCGTGGGGCCTATAACTTAGTCCGTATTAGACCTGGGGATGAATGGAAGACTGCATTCAGGTCACGCTATGGACACTTTGAATATCTAGTTATGCCTTTTGGTCTGAGTACCGCCCCAGCCACTTTCCAACACTTGGTGAATGACATCTTCAGGGATCTCCTGGATACATTCGTGGTAATTTATTTGGATGATATTTTAATTTTTTCTAACTCCACAGAGGAACATCATGGACATGTGAGAATGGTCTTGGAACGTCTAAGACAAAATCATCTTTACATCAAGCTTGAAAAGTGTGAATTCCATAAGACCGAAATTCAATTTCTGGGGTATGTACTGTCTACACAAGGAATTAGTATGGATGGAAGTAAAACCCAAGCCATCAATGATTGGCCAAGTCCTAGAAATGTGAAAGAGGTACAGCGCTTCATCGGGTTTGCAAACTTCTATAGACGTTTCATTAGAAATTTCTCTGAGGTAGTGTCACCTATCACCCAACTTACCCGGAAAGAGTCTAGGTTCTCCTGGACTCCCCAAGCCCAGGAAGCATTTTCCCGTCTAAAAGATAAATTTACCACTGCACCTATCCTAGTACATCCCAACCCAGAGCTTGCCTTCATAATAGAGGTGGATGCTTCAGACTGTGCCGTGGGAGCTATACTCTCTCAGAGAACAGGTGAGAAGAATGTCTTGCATCCCTGTGCCTTCTTTTCCCAGCAGTTGTCTTCGGCTGAGAAGAACTACGATGTGGGCAATAGAGAGTTGTTGGCCATTATTGCCGCCTTCAAAGAATGGAGACACCTTCTTCAAGGAGCTGCACAGCAAATAGTCGTTCTGACAGACCATCGTAATCTTGAGTTTATCAGGTCGGCTAAGTGCCTGACTCCTCGCCAGGCTCGCTGGAATCTTTTCTTAAACCAATTTAATTTTATTATTTCTTATAGACCAGGATCGCGCAATGGAAAGGCTGATGCACTCTCTAGGATTTACTCAGCAGAGACACGTCCAATTACTCCTCCTAAGACTATTCTTCCTGACTCTAGATTCCTAGGAGTGATTCATCATCAAGACCTAATTAAAGACATCAAGGAAGCATACCATGCGGATTCTTTTTGGCTCAACCCCCAAGGGACGTAAGTCTTGTCTTTAAGAATGGTGTGTGGATTCTGGGACAACGTCTGTATATACCTGAAACAGTCAGATTGAGAGTATTGCAACTCATTCACGATTCCAAAATAGCCGGGCATAGAGGAATTCTAAAGACACAGGAATTTCTTTCTCGTTTCTTTTGGTGGCCCACTTGTAGGAAGGATGTTTTGGACTATGTCACTTCGTGTGAGGTTTGTGCAAGATGCAAAACACCTCGCTCTTCACCAACTGGTCTGTTACAGCCTCTTCCCACCCCGTCCCGCCCGTGGGGATCCATTTCTATGGACTTCATTGTGGAATTACCAACCTCTCAAGGGAAGAACACTATTCTAGTGGTGGTTGACCGTCTAACAAAGGCAGCTCATTTTATTCCTTGTGTCGGCTTACCCACTGCAAAACAGACATCAGATTTGATGATTAAAGATGTGTTTCGCTTACATGGAGTACCGGATGAGGTTATTTCGGATCGAGGGTGCAATTCACTTCTGGGTTTTGGCAAAATTTCTGTGCAGCATTGGACATTAAAGTAAACCTTTCTTCTGCTTTTCATCCCCAGACTAATGGACAAACCGAACGAACCAATCAAACCCTGGAGCAGTATCTCCGCTGCTTTATCTGCCACCTACAGGATGATTGGGTGGATCTACTTCCATTGGCTGAGTTCTCTTACAACAACTCTCAGAGTGCCTCCACTAAACAGTCTCCTTTTTACTCTAATCTAGGTTATCATCCTAACATTCTACCACGATTTCCCATAGAGACGCCTTTGCCAGCAGTGGCTGAAAGAGTCACGACTTTACAGAAGAATATGGATCTTCTAAAGGAGAATCTGGAATCGGCTCAGGAAAGGTACAAGAAGGCAGCAGATAAATTTCGTAAACCTGCACCAGCTTTTAAGGTAGGAGACCTGGTCTGGCTGTCAACCAGAAATCTTAAGTTAAGGATTCCATCGTCTAAGTTGGGACATAAGTACATTGGACCCTATAAAATCAGTAAAATTATAAGTGCCGTTGCTTGTCGTCTTCAATTGCCCAGAACTATGAGAATCCACCCTGTCTTTCATGTATCCCTACTAAAGGCTGCGACACCCAATACGTTTCCTGGACGTTCTTCTCCTTGCCCTGACCCAGTGCTAGTCGATGGTCAGGAGGAATTTGTGGTGGAAAGGATTTTAGATTCCAGGTTGTATAGAAATCAGTTACAATATCTGATTAAATGGCAGGGCTACCCAGTGGAGGACAACTCATGGGAGCCAGTCAATAACGTTAATGCTCCTTGCTTGCTCCGTCAGTTTCATCAGAGGTACCCACACAAGCCTGGTCTGAGGTCATCCGGAGGTTGTCCCTAAGGGGGAGTAATGTAAGGTTCTGTGTATCTGTTTCTGAAACTCAGTTTGTTCGTCGGCCATTTTGCTTTCTGTTTTGCTGCAGCTATCTTGCCCTCAGTCAAAATGGAGTTTTCCAGCTTGCATGTTCCCGCCCTGATTCTCTCCGTTTGCTTCTTAAACAGCCACAGCTGAGCAATCAGTGCTTCAGAATCTAGCCTGCAGTGAACCTGTGTTCTGACTCCTGAAGCCTTGGACCTTGTACTCCAGCCATTCCTACTGAGGAACTCTGAAGCACTTGTGGACTCTGAACTCTGCTCTTGAGAGCCTCACGTTTGCATGGACTTGCGGTAACAGAGAAGAAGATCTGAATCTGTTGTGGAGAGTTATTGCTGAGCTTAGATTACTCTGGCCTGCTGTGTCTCCTGCTTCTGTGTTTGCAACCTGTGTGTTTATTTTTGCCAATTTGTATGAAGCAATACAAGACTTTCTTTATCAACCTGTGTCTCAAGTATTTTCATCGCACCCAAGCACAAGACGCTATATGAACTGTACCACATACATTACACTTTGATGGTCACAATACTGAGAGCCCCTATAACAATAATGTTTAAGTGCCCATTTAACATTTAATTATGTCCCTTACATTCCCCATGTACAGCTCCCCTATATACAGTATGGTGGGCCCACAGCTCCCTTCTACACCATATGATGATCCCACAGCTCCAGCTCCCTCATACACAGTATGATGATCCCACAGCTCCCCTATACACTGTATGATGATCTCACAGCTCCCTCATACACTGTATGATGATCCCACAGTTCCCTCATACACTGTATGATCCCACAACTCCCCTATACACCGTATGTTGATCCCACAGCTCCCCTATCCACAGTATCATGATCCCACAGCTCCCCTATACACAGCATGATGATCCCATAGCTCCCCTATACACACTATGATGCTCCCACAGCTCCACTATACACTGTATGATGATCCCACAGCTCCCTTATACACAGTATGGTGGGCCCGCAGCTCCCATACATACAGTATAATGTCCCTCAGAGTTCCCCTATATATAGAATGATGTCCCCACTGCACCTCCAATAAACAGTATAATCGTTAATGGTGTTCTGACACTGTGCGGCGCCTGCACTGAGAGCCCCTCTGCCAGGAGGAAATTACGGTAACCTTATTCCTCCCGGCAGCCTTGCTCTTCCAGTCATAGGGG